>CM034154.1:729674758-730127258 GCA_019776745.2 Taxus chinensis
AAATCAAGTCACAACCAAGATTCTATTCGAGCAGACCCGTACGCAGCAATGTGGCTTTGAAGAGGTCGAGCATCACCTTTATATCACTCTAACCCTTGTCATGCCATACATTTCTATGTTCTTCGAGTTTGACACATCTAACTTGGCGCTCGGTGAGATACTCACTCAACGTGGACACCTAATTTCCCACCACCCAAAATTTTCAATGACATGGCGTGGCAATACTCCACTTACAAGAGAAAATTGCACATCATTGTTCAAGCATTAAAATAATGGTGATAGTATATCCTAGGGAAGGAGACCATCACATACTCTAATCATATGTGCCTTCAATTACCACATATATACAAAGAAAGTTGGAAAACATACACTACATGAAGTGGGTGCATACTTATAGTAGTTTCATTTGGTGACAAAAACTAAGAAAAAATAGAATAATGTTGCAGGCTACCTTAGTCGCCCTCCTGTCGAGACACTCAACAAAATGCTTGACATGAGAGGCCACAAATTTTCTGAATAGATTTCTCTCTACTTGGTTGACATGGACTTCGCATGTATATGTGCCATGCACATGTATAGTAAGTATGCCAATTTCTATCTTCTGGTCAACTTACAAACAAGCTTGGACATATTTGTGTTCTCCTAGGGGCACATCCCAAACGATTCACATGCTAGATAATAGCTTGACACTTTTTAGTAATCAATACACTTTTAAGTAAACAGAACACTTTATATGCTCCAATAAATACTTTCTAGCCTCACATACACAAACATAGAGTGCCTACTTATTCCAAAAGTTGTACCTAGATATATCTTGGCATATTGTTTATTGAGCTGATTTCAATATTGTAAAGAGTTGTCCCGGATGTGCTACCTGGAAACTACTCATATTGGCCATCAAGGATTGTTCATTGCATCATATTATAGCGTGTGGCATTGCAACTTATGGTAGCTTTAGACAGAGTTTGGCAATGAAGATTGCAACATTGAGGATGGGACGTGCGATAGGTCTCAAGATATTGGCATCATTTTTTGAGTGATTGATGTTTAGATCAACAACTGACACATTAGAATTGAAAGGTTGCAAATTGTGGTGTTTGGCACTACATTTATGGGAGATTTGAGTATGGGGTTTTCAATGATTGTGTGGAGCTAGTTCATCATACATTATGAGTTTCAACACAATTTTTCTATCAAGGGGCAATTTTTTGTGTCAACATGTGCTTTTAGTGTTAAGTTTGTGAGCTTTGTGGACAAATATTAGTTCACATTTTCAGCTTGGCAAGTATGGAGATAAAATAAGGATTTATAGTGTAGTTGTATATTTTTGGGATTTTGGGTTACTCGTGAGCATTAATGTGAGTTATTCAATTTTTGCTCTCTTTTGGCACACGATTCATTGGGACACACTGTGTGAGTGTGATTCCTGATATGGGTGTAGGTGGGTCACATGCAATGATTACATCATGATTTGCATTTTTTTAGAGTTTTGAGCACACTAGCCACATCGCAATAGTTCCAAAGACTAACAGCGCAACAGACATAGGATTACAAGGGATTTCTTAGGAATATATTAATATAATATTCCTAAATATTAATCCTAAGTCATACTATCTCACACTTAACATATTATTGTTAGTGGGTTAGTTGGTGGTGGTTACTTGAAGTGGTTCGGGTAGTTGTATTCCATTGTAATATATATTTGTGTGTGAAATAATAAAATGAATGGAAGCACATTTTACCGTATTATCTTAGTTTGTCAATTTTATATGTGTTATCATCCCTCATCCACTGTGTATGACCATAACCCATGTTAGTCATTTTTGGCATGCCTCTTGGGATTTAGAGTGCCCTAAGGTTCAATAGATTATAGCATACCAACAACAATAGTACAAAGAGTGCCATGATGCATGTCACACACGTTTTAAAGGTTATTGATATAACATCTTACTACATCTACATAAAGAGCGCTTCAAAAGGGACACATTGGAAAATGAAGCCTCCACACTAAGGTCATTACACCATATAGCGCACATCTATGAAGAATGGCTTTGAGCTAGACTTGCCCTCATACTTGGGCCTTAATACATTATTCAATATAAATCTCCTCAAGCCATATTTTCCACCTTTGCTAGAGCCTATAACAACTAAACATCCTTCATATTTGGTACGTGAGCATCTACAACTAACATCACAAGATCGGATCATCAAGACCGTTACCACAAGCCCATGTCATCTCACACATCAATTGTTCTAAGTTGTCAATGTTGGACAATATTTTGACCAATTCAAATGGTATATCCTTAAGTAAATTTGGATTCGATTTCCATAACTATTTGAAGTTGCGACGAGGGTAATCACTTATGAAGAAAGTGTAAATGATCCAACATGACCTAAATCCCTTGCACCTACTTTAGTTCATATGAGGCTTCCATAAACAAGTACCATGTAGATTGCAACTCTCTAAACAACACTACCCAAATTATCTAATAGACTAGTACATCCCAATTAACTTCCACACACACACTACATACTAAACACCAACTCCCGCACTAATTGGCACCCCTCCACTCAACACTTTCTCAAAGATCAGTATACACCACGACACTACTACGCATCAAGGAGCCGAACTGACACATCAACAAGATGATAAACCATCAATCATTATAGATTGTAATTGACTCTTCTTGCATTCATATATATGATTGCCTACAACCTCTAGATCAACTCATTTTGTTCCAACTAGACAAAATGGCAAGGATTCTCATCCCAAGTTTATGATCATAGGAATTCTTATTCAAGTCTTTTGGATCTTTTCTTGTATGTGTTATCCCTCATCATAGCAAATAGATGAATATTATTCTACCATTTCATTGTCTCCATAAAAAAGTTTTTACAAGTTGTATCATGTTACATGTTTAGTATAGCACAATGGGTTACTAGCTAATTGATTGTGTTGTCCTTTGAACCACCAACCTTGGCCCCATGGTTTGGATCAAAGAAGGTATTAATGAAACTTAAAGCAAAAACAAATGTTATTTTTGGCGATTAAAGTTTCCCTTTCTAGAGATTTTTTTATGGGTAGGGGACCCGTTGCAACCCCATATATATTTTTGGGTGTGTGTTTTTGTTGGGTGGTTTGTCAAGGTCTCAGTATAGCATGTTATGTTACTAGCTAATTTATCTTGTTGTCATCCAAAGCACCATCCTAGGCCCCACAGTTCAGTTCAAAGATGACATTAATGAAGATTAGGAAAGAAAGGCATCTTTTGTTATTTCCTACAATTTAGATTTCGATCTTCCTGAGTATGTTTTTGGGATGGGGACTAGATGTAGCCCCCTCATGTATGTGTGTGTGTGTGTACATACACATACATACATACATGTGTGTGTGTGTGTGTGTGTCTATGTGTGTGTTTGTGTATACACACACACACACATATGGGGTAGTGATACATGTTGTTTAACATAATCTAACTCCACTCCCAAATTCAAATTCACGAAACATTACATGTTAAGGAAGATTGTTAGATGCACATTAGCAAAGACCTTACGACCACCATACCCACTTTCTTAGGCTACTATTGTATTGATCCATAATCAAATTGCAAAATGCTAATGACTAATTAAATGGGCCTAATCAAGTGTTAAATATTGTTCATTCGATTCTTTGGTGTTTGGAGTTACATGCACATAAACAAGGCCAAGTTAATCCCGTGCTATCTCATCTATCCCACATTGGTGGCATTTCAACACCCATACACGGATAAATAGGTCTAGGGTGGGTGCCATCACTAAGACCAACTTTGAGTCTTTGGTGTTTGGAGTTACATGTACATAAACAAGGCCGACTTAATCTCGTGCCATCCCATCTATCCCACATTGGTGGCATTTCAACGCCCATACATGTATAAATAGATCTAGGGTGTGTGCCATCACTAAGACCGGCTTCGGGTCTTTGGTGTTTGGAGTTACATGCACATAAACAAGGCCGAGTTAATCTCGTACTATCTCATCTATCCCACATTGGTGGCATTTCAACGCCCATACATGTATAAATAGATCTAGGGTGTGTGTCATCACTAAGACCGGCTTCGGGTCTTTGGTGTTTGGAGTTACATGCACATAAACAAGGCTAAGTTAATCTCGTGCTATCTCATCTATCCCACATTGCAAAATGCTAATGACTACTTAAGTGGGCCTAATCAAGTGTGAAATATTGTTCATTCGAGTCTTTGGTGATTGGAGTTACATGCACATAAACAAGGCCAAGTTAATCTCGTGCTATCTCATCTATCCCACATTGGTGGCATTTCAACGCCCATACATGTATAAATAGATCTTGGGTGTGTGCCATCACTAAGACCGGCTTCGGCTCTATGGTGTTTGGAGTTACATGCACATAAACAAGGCCGAGTTAATCTCATGTTATCTCATCTATCCCACATTGGTGGCATGTCAACGCCCATACGTGTATAAATAGATCTAGGGTGTGTGCCATCACTAAGACCGGCTTTAGGTCTTTGGTGTTTGGAGTTACATGCACATAACCAAGGCCGAGTTAATCTCGTGCTATCTCATCTATCCCACATTGGTGGCGTTTCAACGCCCATACATGTATAATAGATCTAGGGTGCGTGCCATCACTAAGACCGGCTTCGGGTCTTTGGTGTTTGGAGTTACATGCACATAAACAAGGCCGAGTTAATCTTGTGCTATCTCATCTATCTATTGTCAATAACTCCACTTGTTTGCTCACATTTGTAATAAAGAATTTCAAAAGAAAATGTGTTGTTTAATAACCAAAACTGGTGAAAGCTGGTTGCTCAAATTTTTTGGTGGAATTTTATACGAAGAAAGAAGCTATTTCTTTACGAACAAATGCTTCTAAGTTCTAACAATGCTCTTATATTTTAAATTCTAAAACCGTAACAGAAGCTGTTTCCAAGCAACGTCATGCAGAGATGGAAAATCAGCCAATCAACACAATCAGTATTATTCAAGTGACTCTAAATTTCATTTATAATGTTCTGAACACGACTGAGATGTTACCTAAATCACATAAACAATACTATTTACAGCCTTGACAATATGTTTTCGTGTCGCCGCATCATCCGTTTTAATTACGATATGTTTATCTTTAACTTCAATTCTAGCTTTTGATGGGGCACTGATATTTACAACAAATTTTGTTCGGCTTTCATCATTGTCTTTGTTGTCAGTCGTAACAATTTCAGATGTTCCGTCATTTTCCACAGAAGCACATATCCCACAATCTCTCAAAGCTACCAACAAAACATCTGGATGGATTTTGCCTCGTCTAGATTGCTGGATTTTTAAAGAAGTTGAGGCACTTGATGATGCTACAGACTTTAAAGAAAACCGACCATCCTCTATATGAAGTTCTGCTTTCAGTTTGGCCACTGCGGATTTTCCTTGTCCAACTTGCTTTGGCCTAAGCTGAAATGCTAAATCTGTTGCCATATCCACTTCAATGTGATCTTTTACACTGGGGATGTGCAATGTTTGTCCCTTGTAGTAGTATGAAGTTGGATGTTCTTTTAGGTCTATCTTGTTTACTCCTTTCTGTAAAGCTTCATGGAAACTGCAAATACAACCAGTGTTCATATTATGATTCTTATCGAGCAATTTAAAAACACATTTCTATGATAGCTGAGCTAAAAATATAATAATCTACTGACTCGTAGAAATAGTGTCTTGTGGTTTATACAGTCAACTCACCAAGACAAGCTTCGGTTGCAATTTCTTCACAAGTGGCACAATCTCCTCAGACCTAAAAACAAAAAAACAAATAAATGATTGCATCCACAAAGCAAACATTCTCAGGCTCCGCCTACACAAATCCAGCATTTCTGGTCCTTTCTTCTATTGATGTTTAAATGTCTCAGTATTTCTATAAGCCAAGAGAGCCTTTGCAGTATTTCTCAGGCAACTAATATGATCTTTATAGAAAGACTTGCCAAAGTGTAATAACTGGAAAATATTTCCTGACCAGGTAAAACTCTCGATGGTTTAAGGAACTTTAAATTAGCAAGAATAGAAGTCTCTGTTAGAAAAGAAGCCAGTCTGTGTTTAGTCAAGTGCAGTTTGGTTTACTTGATTGCTTGTAACTCAATAATGTACATTATGTTGCATTAATAACAAACAAATAGATGTACCGTAATCCACATGAAAATGGGCAGTGAAGAAATTTCATTGCCATTGGCTTGAAGGGAGAAAGTAAGAGATCAACATCAATCATATCCTGCGAACAAAAGCTCAAAACATCAATATATCAGTAGACAGAATGAAAATATGTGTTTATTTAAAAGATTATCAAAATGCTGCAACTTGAAGTCTTAGGTAATAGTCCAAAACATATTACATATGGGGGTCGATATACATGAGTTTCCCAATATGATCTCTTCTTGCTGAAGAATTGATACAGTCGCTAGCAACACAAAAACAACAGTCCTAAAAAATACAATAGGGTCCACAGAGTCCAAATTATAACTAGAGCATGACAATCTAACATACCTCTACTATAATAAGGAGACAACTTGGGTTCTGATTCCACCGATTGAGCAAATGCACGGTTGGACCAACTCGTAGGCTCCAGTGGGAGGAAAACATTATACATGGTTCCTGCCACACATTGCTGCTTCCAGATGATATTAGGGTCTTCACATATTGGGAAAAATAAGTTTTATGTCATATCAAAAGAAAAACTATAGACACTGTAGTTGTCAAAGCTGCTTACACAGAAAAATCAGAAGACTATTTCAAAACTAAGTATACATGCACCAGACTACTTTCTAACAACAATCAATAATCATAGTGGGATAATCAAAGATGGATAACCATCTACTTCAGAAAAGGGTCATGATAATGTTCCCCACAGAAGTAATAGAAGACATCTGCATGACCTGGTTGTTCTGTGGATGTTGTCCAAAAAGACTTGGTATCCAATTAGTAATTTTTAACTATTTTGCATTCAGAGCTTTATGGCAGGAACTGCTTGTGACCAGAAACAATAGTATGGATGATCCAAAATCCTACACTTCATGGTCAATCAACAAATACGGAAGCAAATATGAAAGTAATCACATCTTCAATTCATAGGTAGTATTCAATACAAGCTGTTCAGTACAGGGAGGACTTGATAATCAAAATCCTTACCCAGACACAGATCATTCTATTTATATGACATGATTCAATGGCTTTCGATTAAACACAACTGTCAACAACTAATCATAACTAAAGAGAGTTGTAACAATACCACCTGACGCCAACAATATGGTCATTACCAACATAACAACATTGACTACCCAAACATGTAATTAACTGATAACAATCAGAACATTAATATGATGGTCCACATCTATCATGCAAAAGAGACAATCCTCTATCAAAGATGCACAAACCATGTGTTAGAAATAATATCCTAATAGTAAGTCCAATATTCGCCACTTTAATATTAGTGGGGGTAATTTATTGTAAATAATGCACACACAAGGGAAGTTGAACGGTCATCCAGAAGATGAACCAAAGAGTCTCTCTTTGTGGCTATTTATGCTTGTATGCATATGTGCATCATCAACATGAGATTTATTAAATAAATGGGAGCTTCATTGATTATTTTCTTCTTGTCTAATTTCTCATCCATTTCATTCTGTCAATTTTTCTCTACCAATTTAATTCCTGGCCTGACACCATGCTGTAAAGTTAAATTAATCAAATTATTTGATTAAACTTATTAATAAGTGAGTTGGTTCAACCAAAAGGTTGCAACCAATCCACCCACCCTTTAAATAGGGTGATATCCCATTGGAGATTGATCACCTCAACATTATTTCCGTGCACTCGTATTTGATTGTGCAAGTGTAAAATTGTGAAGAAGTGGAGGTTGGTACAATGTTGGGTTGCCCAGTAATTGTCAGGGATTGTTTCTTATATATTTTATTAATATATTGGAAAGTGCATTTTTTAGTGGGATTTTTTTACCTATAACAAGGGTTTCCCCACTCAAATCATGTGTACTTCTGCATCATTTACAATATGTACTTCCTCATTTTATGCAATTTACTGAATTGTATGTATAAATCTAAATCCTTAAAAGTAGGAATAACCAAGCTGTTTTTATTGCAAGAAATGAGACATATAAATAGCTCTTACACATGCTACAATCTAGGAAAGTAGGCCTCACAAGATTTGGACGGAAAGCTTAAATAAGCTTCAACGTGTTTACAACAATAACAAATATGCTGAACAACCAAACCAAGTAACAATATGTTACCTTATTACAAAGAATAATAAACTATTCTAATAACCTCCCTTAATGACTGAACCAGAAACAACTCCAAGATTATCTTAGAAGTTTACAAATTTGTCTTTACACAGAGGTTTAGTCATTATATCAATTGGTTGTTCAGAGGTAGGACAATAATAAAGACATGTCTTCATTATTAACCGTCGCATGTAGTGGTGATGAACCTCAATGTGTTTAGTCCTAGCATGGAAAACTGGATTCTTCACCAACTTCAATACACTCTGGTTGTTGCGTAAAATAGGTGTGGGGGCAGATGAATTAAGTTGAAGATCCTTCAATACTGATCGAATCCACATAAGCTCTCGACCTGCACTAACCACCACTTTGTGCTCAGCCTCAGTAGAAGACAATGCAATTGTCTAAAACTTACTCTGCCAAGAAAATGCTCCTGAACCAAGAGTGAAAACATACCCTGTTGTATATTTTTGAGAATCAACTGATCCTACCCAATCTGAATCAGTATATTCTGTTAGCTCAAAACAACAAATTTCTGATATGAAATTCCAAAGTCAAGGGTCCCTTTGACCTGTTTTGCAGCTTGCCAATGTTCTTCATGTGGTTTAAACATATAGCGAGAATGATAACTTACTGTAAAACATAAATCTGGTCTAGTAGTAGTCAAATAAATCAAACTACCTACTAATCATTGATAAATTGTTTCATTGGCTAGTGGAGAATGAATGTTAGTTGAGAGTTTTGTACCAACTTCCATAGGTGTAGTTGTTGGATTACAATCATTCATTTTGAATTTTTCTAACAAGGATTCAGCATACTTTGTTTGAGATATTAAAATAGTATAGCCAAAATTGTAGCATTGCAAAAATTCTACACCTAGACATTTCAAACACAGAACAGATATCATCTTTCAATTGTTTAATCAAGTCATTACTACTTCTGGTGATGGCAAGATCATCAACAAAGACAACTAGAACCGCTATGTCATCACCAACCAATTTAACATAGAGAGTAGATTTTGCATCACATCCTTTGAAACCAGACTCTCTAAGATATTTATCAATTTTGAAATACCAAGCTTGAGGAGCCCGCATAAGTCCATACAAGGAAATCACTAACCTGCAAACCAAATGTTCTTTTCCAGGAATTTGAAATCCCTATGATTGTACCATGCACACCTCTTCCTCTAAGTCTCCATTTAGGGAAGCACTCTTGACATCCGTTTGATATACCTACCAGCCAAACTGAGCAACAATAGCAATAACCATTCTGAATGTTACCATTTTCGCTATAGGAGCAAATGTTTCCTCATAATCTACTCCTTCCTGTGCATATCCTTTAGCAACAAGACAAGCTTTATACTTACCTATAGAACCATTTGAATTACATTTTACTTTGTAAATCCATTTACAACCAATGGCTTTCTTACATGGGGGTAAATTTGACAAGACCCAAGTTTCATTTTTTATTTGAGCATAATTCTCCACCCTCATGATAGATTCCCATTCTTGCTTTCCTTTAGTATTTGCATAAATATTGGGCTCAAAAATTTGTGACACAACTGAATTGAGAGCAAAGTTTACCTACTCAAGATTCTATATTGCTTGCTTCCCATATCTGGTGGATTTGCCTTCCAATGATTTTGGAAGCTCATCTTTCCAAACATCCTGTAGTGTGCTATAGTACCAGTTTGACATTTTATGTTGATTAGTTGAACCACTATTTGTTTCACTAGATCCTTCCATCGAGCTAGAGTTTTTTGGTGTGGGTCCTTTTAAGTCTTGTTCCTCTTTAGGACTAGCACTTGATTCACAATCATCAATAGGAATCCAAATATTACTAGTATCAATAGGTGTACCATCTTTTAAGAAATATGGAACCTTCTCATAGATTTTCACATCTATATTTATCAAACCTTATTTGTAGAGATATCTAGTAATATATATGCTTTGGATTGCTCACTATATCCCACAAACATGAACTTTTTACTTTTAGCATCTAAACCGCTCCTTTTTTCTTTAGGAATTTATGCTAAAGCAATACAACCAAAAATGAGGAAATCACTTACATCAGACTTTCTACCTGAACATGCTTCTTCAAGAGTGATATCTTGCACAACTTTACATGGACTTCTATAATAGTCATGTTCCTCCTTTCTACTACTCCATTTTGTTGTGGAGTGTAAGGAGTGGTATATTGCCTGTGTATACCTTCTTGTGTGCAGTAATCATTGAATTGTTTGGAAACAAATTTCCCTCCATTGTCTATCCAAAGTGTTATGGATTTTTTCCCTATTTTACTCTCAACCAGTGCTTTTCTTGCACCAAAGTTGGAAAAACAATCTGACTTTTCTCTCAAAAAATACACCCACATTTTTCGAGAACACTCAACAACATCAAGGCTTCATGATGATGCTTATCATAATCATCTGGTCTAGTTTCTTTAGCAAATACATTCTGATCAAGATTCCAATAATCACAAATAGTATCTTGTGCCTCCACAAACTGAAGGGTTTGCTTGTCAATTTTTGTAAATCTAGCAACAAATGGTGTTGTAGACTAGCCATTTGGACCTCGTTTTTCACAAAAAAAAAAAAATTGAATTGGAAAATTTCTAAATGCTTTTACAAAAAACTCCTTTTGCTCACTGATTCTATCCTAAAACCGAACAAATTAACCAATTTTCAGCTCAAAACTCCTGACAGTTTGAGAGATTTTAATTTTACAATTTCCTGTAAAATTGCCAAAAAAATACGGAAAAAATAATATCTCGAGTTTAAACACTCTTTTTCAAAAATTCCTTTTGTGTACGGACAAGGACCTCAATCCAGACAATGTGGCAAAATTTCAAGTGATCTTGACTTATGGTTCTTTGGCTACAGAATTAACTATACCATTTTTCAGGCAAATGTGAAAGACCCCAAACCCCTTTTGCTTTAATTATATATATATATATATATATATATTGCTCAAGCTCAGATCTGAGCTGATAATGTCAAAAGGAACCATAGAACACCATATTCAAACTACATAGATAAATTAAATAAAACAAACCCCGCAACCCAGGTAAATACAGAAAAGGTGCCTAGGGTTTAAACAGACAGATTTCTTCATAAACAATTCAGCCGTGTATTTAATAATGATTTTTGATGTTAAATATTTACGGCAAACAATTATAAATCTGCAGATAGATTGATAACAAAAGATTGTCGAAAACCCAGCTGTAAATGATTCAAACCAAATCAATTTGATATATAATTGATGTTGGAAAGGTACAATAATTATCTAGCATGAAAAATACCTCAGATACTGCATAAAACAACTGTAGAATAAGTCGCCCCACTCTAGAAGAAGTCTGAATGCCCACTGCTGCAATTTATTTCTCTTTCAAACTACTGAAATGATAAAAACCTATGAATACAATGAAGATCCGTCAATAGGAACTCCTCTCACTGCTCCTGGGGTTTCCGTCCACAAGAGGAATAATCCAGAGGGTTTTCGTCCTTGGATTTTGTCTGCAAAAGCTCAGAGCTAATTGCCGGGATGAAGAATAATAATAATCTGCATAGTGTCGGCACAAGTCGCACTTTTCCCTTATAGCCAAAAAACCCTTCCAAAATGCAAGTTGCACTTTTTCCAAAGGAGCATAATTAATTTTTAATTAATTTATTCCCTCTCCAAGCAAGTCGCATGTTTTGGCTTATTTAATTTCTCCCCAAAGCAAGTCGCACTTTTTGCCTAGGAAAGCACATTAAATAATTTATTCATTTATTTACATGTACTTTCCTAAGTCAAAGTCACTTAAAATATCTATTAATTCATTATATGTGCTTTAGTGGTACTTTATTTTATTTTTAGCACGATATAATAAAATGAATAAACCGAAGTCACCCTTGAAATCACCCTTTGGCCATCGGGTAGACAAAAAGGGCCAAAAGTCTTCGATCGAACTATTCGAGAAAAAGGGACATTACAGTCCTCCCTTCCCAAGATTGTTTGTCCCCAAGCAACTGTAAAGCTGGATGCTGTAATATAGACTTGCCCTCCCATGTAGCATCCTCTATTGGCAACTCTTTCCACCTCACCAGGAACTCCCGAATAACTCTATTCCTCAATCTCCTCTCTCGGCTATCCAAAATCTCCTTTGGCACCAAATCCAACCTCCCTTCCTCGTCCAAAGGTGGTAACTCTGCAGAAGAAACAATGAGCTGCCCCAAAGCCTTTTTCAAGCAAGATACATGAAAGACATTGTGTATCTTACTCTCAAGAAGGTAATTCCAGCTCATATGCCACTTCAACAACTCTCCTCAACACCCTGTATGGACCATAGAATCGCGGCTTGAGCTTTTCAGCTCCACTCTTCTTGAGAGTACTCTGTCTGTAGGGCTGAAGACGTAGAAATACCATGTCTCCTACCTCAAATGCTCTCTCTACCCTGTGCCTATCCGCATACATCTTCTGCTGATTCTGGGCCCGCTGAATATTATCTTTAAGTACCTTAAGGATGTCCTGACTATCCTGTAAACTCTCCTGAGCCTTGGGAGCTCTACTGTCCCCAAACGCCAAATCAACAAAAGATCTTGCATCATATCCATACAATGCTCAGAATGGAGTCATACCAATAGACATATGGTAAGTGGTGTTATAGCAATACTCACATAAATATAGCAACTTTACCCATGCCTTCTTGTTATCCCGCAACATAGTTACGTAGATAACCCTCTATCCACTTGTTCAAAATCTCTGTCTGCCCATCAGTCTGAGGGTGATAACTAGTGCTCAGAGTCAACTCAGTGTGAACCAAACGGAAAAGTTCCTGCCAAAATATGCTCATAAACCTGCTATCCCGATCACTAACAATGTTCTTCGGAAGTCCATGCAACCTAAATACCTGACGGAAGAACAAATCAGCGACATGAGGTGCCTTAAAGTTGGTAGGGACAGCAAAAAAGTGTGCATATTTTGTCAACCGATCAACTACTGCATAAATGCGATCATTCCTTTGCACCATGGGAAGACCTGTGATGAAATCCATCGAAATACTTTCCCACTTCTGCTCCAGAATCGGCAATGGTTGTAACAAACCTGCTGGGAAAGTATGCTCTAACTTGTTCTGCTGACAAGTCATACACTCACGGACATGGCACAAGACATCATCCTTGAGACCCTTCCAAGAGAATCTCTCTCTAATTTGCCTGTATGTTTTAAAGTATCCCGGATGTCCTGCAAGTGGTGCATCATGGAAAGCATGCATAATCTTCTCCTTAAGCTCAGATTCAGGAACTAGGTAAATTCTGCCCTTATACATAATCAAATCAGCTATTACCTTATATCGGCTATCCTAAATTTTTCCATCCATAATGTCACATGCCCAAGTATTTTTGGAATACTCAACTACAGTTGAGATTTCCAATCTGCTGAAATCTCGCTCAAAGAACATAGGGCAGCGAGATGGGGTTTCCTGGAAAGTGCATCAGCCACTACATTCTTCGTCCCCTTGACATACTCACTGTCAAAATCATATGCTTGGATTCTGCTAACCCATTTTTGTTGCCTCTCATTGAGCTCCTTTTGTTCCGGGAAATATTTCAAGCTGTTGTGGTCGGTTCTCACCACAAATTTTCCACCCACTAAATACTGTCTGAACTTTGTCAAAGCATGCATAATGGCAAACATCTCCTTATCATAGGTGGATTACAATCTCTCATTATCTCTCAACTTCCTACTCTCGTAGGTAATAGGATGGCGATCCTGCATAAGAACTGCACCAATCCCCAATCCCGAAGCATCACACTCCAAAATGAAAGGTCGTGAGAAATCTAGAAGAGCCAAAACTGGACAGGTACTCATAGTTACCTTGAGCCTCTCAAATATTACCTACGGCTCATCTGTCCACCTGAATGCGCCCTTCTGTGTAAGATCTGTCAATGGAGCTACCAGCTGAGAATAGCCCTTCACGAACCTCCTGTAATAACCACATAACCCCAAGAATCCACGCAAGTCAGAGATATTCCTGGGTGGTGACCAATCCTGCATTGCCTGTATCTTCTCATGATGAACCTTGACCTCATTGGCCCCAATGACGTGCCCAAGGTACAATATCTCAGTCAGTCCAAATTCGCACTTGGATATCTTAGCAAATAAAGACTGAGTCTCCATTATGCTAAGTACCTCATCAAGATGCCTCAAATGCTCATCCCATGTCATGCTATATATCAAAATATCATCAAAGAAGACCAACACAAACTTCCTCAACTGGCGGTTGAAGATGGTTCATACATGACTGAAATGTAGTTGGTGCATTGGTGAGTCCAAATGGCATCACCAAGAACTCATAGTGCCCGCAGTGACACCTGAAGGTTGTCTTGTGAATGTCCTCATCCCAAACGCGAATCTGATGGTATCCTGATCGAAGATCAATCTTCGAAAAACAGATAGCTCCATGCAACTCGTCCAAAAGCTCATCTATGCGAGGAATGGGATACCTGTTCTTTATGGTTTTCTTGTTTAGTGCACGGTAGTCAATGCACATCCTCATGGTCCCATCCTTCTTCTTCACCAAAACAACTGAAGAAGCAAAGGGACTAGAACTAGGACGGATGTGTCCCATCTCCAAGAGCTCTCTAATGGTCTTTTCTATCTCATCCTTCTATGTTTTAGGATGGCGATAAGGCGTAGTCATCACAGGTTTAGCACCCTCCTCAAGCTCTATACCATGCTCAAACCCTCTATCTGGTGGTCTACCTAGAGGAATGTCACCAAACACTGGGCCATGCTTATCCAGTATGGACTGGATATCTATATGAAAGGGCTGCTCACTATCTGAAGAAGGTTTGGATGAAATGAAACATTGGGCTGCCCATGCAACCTCTCCATGCCTGACTATAGATTCCATCCTACGTGTTGAAACAACTCTAGGCCCACCATCAGAAAGAGCCCTAAGCAAAATCTTCTTCCTATCCACCATGAACTCCAATTCCATCCTCTAGAAGTCCTACACATATTTGCCAAGGGACTGCAACCATTGAATACCCAAAACTGTATCAATCTCACCAAGTTCAATAACATAGAAGTCATTGGTCAATGTGTAGTCCCCCATCTGAATACTAAGCCGCAGAATCCTCTTAGTGCAACTAATAGCAAACCCATCTACTACTCATACACTAAACCCCTCAAAATCATCAACCTGTAATCCTCGCTTCGCAACCAATCCCTCATCAATGAAGTTGTGCGTAGCTCCACTGTCAACCAAACAAACAATCCGTTGTCCCTTAAGCACTCCCATTAGCCGAAAGGGATGGTAGCTAGGAACTCCTGATAGTGTAGCAATAGTGACATCGGATGAATCCAATGCCTCACCCTTGCCAAGCTCTACTTGGGGTTGCTCTCCCTATGCATCATGGCCACTGCCCTCATCCTCTACATCTGTATCTGGCGAGTGATCATCATCCTCATCTGAAATCACCTCAATGAGATGCACCTTGCCTTTACCAAGGCAACGATGTCCAGACTCCCAATAATCTTTGCAATGAAAGCAAAGCTTCTTCCTCCTCAACTCATTTTGAGACTCATGATCCACCTTAGGAGGTAGTGCACTCTTCTGCTGAATGGTAGAGCGTTGAAATGGCTTGGAGCTCGTGGGAAACTTCTTATTGGGTTGATAAGAAGTGGGGGACGTGTCCAAGTCCAATGTCGTCTGGATGGCCTCATGCAATGTCCTAGGCTTAAGAGCCTTGACCAATCCTCTCATCCTGTCATGAAGGCCCTCTATGAATAACATCACTACCCTCTTCTCAGGCATCGCTGGAAGCCTGGAACCATGACAGTTATACGCTGAAATTCGTTGATGTATGAATCAACATGTCCACTCTGTCAGAGTTGTGCCAAGTCCCTGTAATAGAGCTCCACATCCTTGCGATCAAATCTCGCAATCAACCTCTCGCTGAAGTCCCTGTATGACCGCAAAAGCTCATGATTCTGTGTAACTAATCCATGGTGCCACCAATCATAAACCACCCCCTCAAGGTGTAAAGTAGCGAACTGTATAGCCTCTTGTTCCCTTATGGGTTTGAGGGTAAGATACGTGTCGAGCTTGTGAATCCAAGCCCTGACACTGATATTTTCGCTACCATCAAAAGTGGAGAGGGTTACCTTATTGGTAACCTACTGCAATTCCTTGTTTTGTTGTGCTCTAGGCCTCCTATCCTGACCAACCCTCATGTTATCTCTCCTCTGAGCACAATACTGCGGGAGGGGAAATACGTCCCTCACATGCTGCAGCAAACTCCTCCACTCATCACTGACTGCCATAATAGTATCCGGAAAAGCTACTTCTTCCGGCCACACCTCAATCTCTGGTGGGTCATCTCTAGGTAGGGAGTTAGGCTGCATAGGCCTATTTGCAGTCCACATAGCCCTCCTCTCATCTATATGAGTGTGCCTCCACTCATTTGTATGAGTGTCTCTGATCATCTGTATGAGTGTGCCTCCACTCACAGCGTGAAGATCCCCTAACACTCTCGATCTCTGAAGGCTATCTGTTATGATCCCTGTAACCACTGGCAACTGATACGGATCTATCCCTCCTGCCGTGTCTGTTCCGCGGCCTATCTAGTGCCAACCAATCCAAGGTAGGGCCATGCGTTCCATAGTCTGTAACAACTGCCTCTGAGTGGCTGCCATATCCCGAATGAAATCCCTATTTGCATCTGCATGCTCCTCCCGAGGAGAACTCTCTGGTCTATCACGCATATAATCCATTCCGTCACCTCCTGCAATACCAGCTTCGAGTCGTGCTCACCTACAGGTGTAGTATCTGTGTGGACCGTCCTCTCTATGCTGCATTCAAAGCTGATTTCTGTTTTAATATACTCTCTGCTTCCTTCCCACACAGGGTGGGAGGATACACTACTCTGATACCACTGAAAGATCCCAAACCCCTTTTGCCTGAATTTTTTTTTTTTATATTGCTTAAGCTCGGATCTGAACTGATGATGTCAAAAGGAACCATAGAACACCATACTCAAACTGCATAGATAAATTAAATAAAACAAACCCCGCAAACCAGGTGAATATAGAAAAGGCGCCTAGGGTTTAAACAGGCAGATTTCTTCATAAACAATAAAGCCGTGTATTGAATAATGATTTTTGACAATTATAAATCTACAGATAGTTTAATAACAAAAGATTGTCCAAAACCCAGCCATAAATGATTCAAACCAAATCGATTTGATATATAATTGATGCTGAAAGGTACAATAATTATCTAGCATGAAAAATACCTTAGATACTACATAAAACAACTGTAGAATAAGTCGCCCCACTCTAGAAGAAGTCTGAATGCCCACTGCTGCAATTTATTTCTCTTTGAACTGCTGAAATGATAAAAACCTGTGATTACAATGAAGATCCCTCAATAGGAACTCCTCTCACTACTCCTGGGGTTTCCGTCCACAAGAGGAATAATCCAGAGGGTTTCCATCCACAAGAGGAATAATTCAAAGGGTTTCCGTCCTTGGATTTTGTCTGCAAAAGCTCAGAGCTAATTGTCGGGAAGAAAAAGAATAATAATCTGCATAGTGTCGGCACAAGTCGCACTTTTCCCTTATAGACAAAAAAATCTTCCAAAATGCAAGTCGCACTTTTTCCAAATGAGCATAATTAATTTATTCCCTCTCCAAGCAAGTCGCATTTTTTGGCTTATTTAATTTCTCCCCAAAGAAAGTCGCACTTTTTGCCTAGGAAAGCACATTAAATAATTTATTCATTTATTTACATGTACTTTCCTAAGTTGAAGTCACTTAAAATGTCTATTAATTCATTATGTGCTTTAGTGGTACTTTATTTTATTTTTAGCATGATATAATAAAATTAATAAACCGAAGTCACCCTTGAAATCACCCTTTGGCCGTTGGGTAGACAAAAAGGGCCAAAGGTCTTCGATTGAACTATTCGAGAAAGAGGGACATTACAAAATGAAAGTTATTAATGCAAAAATAAAAAGTTTAATTTTGAATAAACTTTTAAAATAATCCTTTTTTGCCCTAAATTTGCATAATTCGTAAAAACTTTGCATAAAATGAATAAAATTTTAATCAACCAATGACACAGAACCTGTGCAACAGCAAAAACGGGCATTGGGCTTTCAAATTTGCATATGGGGCCTTCCTCCAGCATACATAGGGAAGCTCATAATCATCTACCAGCTCAATAAAAGGCCTAGTAAATGCTACGCCCACCTTCTGTAATGTGTGTAATCACAAAAAAAAAAACTCGGGAAAAATGGTGCCCTCCCTATGTAGTGGCGTCCTCCTCTTTGCACATGTGCTCTCAATCCTTGATAAGAATACACCAGGAAGATGATATCAGATCAATGCAAGCAGTGGTATATTTTTCTTGTTGTTTATATTTGTTCCAACCACCAAATCAAATCAACCATGCCACCTCCAGGTGCCTAGTCACCTCTAAGCGCCAAGCCACCTCTAGATGAACACGCCACTCTCCATTTTGGCGCACAACTTGTCTTTGAATAGAACGCCTCAACTTGTTCTTGCTTTTACGAAGTCTCCTTTTTTGTCTTGGCTTTTACAAAATGGTCTTCGCACCAAGTATGTGTTCTCCACGCTTCCTCCCTGATCAAACCTCCACCCTCACAGGTTTTACTCCAAGATTACCAAACATATGCTCTAATACCATAAAAGTAGGAATAACCAAGCCATTTTTATTGCAAAAATTGAGCCATATAAATAGCTCTTACACATGCTACAATCTAGGAAAGTCAGCCTAACAAGATTTGGACAAAAAGCTTAAATAAGCTTCAGTCGTGTTTACAACAATAGCAAATACTCTCAACAACCAAACTAAGTAACAATATGTTACCTTATTACAAAGAATAATAAACTATTCTAATAAACTTGTCTTGATAACTCAACATCTTACAATTCTAAATATTTAATTCATTATTAATACTCATTCCGAGTTCTAACAAATTTAATAGAAATAGAGTATAAAATCACATTATCATGCGAATATAACAACCAATAGATTAAGTCCTATGAATTTATGATGATTGTCATTGAAAATTAACATCATAAATTGCATATCTATGTAAGTGACAAATCGCAATAATTTACAATTCCAAAACTTGCCAAATTTTTAAAAATATAGTTATAAAAAACTCTTTCCAAAAACTCGTGAGTATTCACCAAAAACTCACAAGTATTTACCAAAAACCTGTGAGTAATCGCCAAAAACATGGCTGCAGATTTTGGCAAGTTTTTTTGGTGAACTCGCTGAGTATGTACACTATGATTTGAACCATATGTCTTTGAGGTGAGGGCGTGTTTGCAATGCAAGAGATGAATACTGAGCGTTAGGGTATCACAAAGTTCATGGAGAACTATTAGAATATAAGGCTTACCTTTTAATATTAAGTCCCTATTAATATGTAACTAATGTGTGATTGTAACCTCCTCAACCACTTTGTAAATATCTCTCGCATAATAAAATGACAGACAAATAAACTACTATGTGTGTATTCTAGTTTCTCTTCATTCTTTCTTTGTTCACATCTTTTGAATTTAATGTCCCCTTTTCCAAGTTAGTTAACTACGAAGACCTTGGGCCCATTCCACTTCCCGTGGGCCTTAGGAAGGGAAGGGAGGTGAAACATTGCCATAATTGTGAAGGATGACTTGACAAACAAAGCAAGAAGAACTATTTTTGTCTTCATGAAGCCAGTCTTCTTTGGAGAAAGAAAGTACTCTTTTCCTACATTGAGGTCGGTCATCTTGGAGGCCTAAGTTGGTGATAGAAAGTGCTCTTTTCCTTCATAATGAGGTCGGTCTTGTGGAAAACATATATAGAAGATAAAGGAGAAATAACTCTCCCAAGGAGGTCGGTCCTCCAACAAAGAGCATGCATTGAAGTTGGCACTACATAGAGGATATATAAGGAAATCATTTGGCTTGAGAATATATGCATCATTCATCATTGATATTTTCTTAAAGTTGGAGCTTGTGAAGCTTCTCTCTCTTGCCTTGAAAGACAACCGTTTCTTGGCCTTGTTTGAAGACGAAAACCCTCATTCATCTTGGGGTGATCTCACATACAGATCACAAGTGAGCTACTAAGAAGATTTCTTGTGCAATTCCTTCATTTCCAGCCCTAAGCGACTTGTTTAGATATTGTGTTTGGTGCCTTCTAAGGCACATCTTGGCATTTTGAGTCGATGTAATTGTTCCTCATAATTTATAATGTTGGATCTACACTTTGGAGTGATTTTTGGGATTCATTAATCATTATTTCCAGCCCTATGTGTTGGTTGTACTTTTGTTACGTAATTAATTACAGATGTGATTTATCTCCTCATTTCTCATTTATTTTGGAGTATTCACTAAAAACTCACAAGTATTTGCCAAAAACCTATGAGCAATCGCCAAAAACTTGGCTATAGGTTTTGACGAGTTTTTTTGGTGAGCACTCGTCGAGTATGTATACTATGATTTGAACCATGTGTCTCTGAGGTGAGGACGTGCTTGTGATGCAAGAGATGAATACCGAGGGTTAGGGTATGACAAAGTTCATGAAGAACTATTAGAATATAAGACTTATCTTTTTTTTATTAAGTCCCTATTAATATGTGTTAACTAATGTGCGATTGTAACCTGCTCATCCACTTTGTAACTATCTCTCACATAATAAAATGACAGACAAATAAACTACTATGTGTATTTCAGTTTTTTATTCTTTCTTTGTTCACATCTTTTGAATTTAATGTCCCCTTTTCCAAGTTAGTTAACTACGAAGACCTTGGGCCCATTCCACTTCCCGTGGGCCTTAGGAAGGGAAGGGAGGTGAAACATTGCCATAATTGTGAAGGATGACTTGACAAACAAAGCAAGAAGAACTATTTTTGTCTTCATGAAGCCAGTCTTCTTTGGAGAAAGAAAGTACTCTTTTCCTACATTGAGGTCGGTCATCTTGGAGGCCTAAGTTGGTGATAGAAAGTGCTCTTTTCCTTCATCATGAGGTCGGTCTTGTGGAAAACATATGTTGAAGATAAAGGAGAAATAACTCTCTCAAGGAGATCGGTCCTCCAACAAAGAGCATGCATTGAGGTTGGCACCACATAGAGGATATATAAGGAGATCATTTGGCTTGAGAAGATATGCATCATTCATCATTCATATTTTCTTGAAGTTGGAGCTTGTGAGCTTCTCTCTCTTGCCTTGAAAGACGAAACCCTTTCTTGGCCTTGTTTGAAGACGAAAACCCTCATTCATCTTGGGGTGATCTCACATGGAGATCACAAGTGAGCTACTAAGGAGATTTCTTGTGCAATTCCTTCATTTCCAGCCCTAAACTACTTGTTTGGGTATTGTGTTTGGTGCCTTTTAGGGCACCTCTTGGCATTTTGAGTCGATCTAATTGTTCTTCATAATTTATGACGCTTGATCTACACTTTGGAGTGATTTTTGGGATTCATTAATCATTATTTCCAGCCCTATGCGTTGGTTGTACTTTTGTTGTTAAGAAATTAATTACAGCCTAAGTCACAAGGTTTGCTGAATTTTTGGCCAAAAATTCGAAATTCGTCGAACTTGTTAGGTGCCCTAAAAAGTTCGTGAAAATTCGTGCAGTTCGCACTCTGCTAAACACAATATTTTTTGCTTTTGCTAGGCAAAATACATCAAATTTTGAGTGATTTTACATAGGTTTAGGTTGTACCTGTTGTAGCTGCATAGGCACAATCATGGGAATAGCAGTGCCACTATGAGAGGCACCAAAGACAAATCGTGGACAATAGAGAGGGAGAGCATAGCAGCGCGTGGGAGCCTCAGCCATTATTCTTCACACTGTCGGCCAAGTCTTCCTGCAGCGTCCTCCCGCTCCAACACGATGCATATTTGTTTTGCGTTTGCAATATATTAGGTTGTACTTTTGTTTTATATTGGTTTTTCCTTTTAAACTTTCAACGCAATATATTTAGTAGTAGATTTTGTTTTAGTTATTAGTTTACATTGTTTATTTTATATTTTACTTTTTATTATGTTATTTTTTTGGTTTCAACACACTTTCTAAGTTTTGTTTTATTTTTAGTTTATAATATTTATTATTATTTCTAAATGTTTAATTTCTTTTCTTTATTTTCTTTCAAACGTTTTAATCTTTTTAATCGTTTATAATATTTCATATTATTTCTAAATTGGTTTAAAACTTTTATTTAAATTTGCATTATTAATTTGTTTATTATATTTATTTTTTAAGTCTAATATGAAATAGTTTTTATTTAATATTATATATATATATATATATATATATATATATATATAAAATGAAGTTTTAAATGTTTTTATAATATTTTTATTTTTTATTTTTATTCGTTATTTAATTTTAATGTTTTTCTATTAATCGAACTTAATGGTGAATTTTTTTTCGAACTTTATCCATTGGGCGAACTTGAACCGAATTTTATCCTTGTCAAACTTAAACTCGAACTCGAACCTTGTGACTAAGATTATCCATTGAGCTGTGATTTATCTGCTCATTTCTCATTTATTTTGGAGTGTACGGGCTAGATAAATATTTGCATGGTTTAATAAAATATTTGGAAGCATTCTATGCCATTTTCAGCTTGTGTTGCATGGGAATTGATGCCATTGAAGTGTCATTACAGTTTGCTGCCCTAGGAGAATAAATATTGATTTGCTGTTAGGGTTTGTGTGGAATCATTGTTGGGTGTCATCACAATTCAGTTGTCATAAAAAAAATTCAGATTTCTTTTTGTTGCTAACTGTATTTTCAATTTGTTTTCATTAGGATTTGAAGTAAATTTTTGGGTGGTTGTCATAAACATCAAAGTTTGTTGGTTGGGGTTTGAGCCCAAAACCTTATTTTCCGTTTGATGTCCTAAAAGGGACATTACAATGGTATCAGAGCCCAAGCCACCTGAGGGTTATCCATGCAAGAAGATCATGAGTACATTTGCTATCAAAGGAAGGGTAAGAAGAATTCAGGGCAGCCACTTGAGATGAATAGTATGGGCCACAGAGATTCCAAAGAAGTCAAGCTTAGAAGACTTTGTGATGATGTTAGGGTTGAGAGGTTTGCCCTAAGGCAAGAAAGATTGGTAAATAGGATGGCACAATTGATCCATGTCATGCAAAACATAAATGGTAAAGGAAGCTCTTGAAGGGCGAGCAATAATATTCAGCCACCAAGAATTGTGAGTGATTCTTCATCTAGGTCATTCCAGCCTACCTTCCTCCCAAGAAAGGAAGTCATTCTGGTAGTTGAAACACGACATTCAATGGGTCACAACATTACAGGCAACTATGAGGGGTATAGGGCTCTTCCAAAGAAGATTCGTGGTGCCATATCACTCGTTGAGTTCATAAGGTTGAATAAAGGTAGAGTGCGAATTGCACTAAGGGCTAAACCCCGAGCTATGCCCAAGGAAAATGGGAAAGATGTTTTACCCCTAAGAGAGAAAGAATCCCTCCATTGTGATCAAGGAAGAAGAAGAACATTTGAAGTCGTTGGGCATTGAGAGGGAGCAGCCCATAAAAGCCCTGGAAGTACCTACCAGTCTTCCTAGGGATGAGCCATTGACTGATTTTCGGGACAATAGTGTGATAGGACATGCGTTTGATGAAAAAACCATGGAGTATAAGCCCAAGAAAGAAGGGCAATATGATGCGTCAAATTGTGGAGGGGAATTGGTGGTTGAAGCCCAATCTCCGGGCGATAATGAGAATACTCAGCTTGGTGGAATTTTCATAACAGTAGCTCATAAGAGACAAGTTGATGGTGTTCATGACTTTGGCAAGAACCATGAAGAGGCTCCATGCATGTGCCAACAAAATATGGATGAAGTCGAGGTGGGAAGAGCTTCACTAATTGACTATGAAAAAATCTCAACCAAGTTTCATTCGGCAAAAGAAGATGAACAAGTTGAAGACAACCCAAGGAATGATAGTGAAAATCACATTTCAGTTTTTTGGTCTCCTCCTATGTCGCTGCCATACTTGTGTCATCATGGGCGGCTTGTTGAAAAAAATGAGCCTATGTCAAGTTTGATGCTTCATAGTATAATTGGTGGTTATCATGGACAACATAGTGGAAATGGTGATAAAGTGAAGAACACTCTAAGTGGCAAAAGGTACATAGATTCTTTGAGTTACAAAAAAGATGAAGTCCTCAATGGGTTCCATGCTACTATGGCTAATGAGTGCTTCATTTCGAGCATACGGTTAGAATTTTTTTTTATGAGAAATCATATAAAGTTTGTCGTGTATTTGAACTCCCTTGTGAAGGATGAGATGCTACAAGATGGCCTCATCATCCCTTGCACCAAGAGGTTACAACAACTCAAGCTCACCTTGGGCAAGCACATGGCAAGTGGTGATTTCTTTGTGAATTGTAATGAAGATAAGGATTTTGTACTTGGAGTGCCATGGCTATACTCTTTGGATAAATTTACCCAAGAGTACCAAACCATGGAGTTGAGGTTTACGCTTGATGGCCAAGGGGTTGTGCTTCCAAGCATGACAAATGGGATTCCTCAAGTTGCTACAACCAAAAGGAGGGGAAGAACTTCTGGAAGAAGGCAAGACATATGGGCAACACATGAGGTAAAACCTACAATTTTATTTTCAAAACAATAGTCATGTTATAAGGATTTTGAATTCCTAATTGATAAGCAAGCTCTTGGAGGGAGTGCTCCAAGAGAAGTAGAAGTTGAGTTCATGAATTTTGTGTTTGAAATTGAGCGGGATGGTTGTTATCTTGTTGTTCCGAGCATTGTAACTCAGTTGGGATTTGGAGGTATGATTGGACGTAGGAGTTTTGATTTGTGGGATTTCAAGCATGCTGTCATGAGTTTTTGTGATGTTGTCATACACATTTTCAACCCCCTTTCCATGTTGTTGTCAGCTATAGGAGAGTTTCCAACCACTATCATCTTGCTTTGAAGGAAGGAAATGCGTGGATACAACCGTGTTTGGGACAACATGGTTGGATTTTTTGGATTCCATCACTTGAATGAAAATCATGAGGAGAATGCAAGCCATGGAAGAGAGCTAGCTTCCATACCTAAGATGCACGAAGAAATGATATTGGGAGCTTATGTTTCTTTTAATGTGTTTGTTCTTTGTGTAGGCACAAGCATAAACAAGAAAGAGCAACTGAATTTGTTATCCACCAGAGCATATGGTGAAGAATATGGGACTACAACTAAAGATGAAGATGCCATAATGGAGAATGGCAAGTTTGTGATTGCAAAAAGTTTCATTTTGCATAGAAATAGAGTCCCTCCAATACTTGGATTGGAAGTGAAACATAAAGGATTTGAGGAAGGTATAGCCCAACCTAGGACAGCGGGAAGAGGGCAGCTTAAACCACCTTTTGGGCAGCCAAGGAGGCTACTACAACCAGGTAATTCTAGGTGTTTGATGTTGGATCAGTTTTACATGATGCTCAAGTTTGTCTTTCCGAGTTTGCTATTGAGTGAAGAATGCAATCAAGAGTTGGGGAATGAGGTGTTATCTACCCCAAGTGAAAAAGTTAGTATTTTTATGGCAGCCATGAGCCAAACTGCCATCATTGATGTTGTTGTCATCATTTGTAGCAGCCCCCATCTAATTTCAGTTGCATTTGTATTTGGAAATATGGAGTGTTTTTCCACCTTAGTTGACAAGGATGGAATGAAGAATGAAGATGCCACATTGGGACATGAATTAACTTGTCATGCTGCTGATTATTCATCAATTTCTTGCTCTATGATTGAGATTACAACAGTTTGGAAGGTTTTTTCTACAGTTGAGTATGCAAAGGAAAAAGTTGTTACTGTTGTTTTTGAAGGTGAAGATGAAGAGGACTTCAATGAAGAAAGGGGTAGCAGGTGTTTGAGTTTGTTTGGGAAAAACCTCCTTCATTTGACAGGCACGGGTTCCAGATTATGGTAGCACTACAGCCTATTCCTGCACCTTGGTATGATGGCACTTGGGTATGAGAGCTTGCAACTGCTTGAAGGCAAGCAATTTTGGGAGGGGAGGACTATAATGTCCCCTTTTCCAAGTTAGTTGACTATGAAGACCTTGGGCATATTCCACTTCCCATGGGCCTTAGGGAGGTGAAACATTGCCATAATTGTAAAGGATGATTTGACAAACAATGCAAGAACTTCTATTTTTGTCTTCACGAAGTTGGTCTTCTTTGGAGATAGAAAGTACTCTTTTCCTACACTGAGGGCGTTCATGTTGGAGGCCTACATTGGTGATAAAAAGTGCTCTTTTCCTTCATAATGAGGTTGGTCTTGTGGAAAACATATGTTGAAGATAAAAGAAATAACTCTCCCAAGGAGATCGGTCCTTCAACAAAGAGCATGCATTGAAGTTGGTGCCACAAAGAGGATATATAAGGAAATCGTTTGGCTTGAGAAGATATGCATCATTCATCATTCATATTTTCTTGAAGTTGGAGCTTGTGAAGCGTCTCTCTCTTGCCTTAAAAGACAAAACCCTTTCTTGGCCTTGTTTGAAGACGAAAACCCTCATTTATCTTGGGGTGATCTCACGTGGAGATCACAAGTGAGCTACTAAGGAGATTTCTTGTGCAATTCCTTCATTTCCAGCCCTAGGCAACTTGCTTGGGTATTGTCTTTGGTGCCTTCTAGGGCACATCTTGGCATTTTGAGTCGATGTAACTGTTCCTCATAATTTATGACGCTGGACCTACACTTTGGAGTGATTTTTGGGATTCATTAATCATTATTTCCAGCCCTGTGTGTTGGTTGTACTTTTGCTGTTAAGAAATTAATTACAGCTGTGATTTATCTCCTCATTTCTCATTTATTTTGGAGTGTACTGGCTGGATAAATATTTCCATGGTTGAATAAAATATTTGGAAGCATTCTATTCCATTTTCAGCTTGTGTTGCATGGGAATTGATGCCATTGAAGTCTCATTACAGTTCGCTGCCCTAGGAGAATAAATATTGGTTCGCAGCTAGGGTTTGTGGAATCATTGTTGGGTGTCATCACAATTCAGTTGCTATCATAAAAAAAATTCAGATTTCTTCTTGTTGCTAACTGCATTTTCAGTTTGTTTCCATTAGGGTTTGAAGTAAATGTTTGGGTGGTTGTCATAAACATCAAAGTTTGTTGGTTGGGGTTTGCGCCCAAACACTTATTTTCCGTTTGATGTCCTAAAAGGGACATTATATTGACATTGGTATCAAATCCATTGACGCTCTTAGGGGCTCAAGATTTGAGGGCACATCTTTCAAATTCAAAACTCATCAGTACAGTCATTGAAGGCGTTGAAGCAGTAGAGATTGAAGGGGAAAGCCGTTGAAGACATCAAAAGAGAAAAAAAACGCACGTTTTCAGACAAAATAAGTCATGACTCCTTAGGGCACGAACACAAGAAGGACAAAATAAGTCACGACTCCTTATGGCACGAACACAAGAAGCACACAAAAATGAGATTAGGGCACGTCAAATTCAATTAGATTCACTTGGGAACATTACAGTGTATTTCCACCATTGAAAAAACACGAATCTGCCAAAGAATCTACCAAAAATGCGAAAATACAATAGTTAGGATAAAAATAGAAAAAGAACCTGCCAAAAACATGAAAGTACAGCCAAGGTTCTATTTTTGGGGTTCGAGCAAGGGCACACAAGGAATAATAAATAAATTTTAAAAAGTTGCGATTCACAAAATACTAACACTCAAATTAAAGTTGTGATTAATAGGCAACGAGGGCACGAATTAAATCAGGAAAGAAGTGGTTTTCAGGGTTTATAGTTTGAGTTTGAATGATGTCCACGGCACAAACAAATCTGCAGATTCTAGAGCAGGGCAGTTGAAAGACCAGGCTAGAACATAAGGTTTTTAATTTTGTCTTGTGATATTTTGGTTTGTAGGTAAGAAATCAGCAGTTTAAAATCATAATAGAAACTGTGTATTTTTGATGTGCAATTTCCAAGTAAAAATCAAGTTACAATATTGTACTGTTGCATTTATTTTTGTGCCCAAAGTGAAAAACTCGTATTATAGATTGTAACTTTCATTTTTGTTGCATTAATTTATAGATCTATAAACAAATGGATGATGAAGTCACTATGTCTAGCCACATAAACAATCTGAGGTCTCTCATCACACAACTAGCAAAAGTCGATGCTATGGTAGATGATGAAGATGTCAAAGCTATTTTGTTAAACACTCTGCCTTCTAAATACAAGGGAAAGCTCAAAGGCAAACCAAATGGGTGAAAACTTCGCTGATGAAGAATATGTATTTTAAGAAGCCCACAATTTGAAGAAGGGATCTAGTGTAGATGAAGCTCAACATTGATGGATTCACAATTTGTTCAGGAGTTTGTGGATCTTGGAAATTATACCCTTAGGAGATCATGAGATAACTTGATGGAGCATTGTGGATGTAGCTCAACATGGATGTTTGTTCAATACTTTGGGACATTCATGATTTTGGAGTTTAGGAAGGTGGAATCCGAAAACTCTGGAATTCAGCTTGGGAGCACCACCTTTACGAAGTTTATGAGGCAACTTGATGGAGTTCTACTTGGTCAAAGAACTGCTTTCAAAGAGAGCTTCTGAAGAATGTGTAGCTCTGTTTGGTTTTGTTGTTTTATTTTTTTGTTAGCGTGTTTGTTTTTGCTTTTTGTATTGTAAGCCTTAAGGGGGCGTATTAGAATATAAGGCTTACATTTTTATTATTACGTCACTACTAGTTGTGTATTAATTGATGTTCGGTTATAACCTCCTCAACCACTTTGTAACCATCTCTTGCATGATAAAATTATGGACACACAAACTACTATGTGCATTCCAATTTCTCTTCATTCTTTCTTTGTTCACATCTTCTAACCATACTGAGGGGTAAAAGTTAGTCATAATGTATCCCCAACATGGGCAGCCAATTTTTAGAGTCAAAGCTCCTGACTAAGCTAGCATATTCAGGCAGGTTTGAAAATATGCATTTGGTATCTTCTTTTTGGATCAAGAATTGGCAAAACACAAGTGAAATACAACCAAATCGCCCAGATTATTGAGATACCAGAAAATAGTAAAAGTGAAAAAAAAAAATGGAAGGACAAAATGGTGTGGCAACTAGTCACTCGACAAACAAATGAAATTTGGTTACTTGTCAAGAACTGGCCCTTGCATATGAGATTGTGTGCATGCATGAACATAAAAATCAATATTACCCTAAACCCTTCATTGTTTTTGGATATTTAGGGTGCTATTGCATTATTAGTAATTAAGACTGGAGAGAAACTTAGTTTCTCTCCAGTTTCTGGTAAGTTGGGGATGTGTTGCTAGTACAGCAAAAAAAAAATCCAAATTTTGTGGATATCAGAGGGACAACAAGAGAGGAAAAATGATATACATGTATATAAAATACAAGAAATAATATACAAAATTTACAGCCTTCATTTGTATAATCAATAATCATTAAAATTGTAAAGAGATGCATTGAAATATGAACATAGCATCTATGGCATTCAACATTTGTTGGATATTTCTTGGTTAGTATATCATAGTTGATTGTATAAATCTAATTAGGAATGTTTGTGTGTGCACGTAAGTTATAACAACTCACTAGATAGTAGTAAGTATGAGTCAGAATAGGGACTAGCATAAGTGAGAGATTGTCACAAAGAGATGAGTGCACTCCTCAGTAGTAGGAGATGGCATATGTGTAAGAAGTTCTAAATGTGATGAATAAGATGAACCAATTAATTTATCTAATATGGTATCAAAGCAGGCATTTATGTGAGAGTCAATGTTGGGCATCTTCATGTTTTTGCATTGCCATGATTGATGAGAATGTAAGAAAGCATCTAGAGTTTTAAATTCTAGTGATTAATAAATCTTTGCAAACATTTGGGTATTGTAGCATAGGTATTATTGTTACAGAAATCTGTGTTGATTTTGATTGTGGCTCCATGCATTTGGTATCTCCATGTGTCACAGTACCTTGGATTTTCTAATGTATTTTTTGTCATATTTGTCAACTCTGCCAATGCCTAATTATTGTTACATTTTTCGAGGCATTCCATTTGTCAAGGCCGTGTGTAGATCTATGAATGTGTGTCTACATTATTACCTCCAAGGCTTTGACAACTGCTTCATGCATATCTACTAATTACACCCTGTCATTTACGTGCATATGTTTGTTCTAAGTCTCTTGGCACTTGTGTGCTGCAGTTTTTTTTGGTCCGTGAGTCATTCGAGTGCTCAACGTCAAGCACCTTTGCTTGATCTGCCATCCACAAAGTGTCTTAAATCACATATTCACGTCTCTGGGGTCTGAAAAATGATGGCTTGGTCTTTGCCCTCGGCTTCTTTGTCATTTGTGGCCAAGTAACCACTCGTGCCTCCGTATACTAGTCAGATTCAGCCAAGCACTGATATGTAGTTGTGCACTTAATCATCCACCTCTGCCAAAATTCTACCTCATCGAATGATCCCTCTCTGTGCATGTCAATCTGCCACCAAGTGCAACTCTGCTCCCCTCACACTCGTGCATGTATAACACCATCCTTCCATATGACAAAGGGACACCGTCAGTCGACGTCAGCATGCATATTTGAAAACAATAATGCCTAAATAGCTTACAGCTATAAGACATATTTAGCATAATAGAATTCAAATGTCACATTTATAGTGTTTTATGTTGTGAATAGTTTATTTCATAGTTATTTTAGGTCATAGTTATTATTAGCATGTTGTTTTTATAATATTGGGTGGTCATTTATCGTAAAATAGCTTTGTAATGTTTATAAACTATAGTTTGTTTTTGATAATTTGAGTATTTGTTTTTAGTCTAGTGTTTTTATAGTATGTCAAATGTTATAAAGTCTAGGTATTGTTTAATTTTTTATTTATGTTTGAGTGACATAAGTGGTTAAATTCCACATTTTAGTTATATCTGTTTAGGGCTGGTGTCCTAGTAGTCTGTAAGCAGACAAAAGAATGATTTATTCAGCTAACCAATATGATATTACATCATTATATTTATACAAGCAACGTTGCTTATAGTAGGTCCTATAAATAGGATGATCACAGTGTTACCAGATACGCCACCCCTACTGCTAGGGTGCACGTATCTGCATTCCTGATGGATATGACTTGGGTGCTTCTCGAATATGGCTCAGATACCATACCAGCTGGATCCAAATACGAACCCGTAATTGTGTTGTATCAGAAACAACCAGATACGATAAGTTTGGCAATTATAGTTGTATCTGATTTAAAAGTTAGACAAAAAACCCCTTCAAAAGGCTAAAAAGATGCTAAAAAACTGCAAATGATCTTCTATAATACATTTTAGCAGCAACAATTGATCACTCTTTTTGTTGCAACATGTTCACCAACTTCTCAAAGGTCAACGTTTGTCCCATGACATTCAAATGGTCACAACGATTCTATATGAGGAAGGCAGTGCTCTCAAAACGATGCTTACAAGAAATTCATTCCATTTCCACTTCCAATGCTTGGAGTGACACCCTTAGAGTTGCAACTCAACTTGAAAAGGCTTCAAATTTTTCATCACTTTTCAATTTGAGACAATGCAATTGACTCTGGAGGTGGAGGATGGTATTCCCATAAACTATGTTCAACTTATCCCATTCTTCCTTGGTTGTTTTATCAGCACGAATGTGGGGTTGCACCTCATTTGAAACTCCAAACAATATGAAGAACTTTGCCTTTTGATTGGCTTTGTGAAACTGTCGTTGTGCAACAACATCATGATCAGGTCGAATGAAGGAGCCATAAATTACATTCCTATGTCTTCAAATTCAAGTTGAGTTTTGATCTATATTTTCCATGCAACATAATTATCCCCTCTTAAGAGTTGTGAATCAGGTAGAAAGAATTTTGAAGCTGGTGTCCCCAGATTTCACCCTGAAATCTGAGACTACCCCGTGTTAAAAATTTCATACTTTTAAAATAATGGGTCGTTTTGTGTTTTCATTGCTAAAAAATGCTTGTATTGCGTCAAGATATTCCCAGAGAGTCATATGAGTCAATTTCGACAAATAACCAGATGTCGAAACTCGTTTTATCCCTTCGTCAGGTTTTGTCTGTGGGAAATTTTTATTTCATTATTTTAAGCTTCGTTTGGAGTAAATTGTGCTCCAGTTTAACCCTGTTGAAGTTTTGCATGTCAATATTCACATATACCAGTAGGGTTTTCACCAAGAATGAATCATGGGCTTTGTTTGTGACTTCCGGCAACGTTTTTTGTTTTTATTATTTTTGCGTGTTTTTCTCTATGAAATAATAACTTGTGGCATGCAGAATATGAAAAAAGGACAAGACTGTAGCTTTCCTCTTTTTTTTTCTTTCTCTTATTTCCTCCGACAAAGTAATTGAGCGATCAATTAAATTATAAAACTTAAGTGATCGGTTTAAAAGCCATTACTTGAAGAAGTCAATTACTTGGAAATAGGTGGCATACATGCAAAATAGAAGGTTCTATTTTCAGTTATAAATCATGCATGTCATGCAAAGAGGAATTCAAGGAGGGAGATTGCCAGTTGTTTCCTTTCTGACTTCTACATGTGTCAGTTCACTAAAGGTTTCTTATTTGTAATTTCCCCTCTACATGCTATAAGTAGAGGAAGAACCTACGGGTTAAAGGGTCAGAATTTTTAAGCAGCATTCTTGTGTTCCAGACTTTGTGCTGAAACCCCTGATAGCTATTTGAAGCAAAGGAATAGAAAGGAGCAGATTTCCGGAGAACTTTGTGTCGACAGTGCATTTTGTTTCTAACTTTTTGTCTTAGATCTACTTATAAACTTTGTGTTGTTCTAGATCTAGATCTGAAAGTTGCCTTTGCTTATAATTTTGTGTGTTAATATCTATTGGTTCTGTCTATGTGCATGCAATCAACTCTGTAATCTATTGATTGGGTTGCACATTTTCCCTCTTTCTTTCCTGTTTTTATTATTTCCTTCTTCATCAGATATTTCCTTTCTTTAACAGATGCTTACTTGTTGCAAAACTATACAGCTATGGTTCATGCGCTGCATGGTTAAAGTAATACCCCCAAATAGGACATGGAGGTGAGAGTGTTAATTCGCTCTTTTACTTCAAGCTTTCACATTGGCTCTAATAACATGCAATTTTTTTTATATGTTTCTTTTGGCCAACTTTACTTCTTTTCCTTCATTTCGTCTATTTTTTGTTGGCCTACACAACCTGAATTTTTTTTAATACATTGAATACTGAACTTCGTACCTTCCCATGGGCTGGGAGTGTGCAATATGCATGTAATTTCATTGTAATGTATGCGTTCGTTTATAATTTAAAATTGATATTTATTATTATATATTCGTAATTTATAATCTAGATTATTATAATATTTTAAGTATTGTATATTATGTTGTATCCGACTGTATACATATCAGGGGGTGTTAAAAAAAGTTGTATCTGTATCTGATACCATATCCATATGTGTATCCATGCAACTCTGAATGATCAAAAAACACAAATCCATATAAAATAGAGTTACAAAACTTAACTTACCTCCCAAATAAGTTATGGAAGTAATAAAATATTATGCTCTCAAACAAAAAGATTCTAGGGAATACATCAACTAACAATCTACTATGCGTAATTACCATTTACTCACCTACATTTATTTTCACCCATGGTGAATTACCACCTACCTAGGCTATCCTAACATCCCCCCTCCTTAGTTCATCATGGTCTCGAGTGAACAAGAGAGATTCTTTGAATGCCTCAAATTTATTCCATGCAAGTGACTTGCTGAAGACATTTGCATGTTATTCTTTTGTTGGGCGAAACTGGAGCTGGATGTTGTGTTGTAGAACATGTTTGCGTATGAAGTGAACTTGTACCTCAATGTGCTTGGTACGTTTATGAAACACTAGATTGCGAACAAGCTTTATAACACCTTCATTTTCGACAAACAGAATGGTTGGTTGCTTATGTGGTACTCCTAATCCTTCAAGTATGCAACAAAGCCATATCACTTCAGAGACAACTCCTACAGAACGATATTTTGCTTCTGTGGAAGATCGAGAAACGATGTTTTGTTTCTTGCTCCCCCATGATATTGGACCAAATCCCAAAGAGAACACATATCCAGAAGTGGATTTTTGTAATCAATATTACCTACATGATCTGAGTTTGAATACTATGTTAATAAGAATTGATCATTCTTCTTGTATTCTAGGCCAAAGTCCATTGTTCCTTTTATGTCTCTCAATATCTGCTTTGTTGCTTTCCAGTGACAAGTTTTTGGCTCTTGCATGAACTGTGAGAGATAGCTAACATAGTTGATGTTTGGCCAAATATATGTCAAATAAATGAGACTCCTAATCACCTGCTAAGAGAGAGTGGCATTTACTTGTGGTGATGGATCATCATGAGACAATTGAATATATGCCTCCATGGATGTGGCAAATGGTTTACTATCCATCATCCAAAACTTCTCAAGCAATATCTTGGCATATTTCATTTGACACGCAAACATGTGGTGCTCTTTCTGCCATACTTCCATTCCAAGACAGTAGTGCAATACCCTGAGATATGTCATGTCGAACGATCAATTAAGATCTTTCTTTGTTGCATCAATCATCTTCATTGAATTGCCAGTGATGACTAGATCGTCGACATAAGTAACAATTACAATCTCCCCCTTGCTTTTAGAGGTAGAGATTGGGATCATAAGAATTCCTCTAGAACCTGTGATGAACAAGATGCTCATCAATCATTACATACCATGCTTGAGGAGACTATTTGAGACCATACATTGACTTGATAAGTTTACACACTATTTCTTCTTTTCCAAGTATGACAAAACTTTCTGGTTGAGTAATGTAGACTTCTTCCAGTAAATCTTGTATTGCATTAGTATACCATTTTAGTATACGCTAAGTTGTTCTTGTGGTGGGCCTTGTTGATCATCACCATCATTCCCATCATCATTGTCATCATCGGACCTTTGATTACCTTCACAGGACTGATCTTTTCATCAAGTGAACTTGTGGAGGGTGGATCTGGCTCACTCTTCTCATGAAATTCAACATCCCGACTGATATAGATTTTCCTAGTTTTCAAATCCATAAGTTTATCACCCAGTGTATCTTCACTATAACCTAAGATGTATTTTTCAAATTTCATATCCAATTTTGTTCTTTTATTTTTGGAAATGTGTGCTTGCATTGCATCCAAAAACACGAATATGAGTTATAAATGGTTTATGCCCTAACCATGCTTCTTGAGGAGTCACTCCATCAAGAGTTGTAGCGGGAACTCTGTTCAGCAAATAAATTGTTGTTTTTACTCCTTTTGCTCAGTAAGTATTCTCCAAGCCTGAATTGTCAATCATACAACGCATTATTTCCATTATATTTTGATTCCACCTTTCTACAAAACCATTTGGTTGTGGCGTGTGAGGTGGAGTTAGCTGACGTGGAATACCATGTTTTGCAAATTCTTTATTGGTGTATTCCCCCCTCGATCTGAGTAAAGACTTTTGATTTTACAACGACTTGCAGTTTCTACAGACACTTTGAATTGCTTGAAAGTTTGGAAGGCTTGGTCTTTTGTCCGAAAGCTATATACCCATATTTTGTGTGAGTAATCATCAACAAAGAGCATGTTACATTCCTAGTGTGTAGATTCACTAATGCCTCGAGGTTTTGGTGTAACGGTTTGTTATATTTGGTATTAGAGCAACCACCCAGGTTCGAGTCCCGGTACGGGTGACTACATCGGCATTGTAGTGTTCACCCGAGGCTTGTATAGGGTTGGGTGTGGTCCCGCTATACAGGTGCAAATCTAGCCCGAGGTTTGGACTACGAAGCGTGGTGGGATGTTATGATCTTGATGTGCGGATTCAATAATGCCTCGAGATTTTGGTGTAAAGGTTCATTACAGAGCATGAAGCACCGAAATCTAACATGACTAGGTCTCATCTATCTACAAAGATTAGTGTGCACCAAATCTAATTTTTGGGAAGCTTGAAAGGTACTTTTACCAAATGGTGCTCAATGTTGTTTGTCTACGAGATAGATTGGGCATTTATTTGTATTTTTCTTTAATGGAGGCAATCCTCTCACCATATTGTAGCGTCTGAGTGCAACCAGGTATCCAGAAATCACATACCCATATCTTTTGTGCCACAATTGTGTTCAGATTAAATTCTTTGCAAGAAGTGCTTGATTGTTCTTCAAAACAAAATCAAGTTAGAACATTCTCCCAACACCAGATGCTCATGCAATAATTTTCAAGCTCTTGGTCTTATCTCTAATGACGCACATCTTTTTGTTGCTTTTACATTCAAAATCAATCTTTAAATTGTGCTCCAATAGTTGATTAATAGAGAGTAAATTCTTGGTGGGACCCAAGACATATAAGACATTTGTGATTTTGCAATCATGTGTTACAAGAGGTAACGAGATGTTGTCAATTCCTTGGACATTGTAAGAGCTATCATCACCCAAAGAAACATGATTTTTGTTGGGTGTATTTCTCAAATTTAAGAACTAGTCTTTCCTTTCAGTTGTGTGTCGAGTTGCACCCGAGTCAACATACCAAATAGAACTTTGTGAAGTTGATTCCTCATGTGATTGTGCATCATACACAAAGTCCTCATTCGAGGGTTTGTCTGCCTCATCAACAATGTCGCCTTCTTGTTGCGATTTATTTTTCTTTTGTCCCTAAGACTTGTTTTGTTGACCCTGTGACAATTGTTGGTTATTGGGCTTCTTGCCATTGGAAAATCCCTGTTGAAATCCATAATAAAAATAATCTTTCAATTCATGGCCGTTTTTACCACAAATGAGACATTACTTTTGTTGTTTGTTCCGTTGTTTACACGGGAGCCTCACTAGTAAATGAGGGAGATTTATCTCATGACTGCCTAGGTTTTCAGCTATGCAGAAAATCTAGCCAATAGAAGCATTTGCAGCCATTTTTGTAAATTGTGGGAGATGGATGAGTTCCTTATCACTCTGAATAGGTTGCCCTTTCTATATACTGTTAGTCCAATATACAACACCTCTCGATACACACCTTTCTGATATATCTATCGGTACATGGAAGAATCTCTTCTTGTCTATATACCTGACAGTACGTGAATAAAACGTTAACATGCGTGAGAGCAGAGTGATACGTAGTTCCAAGACATCCTGTGAAAGGGATTCCTCCAATCAATGGCACCTACTTAGATGGAATTCCGCATACATGGGCATAACTTTCTTATGTTGGGATGGAAATATTAAGTGGGGTCACCATTAGGTGGGCCACCACTTTATTACATCATTTATAAAGTTTTAATAAACTTTAGTTATAGGTTTTCAGGTCCCCACTCCACTTAAATGTAGAAGTTATAGCATTAATTAAATTAATTAAATTGTGTGATATGAAATAGTACACTTAGGTGCAATAAATTCCATCCACCCTATAAAAGGGTGAGTAAACCTTTTATGTAGTGTTACAAAAAATAATTGAAGTTGTGTAAGGTTGAATAAATTTGTGGGACTCAAGAAGGTACGTGGAAGTGCTTGATAAAATTTTATTCTCAATAAAGTGATAGTTTTTTTTACAGTGGGATTTTTACCTTATTGGTTTCCCCATTATAAATCTAAAGTGTTTAAGTGTGTTTTACTTTCTACACATAAACTAATTTCAATTATTTCAATTATAAAGTAATTTCAATTATTTCTTGGATAACTAAACTATAGTCCTTGGCATTTTAATTTTTGGATGTTTAATCATTATATAAATAATTATTTATCCCAATTCCTAACATGGTTTCAAAGAAATGGTGGATTTTTTGAGTGTGCAGGAAAAGCTTGGAAATTATTGTTTTTGAGGGGTTAAATTTTTCCTTGAATAGAATTACATAGGAAAAGAAGTTTCTATTCATGTGCAAGAATTCTATAAAACTCAAATCACATTGTACATTTTTGAATTTAAGAATATATAACTTACCAAAATTACAGTGAAACAAAATGTATATAGTCCGAGGAATTAGTGGCCCACAATATTTGAAGCAAATTGTACAAAATTTACAAACAACCTTTGCAAAAAGCCTCTACATCTCCATTAAAAGACCCTTAAACATTGGTTTGTCACTAGTACAAAGCCCTGGTCTAGTGCTCTATTTGTCAAGCAACCTGATATACTAGTCTAGAAGTTAACATCTCGAAATGGACATATAATCTACTCCACAAGGCCCCCTTATGCAATCTCTAAATACACCTTGCATAAACCCTCAATACGATATACAAGAGGAAGACTTGCAACAACATTATTTGAAAGGTAAAATTTTAACTAGACTCTCTCATAAAATCTAGTATAACCCTCTGAATACAACTCATCATGCAACATGCTATTAAAATGGTCATATAAACATCCTTAATATAATCTTGAAACATGTTGTTAAAATGGGTGATAAATACATACAACTATGATCATGTATTGAATCACGGCATGGTATAACTAGTCTGATATAGACTGATATATTGTTAAGAACACATCCTATACAATTCAATACAACACTGATACAATCCATAAATGCCTATATCAATTAACAATGGCATTTATATTTACAAATTAGACTGATACATCCAAAAATTCCGATATAATTGTTAAAAACAAGCCTCTATAAATTTGTAAGATTATCACTTGCATATTTGTTAAAGCGGCTTGTATATACCTTGTAAAAATGGCCTGAAAACATTTGTTCCAAAAACCCTAAAATAGCCATCAAAGCCTGCAAAGATTAGTTGAATATCTTCACATCACTTTGGTTTACATCTCTAAATCTTGGCATAACCTGTTCAAACCTGCAAATCGGCCTGCATTTTCTCATTCTAGGAAGCCCTTGCTACTCCTTGAAAAATACTTATTTTTTTAACTCAATAAAGTTTCTAAAGTTACTAAAAGTAAAGTTAGAAATCCTAATTTTTGTTAGGGATTCTTATTTAATGTATTCTCATTCCAATAATATAAAAGGGGATAAATTTATTTTATATTTGTGATCTTGTATAAGAAAAATAAAGTCATTTGATTGTAATTTAAAGAGAACTTTTTTTTAATTTTCTATAATTTAAAAATTAGTAGATAAATCTAAGTGAACTCACTAGCTAACTCATAGAGCTAAGTATTTTTATTGGATAATTCAAGTTTGTGGGAGTTTAGGAAAGACTATAGAGGTGCAAACCTTGACTCCTGTTCCTCTCCTTTTTTAATTTAACGAAAATAGTGATTTCAAAAAATAATATTTTATTTTTCCCTTTTCTACTCTCTTAAATAAATTTAGCAAAAACATATATATATTATTTTCATTATTATATTTTTAATAAGTCTTTTTAGGAAACCAAAAGGAAATAGGAAATGAGTTTCCTAGTTTATTTAATTGTATTTCAAATATTAAGAGCTTTATTTCGAAATTAATCATTAAATATTAATTTTTGTCAAAAAAAAAAAATAAATAAATCATTATTTTTTTTGCTAATAGTGAAATAAACTTTTTTTCGGGCATATAAATATTTTAGTTAACTTTCTCACACTTTTCTTAATATGTCGTTGTTTGTTTGTATTCATCGTTGAAAATGGCCGGAATAGACCAATTTTTTCTATGGATAAATCGTAACTACTTAATAGAACCAACTACAACATTTGGCAAGTTAGGTTGAAAATCCAATCTTCATGAAAATAAAATTATGGGATCTTGTCATTGATGGGGAGTAACAGACCCAACCAAAAGAACAAGAAAATCTTGAAAACCTAAGTATCTTCTCCCAAAAATATCACTAGGATGTCATGTTAATCCTATTGAAGAAGCATAAAAAGATGGGTTCTTACTGTATATAGGACACATGGATTCTCCCGATTGATGCCACTGAAAATAACTAGAAATAATGCATGCAGGGAGTCATTCGTCTCTCGAAAATCATTAAAACTATCATAGAACTATTCAAAACTCCCATGAAGGGAGATGAAAAATTTGTGAGCTATGTGGCCAAAATTAAGAACATAAAATCCCAATTGGATGGTTGTGGTTGCTAATAGTTTCAAGAAAAACTGCTATATTTCATAATTCAAATCAACATCCATGAGAAATTCAAAAACTATATCTCAATTCTAAACTCAAATATACCAATTTAGATGAATCTGAATTGATTGACCTTGATCACCATGTCCTCTTTCCTAATTTAGGAGGAACAGGGGATGGCCAACTTTGCTTCAAAAAGGAATGTACTCTCAGGTGTTGTTCTTACATAAATCGAAAAACATCTCAATGATCAAAATTTCAGAGTCTATACTAAAAACCAAACTTTAAATCAAAAGCTAATCCTAAAGTAACCCTAAAATGAATAGTAAAAAACTTAACCTGACGAATTAATGAACATTGGTAAATTTGGTCATAAGGAATCAAATACTGTCATGTGAAAACAAACAAGTTTTTATCAAAATGCTAAAACAAGAAATTTTCTCACACAATCAAAAGAAGACTCAAAATCAAAACAATAAAAACTAAATCCAAAAATCAACCAAATAACACTGGCAAAACAATAACTCTTTACGCTAGTCACTTTTAACAGTCGAATGATAATGGAAATGGATTCCTGGAGCTAAAGTGGTGCCTCATGGCACATGTACTTGCATACCTAACATCCTTACAGATGTCATAAAATGTCAGTTTTGAAAACATCTATCAAGGAAGAAAATTATAGATAAGTTCAATCTGCAAAGTTGACATCGGGAATGTGCGAAACTTGATAATGGAACTAACAAAGAATGTTTTGTTTGTCCCTAAATTGAAAAAGCACATTTTATCTTGCATCATAAGCTTAACTAAATGACTAAAATTGTAAAGCTTATTTTATTTTAAGGATAAATGGTATGTGAAAGATGAATTTAGTGATGTTATTCTTCTGAAGAAGGCAGAAAGCTTGAAGGAAGACAATACTGAACATATGAGAGGTGTGGAAGATTATAAATCTATCATTGTATATCTTGTCATCTTCTTCTAAATAATAGATTGGCTTGTTTCTTGGTGGACGTTAGCCCATACTGGGTGTGAACCACGTAAAATCTGGTGTTGATTTATGTCTCTTGTTTTGTATAATGTCTTCGTGGTAGAATATCTACTTGTATTTACATGTATGCTTAGATCTAATATATGATCATGTACAACCGGTGAAAGTTTCTTACCGTGGTAAGAAATACATTCGATAACCATGTTCACAAACATTTGATACAATACCTAATTCCTCTTAGTTGTGTAGAAAACAAACATTTAATTCAAAAATACTAGAAAAATAAATTTAGCAATCAAACAGAAGACTCAAAAACTTGAAATACACAATCAAAACCAAGAAAATAAAATTGATATGTTAATAAGCTCTTTATCAACTAAAATTTTAGTATCAGAATGAAAACAAATGGATCCTAGAAACTGGTTCCTCTAGGAAACATGACTTGTATTCCTAACATCCTAACAGGTGTCGTATAATGTTGGTAAAACACGTATCTGAGGAGACAACTAGATCATTCAATATGAAATCTGTGAGAATATGAAATTTGAAAATGGAATAATCAAAAAATGTTTTAATGAAGGTGAATAAATTAGTAAAAAGTAACCTTAAATCTTGTATCATAGTTAACAAATGCGGGATATAAAAGTTTTTTAGCTACAAAACAAATTATTATGCAAAAAATTAATTTAGCGATGTTATTGCTTCGAGTATTGAGAATATGTTTTTATACTATCTTTGATGTATTTGTGGATGAAGTCATGTTTTTTTGCAAGCTTCTAAAAATGATCTTCAACTTTGACATGAAATACTATGACATGTAAATTTTAGGTAAAATGTGATGAAATATTTTCATCTTAAGCTAGTCTAAATAAGTCTTCCTAAGATGAAATTTGGTCATGAAACCTATGAAAGTTTCTTACACGGTAATCAACACTCTTGAACCATTTCATAAACAGCATTATCCTAATTTATCTCACACTTGAGAACATTCAATAGTCATACATCCATCTTCAAATCCTAAAGTTAAATGAAATAAATTTGATCCCTAACTCTTACTCTTATATCTTCGTTGCTTACGGATATCACACTAAAGGACTAAGACTGTATGATCCATTTAAACATGACATTGTAGAAAGTATGAATGTCCTTGTATTAGAAAGATCATTTTGCGAATATTGCTTCCAAACCTCCATGTGTTTTTCATGAGGTAAGAATATGAAGTTCTATAGGATGAAAATACATCTCTAGATAGTATGATAAGTAGAGGTTAAGGGAAAGCCATCAAAAAATGTGTTACACAATAAAATACCTTAAATGGGATCATAACCTAGATTAAGGACTCTCATCATGATAATCTTATAAAGTTGATTTGTATTCAACATACTTATCATGCCTTAATGACCTTATATGAGGCTAAACTACAATATCCCGAGGAATCTATTCAAGACTAAACATGGCAAGAAGATATGAAATACTGGATACAATGTTCTTATTAAAATTAACACATGTGGGAATCAACCCCCCCCCCCCAACCTTTAAAAAGAAACATTATAAGAGATCTAGATGCTTGTATAAGATTAAGTATAAGTCTACATGAGAAATCAATAAATTTAATGCACGATTAGTAGTTCATGGGTTTACTCAAAAACCTGGTATTGATTATCTTGATACCTTTGTTCCCATATCCAAAGTGAGCAATATTAAAATTATTACAGTATTAGCTACTCAATATGATTGGAGAGATTCACTAGATGGATGTGAAAAATTTCTGTTCTAAACGGTGACCTGGAAGAAGAAATATATATGCAACAACCTAAAGGTTTTGTAGAACCTGACAAAGAATTGAATGTTTGTAGACTTCAAAAATATTTGTATGGTCTTAAACAAGCTCTTAGAGCTTGGTATGCTAAGATAAATGGTTTCTTTCAGGATCTTGGTTTCAATTATTGTTATTATGATAATGATTTATTTGTTAAAACTGAAAATGATAAGATTATTATTATTATGATTTTATACGTGGATGATTTGTTAATTACTAGCAATGATCATAATTTAATTTTGAAAATTAAAGCTAAGTTAAAACAACATTTTGAAATGTATGATCTAAGTTAATTAAATCGTTTTTTAGGGATGGTTATTTTTCAATATCAGAACTCAATCGTTGCATCTCAATCACAATATGCTAATAATTTGCTTAAAAGATTTAACATGATTGATTGTAAAACCTGTTGTCATTTCCACCGAAGTTGGTGTTAAATTAGATCCTAAACTTGCATGTGCGAAAGCTAGCCATACTTTGTATAGACAATTAGTTGCCAATATGATTTATTTGACTATTACTAGGCCTGATATTTTATGCAGTAGGAGTTGTTTCTAGATTCATGCAGGATCCTTAAGAAAATCATTGGAAAATGGCTAAAAAGATTTTAAAATATATTAAAGCAACAATTAATTATGGTTTGTATTATTCTTCTAGTAATGATACAAGATTGTTAGGTTATTGTGATTATGACCATACTGGTGATATTATAGATAGAAAATCTACTTCTGGATATGTTTTCCAGTTTGGTACAAGTGTCATCACTTCGAGTAGCAAGAAGCAAACCGATAATTTCTATCTCTTATACAAAAGTTGAATACAGAAGCGCCTTAGAAGCAGCAAAAGAAGCCATGTGGCTGAAAAGACTATTAGATAAACTACATATGGGGATCAAAGGAAGCACTCTTCTTCTATGTGACATCTAGAGTTGCATTGCTCTTGCAAATAACCTAGTTCAACATCAGAGAACGAAGCATATAGAGATACATATGCACTTTATTCAAGAGAAAGTCCTAATGGCGATATTAATCTCAAGTTTTGTTCTACAGAAAATCAAGTTGCTGACATTTTCACGAAGCCACTGTGTTGTGAAGTTCTACAAGTTTCGTGCCTTGTTAGGTCTTTCAGAGTTGCCATTAAGGGGGAGTGTACATGACAATGCCACCTTTTAACAGCCTTTTGCAAACTTTCTTTACTTCTTCCATTTTGTAAAAGATCACTATATGTGAGTCTCAAGTAAATAATCACAACACGTGAGTTTACTTATAATTCCCAGCGAAACATTAGTTATGGAAGATCCTTGTTTTATAAAAGGCTCCATAATCTTATGTAAGTTTTCATATGTAAAGCATTTGTCCTGAGAATTTTTGTTTGGGAATTATATGTATTATTTCCCCTATTTACATGCTAGCCTAAATCGTGATTGATGATTTATGGATTGTAAATCGATGACGATTTACACCTAATGATCGTGGCAAATGGGAAATGAAGGGAGGGTTCAGTGAGCGATTGTGACCTTATTTCTCCCTAACAATTTAGAGCCAATGCCCAAACGTCATTATTGCAACTCTATTAGGCGATGGATGCAATAAATCAACGCAACGACTTAACTTGTAAGCGCAATTCAGAGGCACCGCTAATACTGAACGGTGTTATTGGGTTAAAAAACTTAATGATTTTGTGCAATAGCTTACAATTTAGGAACAAACATACAATTTTCAAGAATTTTACAAACTTGCAATAGAGGGAAAAAAATGACCCCCTTGAAAATTGATTTTTTTTAAATTGTTTTTCCAAAAATAACACCACTTGAATTTTGGAAAAAAAATGCAATTTCTTTTTTAGTTTTGGGCTTTATGGCCTCTTTTCAGATATTCCCTTTTGTTTTTTTATATATTTCTATTTTTTAAAAAGTTTTTGAAAATTTTCTATTCTAAAGAAATTTTCAATAAAATTTATGGTTGGAGGGGATGGGGTTCAACCCCTATACCTCCCAATAACCTTTGTTCCTTCACAAAATGGTAGAGCCGGTCAGGGTATCAAACCTGACAACTCTATCTCTAGGATACTTTAGTTTTACTTTGAAAAGTAATGGGATTTTGTTTTAAAAGAGACGTGGGTAGAGATCGAACTTTGGATCTCTACACACTATGCCTCTTGAAACGACTTGCTAGCCACGGGGACAACTAATGATTTGATTATAACTATGAAGAAAATTCTATTTATCTTCAAAACTTCCAAATTTAGGTATTAAACAAATAGAATCGACCTCTCCCAACCTCTCTTAGGGTGTAATGTCCCTTTTTAGGGGGACTCAGGAAATGGCTAAAAGCTCACAAATCAGATTTATAGCACTGCTGTTATAAACCTGCAAATTAAACCTTTTTCTAGGGCAGCGACCTGTTTTGGGGTTTTAACCCCACCTTCATGCCTTCAAAACCCTTCCAATCAGCTCCACTTAAGTCTATAAAATTATGATATATCATCAATAATCACATAATGCAAGCAATCTGATTTTTAATACCCTAGATATGGAGATATGAATTTCACTGAAACCCTTGTCTACAGTGTTACTTTAAAAATTCATAACTCAACTTAGGAAGCTCCAAAATTCATGAAACTCAAGATATTGGCCTTATAAATTATGAAGAACAAGCTAGTAATTTCAGATTTACCAAATTAGTAACACACATACCAACAGTCCACTCCAAGGTAGGTCGTTTCACTCTAAAAATATATAATATTGCACCAAAGAGACCGCAACTGCAAGAGAAAGATACTTTATTGCTTTTACAATCAGCTTGCACGCAAAAACCTCATGAAGGGTTTTCATCCTTGGATGAGGTCCTCAATCCAAGGGGTTTCGTCCTTGAGAAAGAAAGTAAAAGGGCTACATTAGCCAACTTTCAACAAGATATGAATTATCACCAAAACATGAATCATCAATGCCCAAGCGACATCATTAAATAGCCACAAGGAGTGCTTATCAACATAAAAAATGATGGGCCAATGGGGTTTGGGTGGATCGGTTAAGAGGGACGGTTGTGTCCGGATCCATCCAGGTTCAAACCCCGCTGGACACAATCCCTTCGGGGTGGTTTATCGGTGGTGGCGAGTGTTGCATCACCAGTGATTGCGACTGATGGTTGCGGCAGGTGGTTCCTTTCAACGGTGGCGGACTTTGCATCCTCGGCATTGGCATTGGCGGCGGCTGGTGGTTGGTGACTATAAAAATGGCGGTGGCGGAAAAATTGCATCATCAGTGCGGGCATCAATAGATGCGGTTTGTGATTATGATGGATTAATTGTAATATCTTATATGAGGACATTAGTACTGTTAAGGGAGGGGACCCAAGAACCCCCGTTTCATAGCTCCGGTCAAAAGCGTTTAACTATTAAAAAAACATAAGAAATGATGGCCGATGCCTTAAAGTAAGCACGTTTTAATATTCAAATGGTATTTGGGGCCTACATGCTCATAATACCTTTATTACCTAACGACTTAAGTTCCCCTATTGGAGTGCTAGGCTTCCAATAGGATATATGATAATAAACGAAAACAACTACCTAAACAACAATAAAAAAACATAATTGAGATCTTCCCCTTGTTTTTTTCCTTAGACCCGCGAGGAGAGAATGGGTTAAGGTCTTCGAAAATCAACCTCCAAAAAGGGACATGACATAGGGTTGTCGCTCATGCATTATTTTTGCAGCTGAGTTGAGAGAAGTCGTTGTAAATTGATTGTGATGTTGGTGTTTTGTAAATCCTTTGCCACCACCCAAATGGGAGAGCTCGAAGGCAAACCAAGTGTTGTGCCAAGCCAAGGGTTTCCAAATCTAGCCAGTTCAAGGTGACTTAAGGTCTGCCACAAGTCAGAGTATATATGTGTAGTTGCCACGAAGATGGGAGCCCGTGCTTTGTTGCCACGAAGATAGGGGGCTTAGATGCCAAAGCAAAGGTAGTTCTTGAAACAAAAAGGCCTTGATTGCAATGCAAGTCATGGACTATGACAATGTCGAAGGTTGTGTGTTGTGGTGGAGCTCAATGCAAAGCCAAGTCAATTGCGACCTAAATGCAATGCTAAGATAAGTCAATGTGAACCTAGAATTGATGCAATGCGTTGTAACCCGTTAATGCGAGCCCGATAATCGAGTGTTCATTGTAGTGCTCACCATACTAGTGTTCCTGATCTAGTAGTGATGATCAGTTGCCACGGTTGCTTGCATTGGGTAAGGAAGTCAATAATACCCACTTTAGACAATAAGGAGCCAGTCCCACCATTTGATTTTTACCTGCTCGATGAAACCCATTCAACCAGAGGAGTAGAACAAAAGGAAAGTAGAGGCCCATTGCTCACTTATCAGGAATATTGCTACGCCCTTAGTCCTATAGCTTATATTGGATATGCAGTGTCGACTTGTGGCTTATATAATCTCCCTTCTTGTCATATGTTATTCATTTATGCTTTCATATGTTTAGTAGGTCGGCCTTGGTGTTGGCCATAGCATAGGATTAGTATATATAGGTGGTACTAAGGAGTAGTTAATCATATTGAGCACTTGAGTCTTATTGTATGGTTTGGAGGTTGCCCCCTCGAAGTGGCTAAATTTTTATACTTTCATATTGTGATCTTTTCTCTATATTTTGGTGTTGTTGGGGTTCTATTCCTGCTAATATTCATATCTATCTGAGCAATTCCATTACAAATATCACGTTTGTCCCTATTTGTATTGCTGATTGTGTTGTAAACAATTGTTTGTCATTGTTCACAATTCAAGAAAACAGAGAGTGTGTTTGTCCTTATCCACATTTGTTTGTTTAGATTAGCAAGGTCGTTTCCTGTTTAGTAGGTATAGTGAAGGCACTCCCCCTGTTGCTTGTGAGTGCATTTCTAAGTATATTGAATTATAAGCATGTTCCAGCTGACATACTCAATTAATTATTTCCTAACTTTGAACTATGTAACGGCGGGCGGGGGGTGCGGAGTGGGGATGTTTGATATTGCTTGGTTAGCACATCATAGTTGATGCATTAATATAATTAGACATGATTGTGTGTACACATGAGTTGTAGTAAAAACTCACTGGTTAGTAGGAAGATTGTCAGAATAGGGATTAGGATAAGTGAGAGTTTGTAGGAAAGATATGAGTGAAGGCTTCTCATTAATACGAGAAGACATGTATAAAATGCTCTCTACTTAATGAATAACATGATCCGATTAATTTATCTATTAACATAAAACAACAAAAATGAAAAATGAAATTAAACAATGAAAATTGAGTGACAAATACAAATACCAAAAATTTGATTTTTATATCCTCGTGTAATAACGAAAGAGTGAAGGCGCTCCACGGCACTACACTTTCTGAAGGTTTTGCAAATGGGGTAGCAAGAAACAAGCACAAAAGAGTCCCAGTCTGTTTTAGGCCTACTTGTCACGTAGCTAATCTATACATCTACAGTGAATATTAAAATATCCACATATTGAATAGAGAACAGAATATCGAATACCTGATAGGTAAGTAGATAAGATAGGGTGATCAAATATAAATAGGTAAGAAGGGTTGCACAGAGTAGGGTTGTAGCCCTGCAAGCAACCATTCACTACTAAGTATAAATTAGGTACTCTACAAAGAACAACCTCCAGAATTTGCAACTCTAGTATATCATGTCTTGAGGTAATCTGCATTTAAGGTTTCTTTGAGTCGACAACAAAATATCAATTGAAGAAGTAGGAAATAAAGAGACTTACACAAGCTCAGGAGAATGAAGCACAGGAAATGAATAAAGTCTTTTATCCGCCATAAGTCCAATATGACCAAATAAAGCCTCCCCTGCATACAACTGCATAGCAGAGTCAAGGTATATCCTTCAAATAACCATTCTTGTGATAACATCTCTTTGTACAAAAGAAGATACCTTTTCTTGTCGTTGTTTGTTAAGCCATTCTGGAATAGTATTAGCATATGCCAAGATCTCTTCTGCAGTAGATGAAACATAAAATATTGGAACCTGCCTATCATTTTTTTTAGTTTAGCAAACAAGGAGAAAAATTAGTAAAAAACTGATTCACCAATTGTGAAAATCTTCTCCAATTATACAGCACAACATAAAGTTCCTTTCTGATCAATAGAAATGTACAATCCCCATTAAGAGCAAAAAGTTAAAGCATAATTGTTCATTCATGAACACAATTCCACTGTCCAATTTTTAATTACAAATAACTCTCTATAAACACTCCATGCTTTATAATTGCCAAGAAAACTATAGACGCCATATGAATAACAAATGCTGAAAAATATGAGCAAAAAAATCAAGATATAATACAAAGGAAAACTAGGGAAAAATATATGAATGTCCATGAACAATTCAAATTTCTACTAAGAAAATGAAGTACTATAAGACGCATGATTTCAAAACGATAAAACAAAAGAACTGAGAGAATATAAGACTTTATAGAGAAACGACGTTAAGATCAGCTGCTTTTCTAAGATTCAAAACACAAAATAAATGTGCCAAAGAAATAAACCATGAAGTAGTTGTTCCAACCCAAAGAAAACATTTACAAATTTTATTCACTGGGAAAAAATGTCTTCACAATTTCTTCAAGAATGGAAAAACATCCCAGAAAAATAGAAAATAAGAAGTTTTCAGATTATAAAATATGGTGTCAAGCAGTAATACTTCACAATTAAATTCATATTCTTTAAAAATTATTTGACTTGGTCCAAAATCTATTAATTTTACAATAAGCCTATACTCATCATGTTACACCCAAAGTAACTTGGCAATGAATGCACTTACATATTTCTCTAATAAGTTTTGAGAGAAGTGAATGTATAGAAAATCATTTACATTGCATATGAAGGAGAGAATCTATAGAAATACAAGGGAAACTATGTCAACCCCATATGGATCTTTGAGGGTTCTTAGTCCCCCCATATGGCTATTTGTATTGTTACCCTAACTGCATGGGTTTGGGATTTTACTGCGTTGGATTTACCCCACATTTACTTTCAGTGCTTTTGTTCTTTTTCTAGTTAGTCACTGTTCATAGGGTCCTTTTAACCTTGCACTTTCTGTTGTATTTGGGTGTATTCTCAAGTCTCGTCAACTAACTTTTGGTCATTCATGGACATTAATATAGTATCTGTCTTTCTTTATTTCTACTGCAACGTGACAGACATAACAAATTTATATCTAAAGATAGAAGCCACTTTCCAGTTTCTTTCTGCATGCTGTGAACAAAAGAAGAGGCCAGTCATATTACTGTAAAATATAATTCCTTCAGAAATTTTCTGAAATATCATCTAAAGCTCTGAAAGCAATTATTCAAAATTTCAAATATTTTGACTAATGCTACTTCTGAAGAATGCAAGTTTTATTCATTAAGGCTCAATATTATAGAAGGCATTTAAACCCTCAAGAAAAGGCCGCTGATTCTTCTCATCGTATTCATGTAGTTTGACACTCTCCACGTTTACTCATTACCATACTGAACAAATCTAAAATAGAATTTCAAGTAGTTAGAGATAATATTTGTAACTTTCACTTCGCTAAAGCCTGAAATAATATAATTTCAATAATATTTATCATCCACAAAAGTGAGTCTATTTATCAGAAAATGTAGTTCTTTGGTCTAGGATTCATGTTATTAGCATTCTTACTTTCTTTACACTCCCCAAGTGAAATATTTGGTTAAATGTGTGATACCTATTTATCTCCTCTTTCTACATACCATTAAAGCAATGCTCACAAAGCTTGCATACTGTTCATCTGCAGACATGCCATAATTTCATATATTGTAGATAATATCCTCCTTGTGACTTTTTGGTAAAGGTCCATTGCAAGTTCACACAATAATTTTTCAAACTCCATACTTGAACTACATGTGATTATATTGTTGATTGTAGGTTGCTATGGTGTCATAAAATAAGATCATTCTCTCTTTTCCAAGGAATTTGATTGCTATCTATCTGCATACGGCACAGATACATCTACAAAAATTCACATTATTCTTCCTTTGGTTTATACAATGGAGATTGTAAAATCAACAACTATTTCAATACATGCCACATCATTACATATATTTGTCACCTTCGAATGAGAAATTTGTTCAATAGCTCTTCAAATTCGTGAGACGAGTTGGTTATTCTCCTATGAGTTGTTTCTTTTATCCATCATGGAGTTCTACATACATCATTTACACAAAAAACGAGCAATGGAGAGTAGAGCAGGGCAGAAAATGAATACTACAATCATCTCCCGGGCTCAACCCCCCACCCCAACAGAGATATCAGCATATAATTTGGCACTACAGCTTCACATATGCAGCCTGATTATACGTATAGGGATATTACACACCTCCCTTACGGACCATGACTGTAGATACCTCTAGTCTACCAATTCCCCTTTTTGGAAGGATGGAGAAATGCAGAACACAATAAGGGAATGCCTAAATGTACCCCCAAAATCCTACAAACGATATGTGAATAGGAAAATACCAGGGAGGCAGGGGTCGGAAACAGTGGAATTGGGATGCGGACCCATGGATGGGAACATGTCCCCGTGGAGCATAGGTACATACACAACCCTCTTCTCGGCATTGGAGTAAAAGGGATTCTACAAATCCATTACCGCCTACAATTTTTAAGATTTTATGTCTTGTCTCAATTGTCACCCAGGGCAGCACATAGTTCTTTACACCAAGTTGTAATGTTATATACTCTACTCATGTACATAGTTAACACGTGCATTAATAAGCAAAAAAATTATATTTATATCATTTTCTCTTTGATCTTGCACACTATTGTATTTCTGCTCTAACATGGCAAAAATTTGCTCTAGAGTTACTTAAGGATTGATTTTATGGTCACCTTTGCAATTTAATTGTTGCTTTTTATTACACTTTTACTTCTTTATGTAAACAAGTATGATGTCTAGTTCACCAGTTTTCCCTGTGAGCATCCAAATTCTTCTAAACACTGCTGTAATTTTTCAACATAGATCTTTAGAAATAATAGGCATCCTTGTTAACCCCATCTGCATGTTGGTTCTGTTTTTCCAGGCTTCTTTTCGAGTACCCGTTTCAGACAAATTGGTCCCAACTCTCCGTGAGATGCTGGAGAATGTTTTTGAGAAATCCAATGGAACAATATATAAGGACCTGATCGCAATCTATATTCATCTTACAAAACCAAGTTACAAGTTAAAACTTGCTTGAATGTCCATGTTTACCTCACCACTTGACTTTAACAAGAAATTATCTATCTAAAAGTTAAACATTGCTTGAATGTCCTTGTCTAAGTTGACTTCAAATATCAGGTTGAAATTATCTATCTAGCTGATACTCTATTTTTTTTCGAGTGCAAATAATTTTTTGTTTCCCATGCCTTCTAGAACGTGACAAACAGATTTCTTATCTAATTCTTACGGATTAGGATTCTTTTGAGTTTTCAATTCTCAGAAGTCAGAACTTTCCACAGACCTGCATCCAATATGTAATCAATTTACATCAGCTAACATTTATCATAACAGATTATGGTCAAAAATCACAATATCATGTAGCATCCAACTATGATGAATGATGAGAATCAATCTCACAGTGATCTCCATTCTTATAAATATCACTATCATTGTAATAATGTCACATGCACACTTGGTCCGGTTCACTGGAACCCTCCTTGATTGCATATAAAGTTAGACTAACTGAGGACTTTTGCATGCCAAGTTCTACAGCAATCTGCATGTTCTTGGGCTCATCCAGCCAGCACTCGTAATCATCCTTGTGATTCTAATTAGCCTGGATAATGAAGAGTGTATGGATATCAGCTTTTAGCTATTTACCCTTGTTTTTCTTGCTGTTCATATCTATTGCCTCTTCCAACTTCTGCTGTGCACTTTCTGGGGTTATATCAATTGGTATCAAACCCTGGAAACCAGGTCCTTTCCATGCTTGAAAGTTTCTTCTGATTTCAAATTTTCAATCTCTAAGTAGTAAATTCATTCCACACAACCAGCCTTTAATATACTAATTTTATATTCGGCACAACAGTTGTCTCAATGCCCCTCATTTTGTTCTGCTTGGAAATTTCTTTTGTTGCTCAAAGAACTGATCATGTTGGATACTGTTTACTGCCAGAGAAGAGGAAAGAATTTGTGGGTATTTTTCTGCACCCACTCTCTCCCATCTCCTCCTTTTGTGCAAGGACGTAGTGTGGCACATAACTATCAGAACTCAAAAGTTCAATATTGTTCGAGGAAGCTGACGTGAGTTTACCCAACTCATATTTATGATCGTTGAGCCAACTCATTGTGCATCGAGTTGTGTTATCACTTGGTCCGGTTCACTGGAACCCTCCTTGATTGCATATAAAGTTAGACTAACTAAGGACTTTTGCATGCCAAGTTCTGCAGCAATCCGCATGTTCTTGGGCTCATCCAGCCAGCACTCATAATCATCCTTGTGATTCTAATTAGCCTAGATAATGAAGAGTGTATGGATATCAGCTTTTAGCTATTTACCCTTGTTTTTCTTGCTGTTCATATCTATTGCCTCTTCCAACTTCTGCTGTGCACTTTCTGGGGTTATATCAATTGGTATCAAACCCTGGAAACCAGGTCCTTTCCATGCTTGAAAGTTTCTTCTGATTTCAAATTTTCAATCTCTAAGTAGTAAATTCATTTCACACAACCAGCCTTTAATATACTAATTTTATATTCGGCACAACAGTTCTCTCAATGCCCCTCATTTTGTTCTGCTTGGAAAAAAAATTTGTTGCTCAAAGAACTGATCATGTTGGATACTGTTTATTGCCAGAGAAGAGGAAAGAATTTGTGGGTATCTTTCTGCACCCACTCTCTCCCATCTTCTCCTTTTGTGCAAGGACGTAGTGTGGCACATAACTTTCAGAACTCAAAAGTTCAATATTGTTCGAGGAAGCTGACGTGAGTTTACCAACTCATATTTATGATCGTTGAGCAAACTCATTGTGCATCGAGTTGTGTTATCACTTGGGCCCTATTCTAGAACAGAGGATTGGGACATACGGGTCCCTTGTTGTTTCGAAGCAATATTGTAAGGGGCCTCTTGCATCTATTAGAAGAAGTGAACAGAGAAATAAAGGAGTGGAATGCACACGTTATTCGTTGTGTATGTCATTTTATTATGTGAGAGATGGTTACAAAATTGTTGAAGTGGTTACAACCGTTTATTGGTTAACACTTAACTAATTAACGTAACGTTAATTCTAAGACTTATATTCTAATACCCCCTCTTAAGGCTTACACTATAGAACATATTGACAAAAGATTAAAGTAACAGAACCAAATAAGACCACGCATTCTTCAAAAACTTTTCCCTTTGTAAACATTGCTTTGACCAAGTAGAACTCCATCAAGCTGCCTCCCTGACCCTCCTAAAGGTGCAATTCCCGAGTTGTCGGATTCCACCTACCCGAACTCCCAAATTATAGAATCTCCCGAATTATTGGAAAACCCTCCATGCTAGACTACTCCCACAGTGCTCCATCAAATTGTCTCGTGACCCTCGTAAAGGTAAATTCTAGAGATCCACAAACTCCCGAACAAATTCCTGAGTTTTACCTACACTAGATCCCTTACTATCTTCAAAGTGCGGGGCTTCTTCTAATGTACATATTCTCTATTAGTGAGCTTTCCCTTGTTGTATTTAGAAAGCAAACTGTTTAAAAATAACTTTGACATCTTCATCATCTACTATAGTATTGACTTCTGTTGGTTGTCTGATGAGAGACCTCGTGTGGTTAGATACAGTGACTTCATCATCGATTTTTCACACTATCTTTAATTTCTGAACCACAAATTAATGCAACAAAAATGTACGTGATAGTCTATAGTCTGAATTTCTAACTTCAAGTATAAAAATAAATTCAATAGCGAGAAATACAATTTTGTATTCTCATTTTGCCTTGGAATTTAATGCAAATAATTTTAAATGTCTGAATTTGTGCAACCAAAAAAAAATGAAGATAAATACTATCAACTGCAACGGCACAGAAATAAATGCAGCAGTTAAATGTATACTTCTGACTTGCAGATCAAAGCAACAAGAACGTGACACTTCCGTTGATGAAAATATTATTAAAATAACAGTTTTTCTTTTTAGTCTCTACTACGTGCCCTAGTGACTGTAAAGCTCCTACAAATACCAAAAACACATGAAGCTTTTTGTCTTCAAATCTCTGAAAATGTGCCTGAAATTTGCATCCAAGATTTACGAATGTGTTTTCATGCCGTACACCTTGCACAACTGTTTGGTGAGTTCATCAAAGGTGTTGTTTGTATTTTGCCCTCTTTATCGTGCCCTCACATGACTAGTAAATGGTTCGCGTTTTTTACTTTTTTTTAAAAAAACTCCTGCGGCTGGTTGAAACCTCAAAAAAATTGTCCTTTACATGGCGTTAATGGCAGCAGAATTGGTGCCCTTAATTTTCCGGTTTTGAAAATTGCAACTTCACTTAGCAGGTGTTTATCCTCTCATACCAAGATGAATATACGACCCTGAACCTTGCGATTTTCTTCACAGTCTTCTCCATGACATCTTTTGAAACTTGAAACTTCTATTGCGTACCCTAGATGCATTCGAAAATACAGTGAATGCTTCTTACTCTTTCTCCTAAGTTTGCAAATCCCTTCGAGCACCAAGATCTTTGATACCAATGTTAGAAGATGTGAACAGAGGGGTAAAGAAGGAGCGGAATGCACATATGTTATTCATTATATGTCTGTCATTTTATTATGTGAGAGATGGTTACAAAATGGTTGAAGTGGTTACAACTGTTTATTGGTTAACACTTAACTACTATTAACTTAACACTAATTATAAGCCTTATATTCTAATACTCCCTCTTCAGGCTTACATTACAAAACATAATGACAAAAGATTAAAGTAATAGAACCAAACAAGACCATGCATTCTTCAAAAGATTTTAACATCTACATAAGCATGCCATGATTCTTTCACGAGCTAGAGCTATACTCTAAACTAGTCAATCCAGTGTGTTGTATGATATAGTTGGAAATATTTAGAGATAGCAAGTTGAGATCTACAAATCTACTACGTGTTTGTTGACCATCTCAATTTGTGAGATATGTGTTGTATTTATCTTCGTATTTGAATAATAAATATCTTGAGTTTCTTATCCATGTGTTTTGTGAGTCGGATTTATGCATAATTCTACTAAGTATTTTGAAGGTTGCATCGTATAAAGTATCCCTTAATTAAGAACCCTACTGCGATTGCGTCAATTGGTATTGGAGCAAGGTTCTATTCCTTGCGAAATTGAGTGTCTCTTTTGGTATTGTTGCTTTTCACATTTGCAAGTATAAGTGGAAAGTGACTAAGGCATCTTCCAACATGAATTGGAAAGGTGTAGAAGATCATCACCAGTTGTACCCGAAGATATTTGAAGGCATCTTCTGGCAAATGAGTTGGATGGAAGGTGTAAAGGAAATTGGCACAAAGGAAATCTTTTCTAAAGAGATGGCTAACAGAGGAGACAACGATGTTAGAGTACGACTAGGAAAAGGTAATTGTGGAAGAGCACACATATCTAGTAGGTTTGATGAGAGATATGCAAGCTCTTCTAGAAGCTATGGAGACAACACGGCAAGGTGGTGGTGTTGTAGACAATGCAAGCAATATTGTAATGAAATTACTAAGATAGATTTGAATATTAATAGTAATAGAACACCAAAATAAAGAAAAGATCGTCATATGCAAGTATGATGACTGAGCCACTTCAAGTGGGCAACCTCAAAACCACACAATAAGACTCAAGAGCCCAATATGATGATCATGTATGAGGTACTAACTCCTATGTATACCCTACTATGTTATGTAAACCACCTAAGACAACCTACTAAGCATATGAAAGCATAAATAAATGAGATATGAGGCAATGACATGATAAGAGATAATGTTAGCAACATGTCAGCCATACATATCTCGATATATGACACCAGATCAAAAGCGTAGCATGCCCTCCCCTTCAAAGTAACATTGTCCCCAATGTTGGAATTTTCAAGATGTTGCTGCAAGAATGTTTCATCTTCACATGTTGAACATTTGCTGTCCAAATTCTTCCACTTGATCAAATTCTTAGTACTAACCCTTGTCCTCAATTGCTTAGTGTGTGTCTGAATAACGACTTCAGGCTCCAAGATGATTCGGCCCTCCTCATCCAGCTCAAGTAATAATGACTAGGCTAACACCTTTTATCCAATGACCTTCTTAAAGCAAGAAACATGGAAAACTGAATGTATTTTGGTTAACCGAGGGGGCTCTTATATGGTTAGTGTGATTCTGACCATGCTAGTGATATTTTAGATAAAAAGACTACTTCTTGATATGTTTTCAAGTTTGGTGCAGATGTCATCACTTGAAGCAAAGAAGCAACCAACAATATCTATCTCTTCTACGGAAGCTAAATATAGAAGTGTTATGGAAGCAGCTAAAGAAGCCATGTGGCTGGAAAGACCATTGGAAGAACTTCATATGACAGTTGTATAGCTCTTGCGAACAATCCAATTCAACATCAACAGACGAAGCATATCGAGATTCATATGCATTTTATTCATGAGAAAGTCCTTAATGGTATATTGATCTACAATTATGTCCTACAGAGGATCAAGTTGCAAATATTTTCACGAAGTCATTTTCTGTCATAAAATTCTGCAAGTATCGTGCAATACTAGGCCTTTCACAACTGTCATTAAAGGGGAGTTTACATAACAATGCCACCTCCTAACAGCCTTGTTGTAAATCTTCTATATTTCTTCTATTGCAAAAACATTGTAAAAGTTCACTACATGATCACATTGCGTGAGTTTACTTGTAAAACCCAACAAAGCATTGGTTATGGAAGATCCTTGTTTTATAAAAAGCTCCATGAACTCATATAAGACTTCATGTATACAATTGTCCTTGAAGAAGTGGGATATTTCTATTAGATTATCCATGTTGGCATGCTAGCCTAAATCATCTTGGATGATTTATAGATTGTAAATCCTTTTGTATAAAAACGTAACTTTGGCATGTTTCCCCACTTAACATTAAGGGGGAGTGTTGGAGTGTATAATATTAAGTGGGGTCACCTTTGGTGGGCCACCAAATATGCACATCCATAGTTTAAGTTATTAATATAACTTATTTATTCTTGGGTTCATTCCACCTAAGTGTGCAAAAAGTTAATTGATTCACTCATTGAATTAATTGAGAGTGAAATGGTGCTACCAATACGTACAACCGAATCACCCACCCTATATAATAGGGTGATCTCTTTTGAGATTGTAAATAATAGAATGAACAGATGAAATACTTGTTTGAGTATTTACAAGAGCATTGTGGGACCCAAGATAGTGAAAGGTGAATTGAAGAAGTGAAGATTTGTTGTGTCTGTTGGCTAACTATGTAACTTCCTCATTTAATATAAAGGAAAATGTATTGCTGCCGTGGGATTTTTTTTGCCCTCGGGTTTTCCCCACCTTACATGTGTTAAATGTGTTTTTTATTTTTTACGTTCAATAAATTTGTTTTTAAGTGCTCTATGAGCAATTTGTACATTCACTTTATATAATCTTGTGGTTGATTTATTTAAACAAGTAATTAATTGTTATTCATTAAATTCAATATTACTTGACCCCGCATGTACAAACAACTACTAATTCTTTTTAAAACTTGATAAGGACTGTAGTATTTAGGTGAAAGCTTGTTATCCTTCTTCTGTTGTTTCAAGGGAGTTGTTTATACGGATGCAATCACACAAAAACAAAGTCTCTGACTTCAAAGTATCATTTACTATGGTGTTGATCAGCTTGTTGTTTCATGCGGTTATGTGCCATTGCCAAATTCTCTCTAAGGCTAGAGAGTACATCTTGTTGGTGTTGAATGTGCTCTTCAATTACTCTCACTTTAGGCCTAACCCTCAAGGTGGAAGTGATCAATGGTGCGTGGTACCCATATAATGCCATGAACGGAGACATTTTGGATGGGGTGTGAAATGAAGTGTTATACTACCATTCTGCAAGGGGCAGCCACTGAACCCATTTCTCTTGTTTATCTGAAGCAAAGCATCAAAGATACCCCTCTAAACATTTGTTTACCACCTCAGTCTTCCCATCTGATTGGGGATGATAGGATGAACTATGACCAGTTGAGTACCCAAACATCCATACAAATCAGTCCAAAAATTGCTAGTAAATATAGGGTCACGATCAATAACTATAATCTTGGGTGTACCATATAGCTTCTAAACTATATTCATAAAAGAGATGGGTAATGTACCTGTTGTAAAAGGATGTGACAAAGCACAAAAATGATCATATTTGGTGAGTCCCCATGATTAAAATTTTCCTTTAGATTTTGGAAATCCTGTGGTGAAATCCATGGAAACCTCCTCTCACCGCTCACTAGGAATAGTTAGAGGTTGTAGGAAACCTGGGATCTTAATAGTTTATCATTTGTTACACTGACACACCAAGCATTTGCCTCAAATTTTTGGACATCCCCTTTCAAACCTTCCCAGAAGAAATCCTGCTTAATTTGATGATAAGTCTTCAAGAGTCCCAAATGGCCACTCACTAGAGAAGCATGTAGCTCAAAGAGAACCTAACATTTAAGGTTAGAGTTCTTGCATAAGCGCAATATATCTTTGTACCATAATGTGTCTCCCTTCCACATAAATGTTTCTGACATGCTCGGATCTTGTTGGAGGTTCTGAATGAGAGTGAGGGTTTCTGTGTCATTTTGCCAATTTGATCTTGCATGATCAACCCAATCTATCCGTAATATGGACATGGCATATAATAATGCTTCTATGGACTCATCCCTCCTGGATAGAGCATCGCCCATCACATTTTCCTTTCCTTTCTTGTAAATGATCTTAAAGTCATAACCTAACATTCTTGTGACCCATTTTTGTTGTTCTTCATATTATAGTCATTGCTCTAATAAGTATTTGAAACTATCATGATTTTTCTTCAGCTTAAAGTGACAACCCATGAGATATGGCCTCCACTGTTTAATTGCATAAAGAATAGCCATCATTTCTTTCTCATAAGTTGATTTTGACAGATCCTTACATTTGAGTTAACGAATCTCAAATGCAATGGGGCGGCCCACTTGTATGAGTATTGCACCTATACCACACCCTAAAGGATCACATTCAACAATGAAGGTTTTGGAGAAATTTGGGGTAGCAAAAACTGGAGTGGTACACATGGCCTTCTTCAGTGTCTCAAATGCATTTGTTGCTTCCTCGTTCCAATGGATGGAATCTTTTTCCAAAGAAGTTGTGAGTGATGATGCAATGCTTACAGTAATTCTTCACAAATCTGTGATAGTAACCTATAATCCCTCAGAATTTCCTATGGTTTTAAGGGGTTTTAGGTAGCTTCCAATTCACCATGGCCTTGATCTTGTGAGGATCTACTTTTGCACCTTCATGGGAAACGATATGACCCAAGTATTCTAACTCCCCGACTCCAAAATAATGCTTGGAGGGCTTGGCATAAAGGTGTTCAAGAGTTTCCAAAACCTTATTTACGTGATGTAGTTGTTCCCCACATGTCTTGTTGTACATTAAGATATCATTAAAGAAAACCAAGAAAAACTTTCGTAAAAAAGGCCGAAAGATAGAATTCATAAAACTCTGAAATGTAAGGCCAAATAGGCATCACCAGAATTTCATAGTGGCCCTCATGTGTCCTAAATGTTGTTTTATGAATATCATCATCACAAACCCTAATACAATATCTCGGTCAAAGATCTATTTTGTAAAACAAACAGCATCATGTAACTTATCTAGCAAACCATCAAAGACAGGAATAGGAAACTTATCTTTAAACGTGTATTTGTTGAGCTCCTTATAGTCTGGACCCATGCGTCAACCTTCATCCTTCTTTCGTACCCATCACCATTGGCAAAGAGTGAGCACTCTAATTGTGGCGAATGATACATGCTTCCAACATCTCATGTACCATCTTTCCAATATCACTCTTATGTAGATATGGGTACCAATAAGGTCGAATATTGGGTGGTTGGCTTTCTAGTACTAGCTGAAAAGCATGATCATGATCTCTTTTGGGAGGCAACCCTTTCAGCATATTCCCAAAAACAACAGAGCGCTCATTAATCATCGCTTGTAGATCTGAGTGTTCATTAAAATACTTGTGCCACAAACGCATATGCACATTTCTTAAGCATCTTCTGCATTTGATGAGAACTCACCAATAGTAGAGCTTTTGCCTTCATCCCACGCAACTCAAAAGTCCTCCCTTCAAAATGGAAATGCATTAACAAATCCTAAAAGTTCATCTCAACAATTCCCAAGGTAGTATGCCATTGGACCCCTAATTCAATGTCTACGCCTCCCATTGCAATGGCATATATGGGGCTATTTAGTTGGTAATCTCCCATGGATAGTTTAATATTATGACACTTCTCTGAACAACTAACTTTACCTCCATTTGCAACCATGACCTAAAACTATAGGGATGGATAAACAAAACAATTTAAGCACAAGGCCAACTTATGATTGATGAAGTTGTGAGAACTTCCAGAGTCAATTAATATTGTCACCCTTTGTTTTTTCATGAAACCAACCTTGAAGGTTTATGGGGGTGATAATGCTTGAAATTGCAAGGCAAGAGATAGTTGATTAAGATTCTTCAACATTGACCGCAAGTACCTCTTCTTCTTCACTAGATACTTTGTCCTCTTCTTCCTCATTAGGCCCTTCAATGTAGAATAATTTCCCCTCATCACATTTATGTCCCTTGCTCCATTTACTGTCACAACTAAAACATAGCCCGTTTGCTTGTTTCTCTTCGATTTGTTGAAGAGTCGATTGGATAGGTTGAGGGTATGTTTGTACCGAGGTGCTACGATCTCTAATGTCAGTGAAGGTATTCCTCTTCAAGGCGAGGAATTTTGCTTCTGCCCTACGTGCCATAATAATGGAATCAAAATCATTGGTTGAATCCAACATTCATACCTCATGTTGGATGTGATCCTTGAGACCGCCCAAGAACAGATCATTCAGATTATCATTTGTAATTGCATCCACACGCAAGACAAGCTCTGGAACTACTAAATATAATCCTTTACTAACCTTGTTTACCATAGCTTTGCCAATTGGCTGAAGTAAATCTCGACCACATTACTACTATAGTGCGATTGCAGCTCCTCTATAAAAACGGACCAAGTGACATTGAAAGCCTTCTTCTTTTGAGCACACAACCATCAATATCAAGTGAATTGTTCAAGTTCCAAATATAAAGATGCCATAGTAATCTTTTTCCCACATGGAATTTGATGTAGATCAAATAAATTCTCTATTTGGTTGATCGAATTGAGCAAGTCCTTGCCATCAAACTTATGCATGTCCACTTTTGGGAGTAGGCTTCGTGGCCCATAATTAATGTTGGCCGTGACAACATGTGTTGATGTACTTGAATCATAACGAGAGTGTTTGTTAGATCCTCCTTTAGCTAGTTGAGAGGATAACAACTCAATGTTTGCGCAAATCTTAGCCATGTCCCTCAAAGCTTTTGGACATCTTAACCATGTCTCCTTCAATTCTTTTGGAAATCTTTTGCATATCATCTTTCAGTGCCTCAACTTTCCTTGCATGTTGTGACACATCATATCAACTTCTCCTTTTGTGGTTTTCCAACTCTCCATTAGGGATTGTAGTTTGTAATCCACCAAGGAAGACATAGCATCAGAAGTACCACCTCATTCCAACTCTGATTCAGCCTCCTTGTTAGGAGTTTTCCCTGCAATGGTGAAACCTTGTCCTTGGCCTCTAATCGATCTCCCTATCATGGCGATTAGGATTTTAGTTTTTCACATGATGTCGGCCTCAAACAAGAAACTACAAAGAATATACTCCCTTTAATTTTTTGAGAGCTTTCTGTAAATGTAGACAACTAAGAAAAATCTGAAAAATTGCAGCCTATGGAGCGAATTTGTGAAAAAACCTATTGGAATAACTACCACATAATAAATCAGAATCCGCTGAATGTTGGAGTGTAGCTTTCTCTTCTTATGTTGCAACTACAATAAAAGAAAAAAGAAAAAAAATCGCAATGAATGGTTAGATATAGGCAAGTCCCTAAAATTAGGGTTTCAACTTAGTTTTGGCCCGAATCAAAGCTCTAATACCACTTGTAATGAAATAATTTAGATAGATCTGAATATCAGCAGTAATAAAACACCAAAGAACACCAAAATAGAGAGATAGGATCACAATATGCAAGTATAATGACTTAGCCACTTCGAGGGGGCAACCTCCAAACCATACCAATAAGACTCAAGAGCTCAATATGATGATCATCTACGAGCTACTAACTCCTATATATACCCTATTGTGTTATGTAAACCACCTAGGCCGACCTGCTAAGCATACGAAAGCATGAATAAATGAGATATGGCATGATAAAAGATTATGTTAGCCACATGTCGGCCATACATATCCCAATATATGACACCAGATCAGGGGCGTAGCAAATACTAAAATCGCAAAAACAACCCCTGAAATTGAGGAGGAAGAAGAGGTTGAAGAACATGGGAACAGATTTCCAATAGTTGTCACAAGAATGTCAAGAAAATCTAAGTTCGATATTCCCGGTTACTCTGGAAGATTAAATCCTTAAGAACTCGCTAACTAGATAGTTGAGCTTGAAAACTACTTTGAGTATCAAGACTTGGAAGATCCAAGATGAGTCACATTTGTTGGTGCAAAATTGAAAGATTGCGCATCTCTATGGCGGAAACATATACAAGCGGAGAGATTGTATAAACGTAGAGAAAGATTAACGTGGAATAGATTTGTTGCGAAGTTGAAAGCAAAATTCATTCTGCAAGATTATCATATGAGGTTTTCAAGAAATGCCAGAATTTTGCAGCAAAGGGATCGAAGTGTAAGTGACTACACAGAGGAATTTTACAAGCTAGCTATTAGAGTTGATCATGTTCAAGATGATGCTGAAAAGATTGTGTTATTTGAATGGATTGCTCATGGCAAGTCAAGATGTGTTTGGTATGATAAGAATACATTCCGTTGAAGAAGCCTATCAGTGTGCACTTAAAGCAAAAGAAAAGCTAGCATGTAAGTAGCAAAGCACAACACGAGGAAAAGGCAAGCTCGCACGTGGTAGTGGACAAAGTAATAGCAGAGGAACATTTGAGCAAGGAGAGGCAAGTAATTCACAGCACGATGGTAGTGCACAAAGAGGTAATGGCAATTCTAGAGGCAAAGGAAGGGGCCGTGGACATGGATTCATTGGCACATGTTTCAAACACGGCGAAGTTGGACATAGAGCATTTGAGTGCCCTCATGCACATACCGATGGCAATAGAAATGCGAGTGCACATATTGCATAGGCGGATGAAGAAAGTATTGCATCATTACATCACACCAATAAACCTGAAACTAGCAAAGCACTCATGATGATGAGAATGTTATTGAACCCTACAAAGGAAAAAAATGTTTAGAACAATTTGCAAGTTAGGAGGTAAGTGTTGAAAGTTAATCATAGACAGTGGCAGTAATGATAATATTGTTTCTCATAAAACGGGGGATAAGTTGAAATTGAAAAGGATAACACATCAAAATTTGTATAACATTTCATAGTTGTTGAAAGCACATCAAATTTTGGTCAGGGAGCAATGCTTCATTCCCAATTGGTGCATACAAGGATGAGGTTATGTGTGATATCAAACCTATGGATACTTGTCATATTTGCCTTGAAAGGCCTTGGCAGCTCGACTGCAAGGCGCAACATGTGACACATACTTTGAATCCATTGAAGGATAAGTGTGAGGAAGTGGAAACTAATCCTAAGGTTATGTTGATGTTGGGAAAACAATTCCTAAGTCAAGTGAAGGAATGTGAGTATTTTGTGATTATAGCATAACCTACAGGTAAACTCCTAGCTCATTACCATATTTAGGTAAACTGAGTGTACACTATTCTTGAACAAATTGTATATCAACAAGTTTAAATGACAAGATAATGAGAGATTTCCCCTTAGGGATTAGACAAGTTGTGTGTGTTTTGAGATGCAGAGTGTAGATAGAAAGGAGATGGACACTTCATTGCCCTATTGTGTACACAAATGCAATTTCTAGATTTCAATTAGGTATAAAATGCCAAACATATGTGAACACGAAATATGATAGTTGGCTAATAAAAACATGCAAACAAGAATTATGATACCCATTCTTCAAGACTTGTGGTGTTGTATGTAATGTCCCCTTCTCGCGACATTTTTTAAAATGGAAGAACTGAAGACCCTCAACCCATTTTCTCTCTTCATGGATTCAAGGAGGGAGCTTGAAGAAGGTCCTAAGGTGTCTGTTGTCTACATTGTAGCCCTTGGTATGCCTCGCGCTACAAGGAGTTTTTAGTTTTTAAAAAAGTGCACATAGTCTAGTTACTTTTTATTATTTAATTAGAAATAATAAGTGCACTTAAGTGGGTCTTTTTATATTTTTTTAAGTTTTAGTGGTTTTCCCCTATGTTCCACGGGGACGCGTCCCCTATGTTTTTTAGCTCGTCCCCGTACCAGGGATGTTTCGGAACCTCGGGGACGAGTAGGAAACATCCCCTTCCCATCTCCAAACTTTGCAAATTTTAGGAAACATCCCGGGGACGTCAAAAGAAAACAGGGGGACAACTGGACGTCCCCGGTACGTTTAGGGGACAGCTAGAAGTCCCCTAAACGTATCGGGGACATCCAATCGTCCCCTACTGTCCCTTAAGCAAACAGTCTTAAAAAACACATTTTTTTTTTTTAAAACACAGTTTTAATTAAAAGTAAAGCAATGTGGGGCCCACAAGGACCCCCGCTTTCATTTCTAAGTGCCCTAAACCTAAAACAAACATCAAAACAAAAAAGAAGTTCATTTCTGAATAACAAATTTATTGCATAAGGTAGTGTTCAAACTTTAATACAATCACTTCATACAGGGAGGAACTGTCACATCAGTGCCCTTCCCCTGAAACGAATCATTCTATTTATATGCCAAAAGAATCAAAGATCTAATGATTTTTGGTTAAAACACAATTGTCAACTACAACTAAACATAACAAAAGAGTCAATAAGACACTACTAAAAAGCCAACAAGAGATTAACAATAACATAAAATAGTTGGTTACCAAAACAATGTTTATATTTAATTCAATGGTCTGCATTGATTAGATAATTGAGGAGCTTGACGATGAAATGGGCTGGTATATTCCGCTATTATAATTGAGAGAAATACTTTTTATGTTATTAAATGTCACCCCTTTGTTTTGGATATCTTCAATCAACGTTGTATGTTGGCTTCGTTCAAATGGTCAACATCTGACCTTAAAGAAGTCATGTGTGGTTAGTCTTAGTTATCATCCATTGGTATAATCTATAAGTTGTGAGAGAAATGAATAAAATAGTTCTATTATAAAGTATGGAGCTTATACTTGTAATCTCTTTAGATTACATGACATTGATAGGATTCTTATCATGTGATTTCAATTTTGAATTTTGAAGCCTGCATGTTGTTTATCATCCATCCTTAATAAATTTATATGCCACCACACAATTCAAACAGTTCTATCAACATTTACTTTATGGATGTCCACAAGAAAATATATTGTAGCGCTTTTCTTTCCATAGAAATATGCCACAAAATGCCAGACCTTTTGGTCTTTGATCTTGGTATATCATATTCTTGTTACAAACCAATTTTTTCCTACACAAATGGGGAGTTTTCATGCAAGAAGACAGTGAGGAATGCTTTAAGTTTAAGTTTATCAATATGTTTATACTTATCATATGAATATTTGAAATTTCCTATATTTTTAGGGTTAAATGATAAATCTTATGTGAAATCTCAATTCAACTTTAATTTTATGTATTAAGGTTTGCTTAAGCAGTGTTATCATATGAATATTTGAAATTTCCCTATATTTTTTAAATTTTCCCTTGTTTTTTAATAGCCGTCCCCCTGTCGTCCCCTAAAAAAAGGCCTAAAAAAAATCTGTCCTAGAAACACGTCCCCTACCGTACCCGTCCTGGAAACTTGGTGGAACATAGATTTTCCCTCCAAAAAGGGAAAGGTCGGTCATTTTGAATTTTGCATCCCTTAATTCTATAAAAGGAGGTTGCATGACCTTTAGTGGGGATGTTGATTTGATCATTTATATCTCTCCATGCTTAGAGAAATGGGATGTATGTCCAAGGGATGTATGCCCTACCTCTTCATTGTGTTCTCTCTCATTCGATTTGGAATTGAAGTAAATCTGATTTGATAAGGATCCATTAGTGTGTGTGTTGTTTCTATTGTGTGGCAAATTGCTTGGGAAAGTATTCCTAACCCTAGCGAATTGATTATTGAAGGAAATCTAAATTTGTTTGCATGTTTTGAAGGTTAAACAAGTGAATTTCAGATTTGCCATGGTTGCTTGATTTATTTCAGTCTTTTGTGCCAAGTTTAGAGTGTAAAAATCATCGGTTGTGCTCCTTTTCTCTTCGTTGGTCACTGCTGGTTATTTCCAACCATTGCGACTAGGGAAAGAGGGGTTTGTGGCACATTTTGATACTTAAAAATTGTGATTTCAGATCAGATCTGTTCTTGGTATTTTGTGCATCAAAACAAGCTTTTGGAGGGTGTAAACAGTTAAGGGAAGTGTTAGTTCTTAATTTAATAATTTCTTCTAACCCTAGTGCCCAAAATGGAATTTTAAGTGTTATTTTGATGGGGTTTTAGTGCTCAGAAAAATCTGATCTTTAGTTCATTGGAAAGGGAAAAATCTCAAGTTTATTGTGCATTTTGTTTCGTGCAAAAAGGCTGAGTATTTTGCTACATATGATCATTTGAAGCACTGCTACCATTTGCTATTTCCAACCTGTTGTTATTAATTAATATTTATTTCAGACCTGTAATTTGGGATCAATTTAACATTGGATTTGGTTGCAAAAATCAGGAAGAATAAGGAAGAATTAATTTCATAATTTTTGGAGCAGATTTGATGCCATAAATGTGTTGGGCGACCTACTTTTTAGGGGAAAATTAGGGCTTTGTGTTTGTTGTGCAAAAACTAATTTTAGAATATTATTCGTCATATTTTTGTGGCCCAAGATCCAAAGTTTCAGCTCATTTGGACTTCTCTAGCAAAAGATATAAATTTTTAAAGTTCAGTCTACAAGCTCTTTTTATTTAATAACTGTTGTTATAAAAATCAGAAATAGAGAAGATTGGAATTCCAATTGATTCTCCCATCTCACCCATCACCTTGGCCACTTCCAACCCGATTTGAGTTGTAATTAGCTGACATTGGGTTATTGGAGGTTGAATCAAAAGGATCTAATCCTTCTTGGTTCGATTTGTGTTAAGTTGTTGCAAGTTCCCATTTGCTCAAAAAGGGGACATCACATTGTACTAAGTGCTTTTCTACTTCCTTACCCAAAGTACAAGGTTCATAACGATTGCTCAGAATTTTGAATTATCAACCATATACTTGGAAGTTAAATTCACATAATGACAATGCTAAGGAAACAGATAATCTATACCATTGAGTCAGTTTTTAATGTTCAAACACGACTAACCAGTCTGAATGAATATGTAAGTCTCTTTAGATGCCAGACCTTAAACAACAAAATGAAAAATATTAGGCATCAGGGTGATTACAGTTTATGAGTGGGTTTCACCTTGCTTGTATGTGAGAAAATGCCATAGCTGAGATCATTCATTTCAGTTTGTTCTTTTCTAAAGTTTAAAAATAAAATGCAGACTGTAAACGACAGAAAAGGAAACAGGATGCATGCCTTAAGTCAGCCGACTGAAGCGCTAGTGATACCTCCTCCACTAGTTGAAGTATATAACCCATACGACTTATCGGTATCAGAACAGAACCACCTGCTTTAATAGCCTTGATGGTAGAACCACATATAAGACCGAATTTCTCCCTCTCTAAAGAAGTCTCACACGAGATGAAATTTTCAGAAGGCTCAATCCCAGTAGCTTTCTCAACCTCTCTGCTCAGAGAAGATGAATAAATAATCTCTCTTTCTAGTGACTTTCTTGTGTCAAGCATTCCTATTGAATTTCTTCCTGGATATGGTGAAGAAATATCTGGTGACTGCAGTCCTTGGGCATGCGATGTGCCATCTGAAGACTTGATTTGTCTATAAACTGGAAATTTGTATCTGAACTTCGGAACAGCTGAATTTGTGGGGTACTTTATATCATACTTACCATGTTTTTCGTGTAAATCTTTAACTTCAGCTGGCTTGTCAATTTCACTCAGATGTGAAAAATCTGAAAACAAAACTAAATCAGTTCCCTGCAATGAAGGAATATCAAGACCCATTGAATGGCCTGTGCCAATAATAGACCCCGTAATGTATGTGAGGCTTCTCCTAGGGCCTGTAACCGTCCAGTTTGAAGCACCGATTTCCAATCCTGAACTGATTGGCTTAATGATTAGTGTGTCATTGTAGCATATTTCCTCAGCAAATCGAAGTGAATGAATTTTCTTTATGCAATCTTTGGCATCTGCTGCACTGACACAAATAAGGATTCCAGAATTAGAATATAACCAATTCCAGACATTTAAAAGCTTGGCTTGTGTTTGAATAATACTCACTTCAAAGTTCAGAACTAAAAATATAACATCCTCTGTATGAAAGTATCATCCTGAGGTACTTACTAATCACCTGAGAAGTTTTTTTCAATCATAAAGCTCAACAATTAGGAAAGAAAACAATTAACTGATGAATGACCACTAGATCAAAACAAACAATGAGTGTGTCCCTCTGAAGGCAAGACAAACAAATCCAGCCACATGGAATTGAAATGTGAATTTGGCTGAAATTGAAATGTGAATTAACATAGCAGTCAAGCACGAGCTTAACACTATAACTCTTTGTGACATTGTTTTAGACTATTTCTTAACTTGTCAAATTCATTCTTACACATGGAGTGTGCTAAGAGTAGGTAACAGCTTTCAAAGCATTGAAACATTTGAAAACAAGTTTACTGGAGGCTCCATTAATTCAAACCATCCATCGCTGCTCCCATTGGAATTAACAAATGCAAAAAAATCATAACATAGCAAAAATAATTAATTTCTAATCAAAACTATGATAAATCGAATGCAGGCCCTAATTGTTTGAAAAAAACAAATCAATGAAAGGCTAACTGCACTTGTGCCCTTGGCAACTGCCATATACCTGTCTACAAACCAAAGGCATATATCTTTTTTACCATGTATGAGAAGTAATATTCTATTATAAAGAATCCAAATCATGAGCATCCAAGAGCCAAACAAGCACTACACAGCTGAAAAAGATAGATTTGTACAAATAACATGTGTATTAAAATTCCTATAATGCCATGTATACCGACCATATTGTATAGTAACATTTCCCTATGCCCTCCACTTACCACTTCCTCTGCATAAGCTCAAAGAAGACTCACTAGAATGATGATAGCATTAGAGGACTGACAAATATAGGTCTGCTGCAGCCTCTGCTCATGCCCAACCAAAAATAGGACTCCGTTATCATAGACTTCATTACGGCCGACCATGGATAGGAAGAGATAATTCTATTTATGTAGAGGTTGACCCGTTCACTAAGCATACCCTTTTTATTTCCATGGATTTGTGGGCATCGATAAACCTGCACATGTTGCTGAAGAATTTATGCAATGTGTTTATAGGTTAAATGGACCTCCAAAGAAAGTTGTTAGAGATCGAGATCCAGTATTTATGAGTAATTTCTGGAAGGAGCTCTGTAAACATGTTTAGATCACTTTAACTCCAAGTACCACTTATCACCCTCAAACAGATGGAACTGCAATACATGTGCATTATTCTCTGTAAGATGATTTGGGCCCCAGACATGTCGTGCACAATTTATTACATAATTGATGCAGAATAATAAATAAAACATAGGAGGACCGGTGCAATAAACCCCTTAAAAGTGAGATATAACTTCTGTAGGAATGGTGTACTAAAAGCCCCTTCCTGCTTGCCCATAATATGAAAGAATGAACAGGTGTGAATGAGGATGAGCATGTTCAATTGATTATAGCAAGCACCTATCTAATGATGAACAGTTTTTTTATCACTACATTTTTGTAACATTGTTTCCCAGATGTTCTCTCCATGATATTTCTTTGATATTTATATCAAATGTCATAAGCATGTGATCCTAAATGTATCAACTAAAGTCCGACACAAAATAGCCAACCCCTTCATGATGAGAAAGAGGAGGTAAAAGATGGATGCCAAAAACATCAAGTTAACCATCGCAGATAATTATCTGACTTCAGAAAGAGGCCCAACAAGAAGGACACGCAGCATATGCTCTCTAGGCATACACAGATGGTAATTACAACTTCTCCTGACACCCGTCAAGGAAGCGTCACCTGAAAACTGAAATCCATTAAATATGACCGAGATGGATTGAGGAAGCATTCTTTTTTGGTTTCATAGTTCCATGTTTTATGTTTGTGCGGGCAGTTTGGAGAAGAGCAAAGGGGTTTAAGCTCAGTGAGTAATATCTATTAAAGCATTTTTCCTATTGAATTGATAAAATCATCCTTTAATGCTGGAATTTTTCAATCATTTGGTTTTCCCTAGGGTAAATCTGATGCCTATTAGATGCATTTGCTGAGTACTATGTTTTCCTCGCCTGTATGTTTTCTTTTTCTGTAGCATAACCTTCAGTTGTGTGGAGAATGGTTTATTGCATATGGAGCATACTTATTGAATAGTGATTTAATTACATTGTTTTTTTCCAGATGGTAGGTGTTTCCAAATTGTCAAATATCAAGTACAATTAATGCTTAGCATTTTAGTAATTCACCCTTGTATTATGAAGTCATTAGGTTATAAGTTTTGGACAACGTAATAACTGCATATCAAAAAGTGTATAAAAAAAGCATTTCATAATATGACGTGCTGATCTCTACTTTTATCCTCCAGCATAAACTTTTTTTTTCCAACACGGTTTTAGAGCAATATTTGCTCCTGAGCCTGTGGAACATATTTACATCCTATAGTTATACAGCCCATTCTTGTCAGAAAAGGGAAATTTGAGGACAAGCCCCAAGTTAGTTGATGTCATACTGTATTCAAAAGGAAAGGAAGGTTACTGAAAGCCAGGTATTGTTTAAAGTCCAGTGAGAACACTGGATTCTGCAGAAGAGCTGATATATAGAGCAGACACGAATGCTGTGCATAAGAGATCATCTAGCAGATTTTGAAATAAGATTTTGCTGGAAAAGAAGACTGTTCAGCATGAAAAGCTTCTATGTCGTGAAAGGTTGAACACGTGCTAAATTTATAGGACATGTTTAAGTATAAGTCTGCAAATTTATATTTTCTCTTTGGTTTCAAAGTGTTCCCCATCAAGATACAGAACTGATTTTCTGAGATGAATGTTAAGAACATACATTCCACAGAGTGGAGCCATACTCAAAACTGGTGCAGAGTTGTATATTAGAAATTGCATTCTTAGACTGTCTCAAAATTGGTTTCAGTGCCAGCATATTACGAAATTCAGTCGGAAAAAGAGCAACTTGTCATGAACAACCGAGACATGGTGTTGATGATTGTTCATTCGCACCTTAATGCAATGCATGTGAAAGAAGATTTTTAAAGCTTTCATGGTTGAAGAAAAAAGGAACTCACAGTTTGTTTTGCCAGGACAAGACTTGGACTTGGAAAGCTGCAGGCCAGTTTTGGACTTGGTCATGGGTTCAGCAAAAAAAAACCATGCGAAACCTTGGTGATTTAACAATATATAAATTATTTAGGTTTGTTTGGCAGACTCGACAAGTCTACAATCAGGTCAGTTGGGCTCACAGAGCCCTGCTCAGCTCACAAGTACTCACTGAATCTCGTGTCAAATTTGTTGAGCCAGAAAAACTAAGATGAACAGAATTATGAGAAAGAAAATGTATGGCGTGAAAAAAAAAAAGTGCACTTTAGTTCATGTGCACCTTTTGCTTTATTAATGTCCAAGTAGTTAGGGAAGTTATAGGTGGTTACAACCAAATCGAAATATTATATATTCAATACCCCACATTATTAAGTAAACCAACGACAACCTGCAAGTTAGAGTTGGGCCAAGAGGTCTAGTCATCATGCCAGCAGTGTACTCTTGACTGGAATGGTGATAAAGACAAATGTTTCTGATATCAATCAACTGTCAAATCTAGTGATGATGAACCTCGATGTATTTTATTCTAGCATGGTATATCGGGTTCTTAGCCAACTTCAAGACACCCTGATTGTTAAAGTAGAATGGAGTAGGTACAATCTGGGCTATCTGTAAATGAAGTAAATTTTACACACCCTGTATTCCGCTTCAGTGGAAGACAAAGCAACAATATGCTGAAGTTTTCTTTGACATGAATTAACTACTGAATTTAAGGCAAAAGTGTATCAAATAGTTTATCTTCGAGAATCAACTGAACTAGCCCAATAAGAGCCTGTGTATTCTGACAACTCAAAGTCAAAGTGTTCCTTTCACATTTCATAGAACACATTTTGTTGCTTGCCAAAGAATTGATTTCAGTTGTGGCAGAAACTGAGAGGTAACTAATAGCAAAACATAATTCCAGTCAAGTGGATGTAAGATAGATCATGCTTCCCACCAATTGTCTGTAGCATAATTCATTGACTGGTGATGAATCAGCATAGGCTGACAGCTTCATCCCAAGCTTCCTACCTATTGTTTGTGGATAAAATGCTCTTTGTCATCCCAAGTTTCTCCAAAAGTGCTTTGGCATATTTTCTCTGTAATAAAGATAGTATGACCAAATTGCCAAAACTCTACACATAAACAATAATGTGGGAGGCCTAAATAAGTCATATCAAAAGCAGCACATAAATCAGATTTTACTCGCAAAAGTGCAGTGGCCCTGATACCAGTGATGGAAAGACCATTAACATAGACATCAGAATGTCATAACCATCACTTTTGACATAGAACTCCGGATCAGAGAATTCTTCGGAATCCAGATTCAGAGATGTTGATCAATTTTTATGTAGCAGACTCGTGGAGCCTCCTAAAGTTCATACAAAGGGCTACTGATCCTGCAAACCTGATGGTCTTTTCTTAGTACCCAATATCCTTTTAGATGTATCATGTAAACTTCGTCATCCAATTCCTATTAAAAAAAACACTCATTACATCCATTCAACACACCTTCCAACCAAACTAGACAGCTAAGAAGAAAACTGATCGAAAAATGACCATCTTAGCAAAGGAGCAAAATTCTCTTCCTAGTCTATCCCTTTTTGTTGCAAGTTACCCTTAACAACAAGATGAGTTTTGTACTCGTCCAAAATACCATTTGATTTACATATCACCTTATACACCCATTTGCATCCAATTTGCTCTTTACCTGGAAGCAAATCCGTCATTTCCCAAGTATGCTTCTTCATCAAGGCACCATATTCAACATGTATAGTTGCTTCCCACTCAAGTTTTCCCTAGGTTTCTGAGCACAATTGTGGTTTAGTCACCTACAACAAGTCAGATGAAAGAAAAAATGAACACGTTCAACAAAACCAACAATTTGTTTCCCCACTCTTCGAGACCAATCATTTTACTAGGGAAGATCACCCTCCCACACATCTGGCATTGTGGTATAATACCACTTTGGCCTCCATTACTAAGATCCTTGTGGTGTCTAAACCATTGTTTGAGTTGTTTCCGACTCAGATCTTCTCCATTGATATACTTGTTGTGGTTGAGCCCCACCTTGAGCGGTCTCCAACTTTAAAGATAGTTGTGGGTCAAGGGAAGGAACATTACCCCTTGCACCCCCTTGGATCCTAATTCCTCATTCTCCAATGGAATCACAACACTAGTTCCAATCATATGAATGACTGCATGCTCGTTGGTACTACAAGAAAAGAAAGATCCAAACATCCAATTTTTACATCATCATATCCACTAATGTTTACCTTATTAGTAGAAACAACAAAAAGTCAATAAGCCTTAGACTACTTACTATAGCCATAGGGACAAATGCGTATTACGAGCTTCTTCACTACTACAGGAGTTACTCTGGCCTTGGATGTTAGGTGTGAATCTAGAGGGAGTGCCTTGCTCAGCCCTCCCAGCCCTAGGAACTCCCCAATTAGCACTATCAGATCTTGTATCAATCCTTTCACAATGATCAACGATAACACCAATGACTCCCCTATTTCTGGCCCAGATAGTGATACTTGAGACTTTCCTATCTCTCTAGTACTCCTTAGCTTCTGCTCTTTGGGGTTCTTGTTCCCCCTACGTGGCTATTTGTATTGGTTTCTTGACCACGTGTTGGTGGTCCCCAACTGTTCTGTAATTTTGTTTTTGTTCTTCTGCTTTGTAAGACCTCTCCAAGCTTCTCTTCCTAGAACTTTCTATTGCAAATTGGTGTACTCTTGAGTCCCATTGACCTACTTTTGGTTATCCGTGGATATTAATATCATTTCTTTCTTTTCTTTCTTGCCATCAAGAACCAAAAAATAAGCAACTAAACCGGAAATATGGAGATGCTTTATCTTTGGTGTTTGTACTTACCACAATTCTTCAGGAGTGCATCTTGCAGGCCTTTGCACGGACTTCCATTCAGGAGATATACCACAGTATGAACCACTTCATCCCATGTCCAATACGGCACACCTCAATTGTGCATCATGCATTGGGCCATCTCCATAATAGTCTTGTTCCTCCTCTCAACAACCCCATCCTACCGAGGGGTGTACAAGCTGACAATTGCCTCCAAATCAATTCCTTCTCACGGTAATTTTGGACTGCTGTGAAGTAAACTTTGCTCCATTATCCGAGAAACAGGTTATTATACATTTACTAGTCCGTTTTTTTTACCAGTGCTTTGAATTTGACAAAGGCACTAAAGCATTTAGACTTCTTCTTCAGAAAGTGGACGCACATTTTCTGTGAGAAATCATCAACTAAAAGAAGAAAATACCTTGCTCCTAGAGCAGTTGCTGTTTCCAAGATGGTTCACAGAGATCTACATGAATGAGATCAAGAACTTGTATGGCACACCATGCACCTTCAGTAGAAAATGTCTTTCTTTTCTGCTTTCCAGCCAAGCATCCTGCATATATGCACTACTCCTAAATAAAAGACAGTCCTTGAACCATATTAGTTCGGCAACGTGTATCTAAGCACTAGAAATTCAAATGGCCATACCTTTCATGCCAAAGAATGCTATCCTTGTTCTCCATAGCAAATGCATGCAAATTAACCTTGGCAGGATCAGCTAGCTTGTATGACCCTCCTTGCCCAATTCCAAGGGCAACATCTATCTTCCTTGACATCCGAGACAATACATTTCTTACCATGAAAATTCACATAAATGTTAGGATTATCTGTAAGTGGTTATTTGATAACAGATTCTTGTTCATTTTGGGAACATACCTAACATCTCAAACTATGGATTTTGTGGCATCATTCAAAACAATACAGACATCACCTAAGCCTTCCACTGCATGTGACCTACCCTCTCCTACTGAAACAAAATCCACATAACTGGTAGCATCACAATTATTGTCCTGGGAAGCTATGAATGCATATTCCTCCCCAGAATTTTCATTTTCCTAAGTCTGTCGCTTTCAAGAATGAGAGAGATCATACCATCTTTTACGGTAAACCTTCTTGAGATGCCCCACCTTATGATAGTAGTAGCATCATAGCTTGTGTTTCAGTGAGTGTTCTGAGTTGATTTTTCCTTTGCTGTTGTACTGGGCAGAAAATGACCTTTCTGATGTAAAAATTTGAGAATATCATCCAATTTTTCACAAAACAAAATTGTTTCAGACCAGGGTTTATCAAACATTTCAGAACAGTGAAATTTCTCAGAATTTTTTGTTTGCTGGAAATTATTTTGCAAAAATTACTCAAATTTACAGGAGACTAGAAACGGAGATAACCATATTCTATTCTGAGGCTGTCTCCAATAAAACGTGTTGGCATTGACCTTGTCCAGTCTGAAAAATGCACCACAAACCCTTCCGACTTCTGAGGCCGACCGCCAAAAACATTTAAACATTTGACGTTGGCTCTTTATTGTTGTGGCATCAGCTCTGTCCTTTATCTCCATCATGAACCCTGCTCCTAGTCTGATCTGAAACCCATCAGTAAATTTGTCTCTTTCCGTTACAAAAATGGACACCCATTTTTTTGTTCAGCTACAGATGCCCTCAACCTCGAATTCCTTGTGGCTCTGATACCACGGTTATTAAATGAGTGAGAAAGAGGGAGAATGTATGAAGGGGAAAAATGAAATGCACTTTGACTCATTTGTGCTTTCTGTTTCATTAATGTCCAAGTAGCTTTTTTTTTATTTTGAAGACACTTCACATCTATACATTGAATAACTATTTACAACCATGCCCACGTTGGATATTAACCCATGTCTCTGCATTAATAAAAGCCCGATCACCTCGCTGCTTGCTGGTAAACCGTGCGTAATATCCAAGTAGTTAGGAAAGTTGCAAGTGAGTACAACCATATCAACATATTATATATCCAATAATATCTACTTACGTCTCATAAATTTGACAGACCTCGAAAGAGACATGGGATCAAAGTGATCCCATTGGAGAATTAAATACAAAGATGGCATTGAATAAGAAAAAAAATTCCCTTCAAATAAAAGAGGGTAAAAGTGTTGCCAAGCACATTAGTACATTCAAGTCACTCTTACTATAATGTCCCTTTCTTGGACAAATAAGATTAATTTGGATTTTTCTAGCAAGCCCTTTTCAATAAATTAATTGCAAACTGACATCTTCCAAGAAAAACCCTTAAAGAAAGAATATAAATTCCTGAGATCTAAATTTATACCCAACCCTTGTGGCTGTAAAAACCCTTTTGGGCAGAATTAATGAAATCTGGAATTTTTCCTTTATTCAACAAATACTGACAAAGTAAAAATTTCCAGAAGGCTCAAAGCATTTAGAAATCCTCTAGGAATAAAAATATGGAAGAAAATAATCTTTCCAACAAAGATCTGATTTTTCTTTATTTAATTTTTCACACCCAAAAAGCAAGAAAATACCCATGTATGATTACAACAGTTTTTTTGATAAATGACACCCCGGGTGGCATGAAGAGGCCAAATGATGAATATGCAACCCGGAATCGAATAAATCTGCCCACGGATGATGCCTTAAATGCTGGTCTAAAATCCCAAAGGGTGTAGATAACTGTAGATATGGCTGCAAATTGTGCCCTATCTGTCCTTGTTCAAAGCCTTGGCAGATGTCTCTCCACTAGCTGAATTTTTTCGCTTGAAATGCAAATTTGAAGTGGGGAATGTAGAAAACGTGCCCGGAAAGTGTACATTAGCTCTGAAAATCTGATCTTTTCTCCTGAGAATCTGATATAAGCGCAAGTGTGATCTCCGTATGAAATCACCAAGGAGAAATTGAGGGTTTTCGTCCTCAGATGTAGATTGCAAATGGGGGTTTTCGTCCTCAGATGCAAAAGTAGGAGCAGCAGCTCAAACCTTCAATGTCAAAATATATGAGAGTCAAAAGATGTGTCCAAATGACCCCTCAACACTCTTTTATAACTTTAATTTCGCTTTTCCCGAGGAAAAGCCTCCAAAAGCAACTTTTCATTTCTATTCCTTCGTTATGACTTGTTTTTTTGAAAGTAACTTTTTATAATAATTAAACTTTATCAAAAAGTTACTTTTTATAATAATCAAACATAAGTGTCTTTTAAGAATTTACTTTTTCACACTGAAGTTATATTATTGATTTATCATACTTTATTTGAAAAGGGGACATGACACTTACACAGCTTGCAGAGTTTAAGCAAATGTATATGAAGATGATGTGAAGGCAGTTTTACTGGAAGCATAAAAGCATGCCTCTCGACTACAGTAACATTGTATTCACCTTGAGAAAGATACTGAATCAAACAGTGGATGGACTGATTAGTTTGTTCGTTGAAAAGATAATATGAAGAAAAGACAAGGTTCTTCAGATGAAGGACCTCATAGCGAGAAAAGAAAAAGAGAATATAAGAAGTTTCCCTTCCAAAAGATCATCAACAACTGTTGTGAATGTTGGAAGAAAGACAAATTTCTACTGCAAAGAAAATAATCATACAGCAAGGTATTGTAAGACAACAGTAAGGGATGTTCCTAAGGGAAAAAAAATTGCAGTACATAATCTTGAAGTTGAAGAAAGCGAAGTAGAAAGTGAAGCAAATGTCAATGAAGATGAAGACAACCATTATCTTCTTTAGACAATAAAGGATTGTCAACAATTGATATCTATCAAGTAACTCTCCAACTATATAGGTCAAGGATGAATTCTTTCACTATAGAGGTATTCTCCACTATTGAGTCTAAAGTTCTGTCACCAAATATATGTCGTTGAGGCCTGTCCCATGGATGCCACTGATGTGTCCTTTTCTGTCTTTGTGGTATTATAGGTCAATATCATCCGTGTCATAATAATTTGTGCTTGAATGTTAGCATGCTCGGATGAGGGGTGCAGGGTGGGTGCAGGAGTTAGGAATTTGTCTTTGCATCATCAAGTCATAAGGTTAATAAGCGGGTATAACTGCATTGAGTGATAGTTTGGATTGAGGAATAACTGCAGAAGAAAAATGTTAAAATAAACCATTTCATTATATTAACTCTCCGTTTATCTTGCAGTATATGCCATGTTTTCCCAAAAAAGCAAGTACCAATTGATGCAACACCGAGTTCCAATGTATACTTTCGATGAAATTTTGATCTAGAATCCAAAGAGTGAATCAGGGGTCGCTGCACTAAATTGCAGAATCTGGTGTGTATATGTAAAAAGAAATTTATGTTGTACTCCTAAATAAGGGGACTGCAAAAAGAGAAAATGGAATCATCCATACACACAATAAGAAAATCAGTAATTAGAACTGATTGATATAACAGATTTATACAACGCAAATTTATATGAAGACATGAAAGACTATTCAAATTTGTCTCTCCTAATAGTGCAATACCTTTTTAATGCACAAACTATGTGGAATGGAAAATGAATGGACACCAACAGAAGATGAAACAATTCATTTTTTGGCAAGTGATGAGAGATTGGAGCCACTCTCAGGTCATTGTCACTGAGTTGGCACCACCTGGACTTGGTGTTCAAGCTGAATTGGTGCTCAATATGTAGATGCTGCAAAAATGTTTTTGATTGTAGGGTCCCTGATGATAATTCAATCGAAGCTCATTTTGGATAAGATATTTTATCAAGGTGTAACAGTTACATAAAAGGTCCAAACAAATGTTGAGTTTCCCTTCCAATTTAGACATCCACAAACAATATTTGTTGAAAACTGGTTAAGTTTTGCATATACCTGTATAAACGGTGCCAGTTCCCAATATCCATGCCATCCTTCCCATAGACTCTCTCTCGTAACTTCACCGACGCTACGTCGAGTTCTCTGGAGTCCAACCATAAAGGTAACACAGTATTTGATAGACCATATAGCCGAACAAACTCTAAATGCATGGCAAGAAGCTCTTCCATCATCAGCTGACCCACCTTAGTAGTTGCCTCTGTAGCATATATCTGCACATCAAGAAACAGTGAAAGAAGAACACAGACGCTTTTAAAAACTTAATTGCAGCACTTTTTATACAACAACAATTTTAGATCAACCGGGAGATGGGAGAAAATATTTCCATAAAGAAATGAGTAAATATTTCAGTCATTATTTGACAGACACTTGATAACAACAGAAAATCGAAAGTCAAATACTGATAAAATGAGCCATTTACAGGTATAAACTTTACAGGGAATCAGTAGAACCATCACATGCATAAATCGGCATTATAGGTTCTGTATGGAGAAATCCATCAAAAAGAAGATTGCAAATGGCCAGCTATAGTCATATATTGATGACAACATAATTAGCAGAATAAACATACAGGCATCTAATGCCATCTCAGATCATAGGATGCTACACGGCTAAACACATCAGAAGCTATTACGTCGCCACTAGCTGTTGAAAAATGTCACTATAGCAGAGCGTCTTGTTAGTTGAGCAGTTGACTAATTTGAATAAAGATGGAGACTTTGAATGCAAGGAGGATCCCCCAACTTTAACTGCAGTTCTTCTTAAGCGCAAAAGTGAAGTTATTATGTGTTTCCTTATGTTTGTATTCATCCCAGTAAAACAGTACTCCTTATAGAAGGAGGCAAAGAAATTATAGACAGAATATATAAAATGGCCATGAGTGTGTTAAAAAACACAGAAGAAATAAAGCTGTAGTATAGATATAGTCTACTGAGATATCAGACTAATGTACACATAGAATAGCAATTGTACGTACATGTAATGTCCCCTCTTTAACACGAGCTCACCATGAGACCCTTTTTGCCCTAGTTGACTTCCCAAGGGCTTAAAGGGAAATGCAGGGCAAGTACTTTCTCATTATATTTTTAAGTTGTTTTATCAAGCCTTGTAATATTTGTAAAAAAACAACTTTAAGTTATAATGATTAATTAGAAAGGGGAAAAGAGTAATGATAAACTATGAGATAAAGGTGGTCACTTTAATTTAATAAAGTGCACCTACCACATGGAGAGACCCACATGGAGTAGTGAGCCCAGAAACAGTATAAAAGAAGATCAAGGGTTCATTTGTAATCATCTTGATTTACTATTTTCTTATATGAGAGAGGATTCTTGCTTCTTTTCAGCTGTTAAGGATGAAACTCTTTGAGAGCAAGCTATTGAGGACGACACCCCTCATTAGTATTCAGATCTGAGGACAGAAACCCTCATTTCTTTCACATTTGAGTAAAGAAAGGACGAATTCCAGCAAGAGCATCGACTTGAGAGAGTGTTGTAGGCATTTCCAGCATTTGGAACCCTTTTGGGAGGCTCATTGAAGGTTGACGTCACCCCCTCAAGGGTTAACGTCACCCTTGGGGACAGCTATAGCTCCATTAGGAGCTCTTCTCCGAGTTCTGGCACTTGATCCGACTTCTATTAGATTTGTAATTCCGGGTTTGAACATCAGTTTGCATTTTATGTGTTGTTTTTACATTGAAATCATTGGCTGAAGTTGCTGGCATTTCCATCCTGAAAATGAATTATAAATAAAATTCAGATGGGTGCTTTCTTAAGAAATAAAGGGAGACTTTGGTTCTAAAAATTATTGCAAGTGTCTCCTAAGAGTTTTTAAATTTTTTGCAATGGTTTATAGTGAAGAAATCAATTTCTTTAATTTTCTGCATAAGGGTTTCAGGCAGTGTCACGCGGGGACGTGCACCCGCCCTTTTCCAGTCGTCCTGGACGTCCCCGGGACTTGGGGACGGGGACGGGACGTCTCCTCGACAACCTGAAAATCCATAAAAAGGGAGGACGTCCCGGGGATGTCCCCCAAAGTTAGGGACGCACCTGGGACGTCCCAGGTGCAGCGCATGACAGGGGACTTGGCTGCTCAGCACTGTATGCGAGGCATGGCTTTTGGGAAACAAGAGACCGCCACAATGCATTTAATTCCTACTGCCACCCTTTTGGTGAACCTCACCCAGATGCAGGATTTGAAAAAAGCACATGGAATTCGACAATGGTGGGTGCCCAATATGGTTCTCAAACACACCCACTACAGACTCATCAACAGCAGTGAAGAGGCCTATGGTGATGTCAACAATTATGAAGTGAACATCATCGACCAAGTCGTGAAATCGGTAGCAGAAGTTTTCTCAGCTACACAAGATTGGTTTTTATATTGAAAGAACATTAGTATAACAGTTGATTGCCTTTTCTATTTTCTGTTGTGCAATTTCGCAGCATTTGATAGCACAGACATCTTTAAATGTTCCAAATTTGTTTTCTTATATCCTCATAATTATTTGATATCGTTTTAAAATTTCGATGATAGATTATGGAGCATGATTAAAAGGTTAAAAGTTTGATGTACTTTTAGAAAGAGAAAATCCGTAAATATGATAAGTGAAGATGTTCAGTACGATATGTATTGGTAATGATAAAATTTGTCGGGTGCCCGAATCCAAGCCTGGAAATTGACAAGTTGTGAGCCGTTTTCTTGTGGTTTTAACCTTCAATTACTGGTGAAAAATTTAGGAAACCATAGATAATGAGAGGCTAAAAATTTAGAAAACTGTATAATTTTTTATATAGTTCTTAATAAATATATATAGCATTTTGGGCCTTGGCTTATGTGATGAATAATTAGATTATCATTAATGGTTTCAATCTTCAAACTTTCAATTAAGTATTAGTTTATTGAATTATTCATGTTATATTTGTAAAATTAATAAATTCTACATATTTTTTATGAGTAGTTTACATATTTTTTATGAGTCGTCCCCTTGCCGTCCCCAAAAACCCCGTCCCGACGTCCCGCCATCCCGGAGTCTTAGGTAACTATGGTTTCAGGTAATTTCATATTTGTTGTTTTTTTTATAAAAAAGGGATATTACAGTGGTATCAAAGCTTGATTCTCCCAGTCTGTGGAGGAAAATCAGTTCTGAATGCACACAAGTGAAGAGGGTTTGAAATGCTAGTATCAAAGAACAACTCCGCTGAAGGGTATCATGGATGATTGAGATCAAAGACCACCTCCAACGGATGAGCTGAGATTTTTGCAAGAAGTCATCACTCAGGGTCAAAGAGAGGCACAACATTCCTTGAGGGAATATCAAAGAGAAATATGTGCAACTTTCACGGCATCCATGGTTGAATTGACTAGAGCTTTGCAGGGTTTCAACAACAGGCCAAACAATCATGGAGTGGGAAATAATGGTGAAGGGAGCTCCACCGGTAATGACGGTGAAAGAGTTTCAAACAAGCCTTATTCTAGAATTTTTGGAGCGAAATTTCTGCAAAGAGAACAACAAATAGAGACGAGCAGCCACATCTAGTAGAAGACATGGACACTTGTGGTGAAGAATATGCAGCCCTAAATTTTGCAACACATGAGATGTTGTCATTCAGGGAATTATGTCAACTAGGGATGAATAATAGCCCCAAGAAGAACAAGGGATCTCACCAAGATCAGCCATAGAAGGATCTACAACATAGAATGGGAAAAATTACTCTTCCCCCCTATGATGGATCGAACAAGTGTTCAGCTAGAGCATGGATACAGAAGATGGATACATACTTATCCTTGAACCCCATGTATAAGGAGGAAGCACTCAAGTGTTCCACCTTGGATTTGGAAGGAGTTGCACATGAGTGGTGGTACCACGGATTGATTACCCAAGTGCATGGATCTATCACTACTCTTGATGAGTTCAGCCAAAGACTCGTGGAGAGATTTGATAGAAAAGATCCAAAGGTTTATTTCAAGGAGTTGGCACAACTCAAACAAGAAGGATCAGTGGACAACTATATTCTTGAATTTAGAAACTTTCAGTGATGGTCCCGAATGTGAGCGAAAGAAGGTTGTCTTATTTGTTGAAGGGTTATTTGAACCTCTCAAGGGCTTAGTTGAACCCTCATCCTTCAAGATGCCATCAAGAGAGCACTAAATTTGGAGTCTTCAGCTCCTAGAGGTAAATTTTAACCTTTTGGGCAGCAAAAGGGAAACTCTTTGGGACAGCTTAAACCCCCGTTTCTAGGTCAACAAATGACAGCTCCTTATGACTGGCAAAGGAGACCATTTCAGTAAGGAAATGCACCACAAAGAGAGCTGCCAAAATCCAACAAAGAAAGGGAAACATAGAATGAATTGAGGAGGAACCTTTGCTTCACTTGCCAGGATCCATGGACATCGGGACATCATTGCCTTAGGAGAGGGCAAGTTCACTACATTGAAGTAGTGTCGGATGAAGAAGTGGAGTTGGAAGGAGAAGAGATAAAGGAAATTGAGGAACAAGGGAAAAAAGAAGAAGTTGATCACACCGATAGCACCCTTGCCAAGTTATCCAAGACTCCTAGATATCACCCTTTTAGAGTAAGGGGTGAGCTACAAGGTAAAAGAGTTATTGTTTTGATTGATAGTGGGGCAACACACAATTTTATTGATGCTGATTTGCTCACTAGATTGGGGCTATAAGCAGAAGATTTCAAAGGATTCAAGTTGACAGTGGCCGATGGCTTCACCACCCCATGCACAAAGAAGGTACAGCAGTTGAAGCTCGCTCTAGGGAATTATAAAATAGAAGATGACTTCTAAGTAGTGGGCATTGGAGAGACGGATGTGGTCTTGGGAGTGCAATGGTTGCACTCACTTGGTGAGTTTACACAAAACGACCAAAAAATGGAGCTCAAATTCAAATCAGCAGGTAAGGAAATAGTGTTGTGTGGTATGACTAATGGAGCACCGATGGTGGCAACAACAAAGAGAATGGAAAGGGTGTTCCATAAACGGCAGATTGCATGGGCAGCAGAGTGTCTTGTGACTTCCACGGATCAGATTTCAGAGCAACAGCAATACCACCAGGATATTCAGCCGATCCTTGACAAGCATGCAAGAGTTTTCAGCGGGCTTCCGCATGGTCTTCCACCGGATAGGGGTTTTGAGCATACCATTGAGTTGGAGCCGGGAATTAAGGAAGTGATTACTACTCCATACCACCACCCTAGAGCATACAAAGAAGAGATCGAGAAAGCCGTCACAAAACTCTTGGAGATGGGTACATAAGGCCTAGCTCAAGTCCTTTAGCTTTATCAATGGTGCTAGTGAAAAAGAAGGATGGAACAATGTGTATGTGCATTGACTATAGACTCTTGAACAAGAGAACCATCACTAAGTATCCCATACCTAGAATTGATGAGTTGATTGATGAGCTACATGGAGCCCTCTATTTTTCCAAGATTGACTTGAGATCTAGATAGCATCAAATCCAGGTAAGAGAAGAAGATGTGTACAAGACAAATTTTAGATGTCATTTTGGTCACTTTGCATTTTTGGTGATGCCATTTGGATTGACTAAGGCACCCGTGACATTTCAGTCTTGCATGAATCATGTGTTTAGTCAACAATTGAGAAAATTTGTTCTTGTATTCTTTGATGACATTCTTGTGTGTAGCAAGGCTTGGGAGGAGCACCTCCAACACTTGGACATAGTGCATCACTCTTTGCGAAGGAGTTCAAATGTGAATTTGGTGTGACTGAAATGTTGTAATTGGGCCATCTGATTAATGTTAAGGGTGTTCATGTCGATCGACAAAAGATCCAAGCCATCTTGGATTGGCCTCTACCCTCTACTATGACACATTTGAGATGATTTTTGGGATTGTGCAGCTATTATAGGAGATTTGTCTAAGGTTTTTCTCAACTAGTTGCCCCCTTGACTGATTTAACAAAGAAAAGAGCTTTCAGCTGGTCCGGAACAGCCCATTCCGCATTTGACAACTTGAAAAAGGTAATGAGCTAATGTACAGTGCTTGTTGCTCCTGATTTTTCTAGCCCTTTCGTATTGGAATGTGATGCTTCTGGAGAGGGATTAGGGCTGTCTTGATGCAAAAAGGGCACCTAATTGCATTTGAGAGCCAGAAACTCAAGGAAATTGAGTGTGGATTTTCAGTTTATGACAAAGAAATGCTAGCTATCATGCATGCTTTGGCAAAGTTCAGACAATACTTGGTGTGTGACAAATTTGCGGTCAAAACCAACCACAATAGTTTGATATTATTTTTGGGGCAAAAGGATTTGAATGATAGGCAGCAGAAATGGGTAAGCAAACTCTAAGCCTATGATTTTGATATTGAATATATTAAGGGGAAGAACAACATAATTGTTGATGCCTTGTCTAGGAAGCCTATCTTATGTGCTATGACAGAAATTACAGCGGAATGGAAGGCCAACTTAACCGTTGAATATGCAAAAGATGAGTTTACAACAGCCAGACTTGAAGGAAAAATTAAGGATGAAAGGTACAAGGTTATGGATGGACTGATTTTGTATAGGAGTAGGGTCTTTTTGACACAAGATTCTAAGATTAAGCACAAGGTTCTAATGGTTGTTCATGATTCACCATTGGCAGGACATCGGAGCTACTTCAAAACATACAAGCAAGAGAGGTACTTTTGGAAGGGTCTCAAAGATGAAGTACATCAATACAGTAGAGATGTATCACATGCCAACAAAATAAGGTAGAACATGTTTCTCTAGTTGGTCTATTGCAGTCATTACCCATTCTTACTCAAAAATGGGAGAGCATATCCATGCACTTTATAACGGGGCTGCCTATGGTCCAAGGTAAGAATTGCTTGTTTACGGTGGTTGATAGGCTCACAAAATATGCCCATTTCTTTGCACATCCAGCCAAGTATAATGCTCCCTTAGTGGTTGATGTTTTCTTCAAAGAGGTATTTAGACTTCATGGGTTGCCAAAAAATATTGTGAGTGATAGGGACAGCAGATTTATGAGCCAATTTGGGAAAGAGCTTTTCCGATTGACCGGCAGGGAATTGACTTCAAGCACTAACCATGACCCACAAATTGATGGTCAAACTGAAGCAGTGAACAAATGGATAGAGGGATACTTGAGGAGTTTTGTTTCAAGGCAACAATCAACATAGATTAAATGGTTGTACTGTTAAGCACACGCTTATACTGCGGGGGGGGTGAATCAGTATAAGTTAAACTTTTACTTATTAAAACTTATATCCACAATTAAAGCATTCAAATAACATACCACAGTGCAACACCAGATTTACGTCAAAAACCCTCTCTCGGGAAAAACTACAAAATAAGATTGATTGGATCTACCGTCCAAATCCAGCCCAAAATTAAATGCTTTACAAATGTTCTTAGGCACCAACCTACTGGAGACACCAATTCCCAATGCCAAGCACCTACTCAACCAATTTGTGAACACCAACCCATTGGAGATACCAATCCCCAAATTGTGAGGCACCGACGCCAACAAAATAAACTTCCACCTTTTGTAGTTACTTCTTCAACCAAAGGATGGCAATTCCGCTTCTCTTCATACACACAAATCATATCACATTCCCAACATGAGCGTTGGTCCAATTAATGAAATCAGATTGCTTTATATTTCCACTCTTCCTTTTTACTCTTTATTCAAATGATATTCTCATTTTACTTCTGCTCTTCTCTCTTTCAGTTCTCCCAAATGATGTATCTATTTCATTTTTTGCTTGTCTTCCTCAACCTTTTCATTTATCTTTTATAGCCTTAATGTGCCTCTTCCCAAGAGTGTTGTCCATTCCCAAGGGTGTGTCCCTTTTCTAAATATTAGTTAATCCTTTCAATTAAACATCAACGCCCATATGAATTGGGTCGGCTTGCTTTATTAATTAAATGCTCCTTTAATTAGCTCTATGTCCTTTATTCAATCGTTGGTCTTCTTCATTAACTTGCTGCTCATTAACTAATGTTGTATACACGAGGTGAAGTCATTGAGCCATTAGACTAAATCATTGGTTCACACATCAAAGCAAGTCATAATTTAACACCAAGATCACTGTCAACATCTTATCACAATCAAATACAATCAGATCGATGTTACACAAAAATCCAAGTGCCTTTGCTGCAATACACAAAATCCAAATCGTTGCAATAATAAATCATGGGCACTTCAAGTAACAAAGTTGTTATATAATGTCCAGATCATTGCTATTATATACACATGATCGTTGCACAATCTCCTTAGACATAAATGATTCCTTGACATCAAAAACTCTTATTCTGTGCATTTTCCTTTGTCATCAACAACTCCTTTGACATCAATGACAATATTTCGAACAATCTCCCCCTTTGCCATTAATGGCAACCCTATAAAGAAATAATTATCTCCAACTAGAATACTCCCTCTTTCCAGACTTCTTCCTCTTGTTGTATTGTTCCCTCTTTCTTTAACTCTCCCCCTTTGACATCAATGGCAAAGGGATTTACAACACAATCACAATGTATATCGCCAAAATATCCATGGAGCTGAATAATGCAATGATTAGCTCCCAATTAATCCATGCTTCTCTTGGTAACGGTCTTTTGTGGCAATGTGCTCCATTCAACCTTTCTTTACTTGTTCATCAACTGTTATTTGTGATTTCCTTCTTCCGCTGAGGTCTCTATTTTAATCTCACTTTCTTCTACAAACTGAAATGCATCATGAACTGCAAAAACATATACCTTCTCCTCTTTTGACTAAATAATTTTCCTTGTATCAAGCAAGACCAAATGACTTTGGTGATGTATGTCTGCATTTGTTCGTCTCTCTTGGCATCACATCTTTGTCATGTGCAACTAAAGTTGCATTCCCCTTCTGCTTCCAATTCAATCTTTGACATGTTCTCAAATTTATGCCTTCCATTCTTTTTCTTTTCATCCTCATCTCTCACTTTTCTTCATAGACTCTTTCCACTGTGAACATCAAGTTTTTCTTACTTCACCATGGCTTTACCTGCCAATGCACCATGTGCTTCTTGCACAAGCATAGTTTACACTTTCTTCGGATTTTCCTGCTTTTGCATCTTCTTCCAAACTTTTATGAATTCACCTTTGTGTTTAGCACGGGCATCCACTTTCTTGTTCTGTTCTACAGGATTACTTCTACACTGCCTTGCTATATGTCCATACTTAATGCAATTATAACATATAATATCATCTGATGTAATATCCATTTGTAGGATATTAACTGATTATTATTAAATACTTGCAAAAATAAACACTTCGAAGATAAACCCTCCTAGGTTTACCTTAACGAACCCTAGTGTCAACTTTAATACAACCCAAATAGGGTTGGAGTGAGCCAAGGTGAGGGTTTAGATGGGCAATCCAGTCGGTATTTATACTCTTTTTTCCAATATACTTTTGCAAAAGTAAAATAATAAATAAAATTGCTGAAAATCAATTAAAACTTTGAAAATCCATAACTTCAAAAATATTAACTCTTTTGAAATAAAACCAAGTGCAGCGGAAAGGGAAAATTATGAGCTTCAATCCAAAATAAAAACCATATTTATTCACACACTAGAAACCCCTCAAAACAGCTACCAAAATCGTAAACCCAGTCGTTAGGGTTAGGATAAAATCTGCAATACAAATCCAGCACTTTTTCTTTCACTTTAAGGGTCAATAAATACAGTTCCAAATCTGTAATTAATAAATCCAAACAGCAAATTTATAAATACTTCAAAATCACTCTAAAACACTCCTAGCACATGCCCAAACAAGTCGACTTCACTAGGTAAAAGCCAACAGCATGTAAATGGAGATATTCATCAAAAAATCACACTTCAAACCCTTAAAGCAAGTTTATATCTTCTCCCAAAAATGGCGCCTTGTATTTATAAAGATAAATGATTATAAAACTTATTACTTCAAGCTTTTATGGGCACACACACTTCACAAATGGTGGTGTTAATAAACACCTTTTATTTTGACCATAAGTGGGCATACATGCCTTCTTCAAGCATGAAGATAAGTTTTTATAAACCATCAACATGCCAAAAAAAGGAGTAACCACATCTTCTTTTATACCTTTTGCTTGCACATCGTCCAAAGTTCTTCTCCATCTTTGGCGCCATCATCTAGGAGGAAATCTCATTTTAAAATGTGTCTGAAAGTCACCAACAACAAATATTAAATGCATAGGGATATTAAAAAGATGCTCATGTGGGTTGACCCAATGCTTAGGAATAATCATTTTATCTCCAATATTAATTATTAAATGCTTCCAGGAAAATGTGACTTGCCTAGTCATTTGATTTACCTTTAAAAATATGTTTTTATTATCTCAAGGTGAAGTCGAACTTCCCCTTTTATTTCAATTTACACAATTTATAAAATTTCATTTTAAAATTACATGTGCAAATCGATTTTACCCTCTTTTTATTTTTTTATAAAAAAGGGGGACATTACAAGCCCCCAGCATTCTCTCTGCGGTTCGGGTGAGACACTCAAGCGCAAACTTCACTGCTATGCCAATGTAGTGTGAATTGTCTTTATTTCTTGTGCATAGTTTAGTGTGGCACAAGGCATAATGATCCGGTGTAAGAAAACCCGACGAAAAATAAAAATATAGATCAACTCACTGTAGCAAAGAAAACATAAAAAGAAGCGAATAAAAAACAAATTTTAAACTTTCAATAGATTTTCCTCCATTTGTGCCATTGGTTCCCATGAACGAAAGTGGTTGGCTGAAGCAAGATGTCGAAAATTTAAAGAAAGAAGACGTGGATCCTGGTGGACAAAAATATACCAAAAAAAGAGCAATATGTACAAACAACCCATATTAAGTGGTATTGGAAAGATTGGTTCTGGACCAAACAGATATTTGATTGGAGCTACAGGAAATTCAGATATGATTCTACATTTGAATCTTCAGAACTATTCGGTCTCATGAACGTCATAAAAATATCTCATTCATTCATTTTCTTGTAGTCCAATTTAAAAAGGGATTTTTTCTTTTCAAATAAGATTAATGGCAATTATTTGGATGTCAAGGCAATAAATTAGGAAAGAATAAAGGAAGCAAGCAAAGAACTTAAACAAAAGATTATTTTCTTCACATAGAACAAACTAATATGATGAATGAGTTGTAGAAGATACTTGTTGATAGCTTATTGCCCTTAATACATGAAACCTAAACAACTAGGATACTATTTAGTGATAGAAAGCACCAAAGAGGCACTTGAGAATAAAGATCAACATTAATTTAAAGAAACCATGCTTCGTCTTTAACCAACTCTAATCTGAAGAATTAGTTAATTACTAGAGAGATTAAGAATTCTTAGCATTAAGATTCTTCGTCTACATTCAGAAAGAAAATTCTCAACCCTGCAGTTCATTCTCCGTATCTGAAGATCATATGGAAAGAATATTTGAATAAAGGTCAATTTACATTGACAGTTCTTCAGGATCTTCACAAGGAGAATGAAGGGAGAAGATATTGATGCCTCAGTTTTATGATTGTGAGATCAATGTCTGTTGGGATGGCTCAATGCTGTTGCACAAAGTATTTCTGCAGGCCAAAATTCCAACCCTAATGAAGTAAAGGAAATGGAAGCATTACTTTACCTATTAAATATTACAGGTGTCATAGAGAAAAATATGAAGAAATAATTGGAATAGCAATTTTATGTAGCTAAAAGATGGAATTCTACAAAGTATATGTTTGTTGGGATAAGCGTACATCCTGAAAACACATGTCAAAACTTAGCAACTAAATTAGACTTACCATAGAAACTTGAGAGATTTTACTAGCCAATACTAACTCAGTAACCCAGCCTTGTCGTTATTATAATTAACATTAAAGATCAGAAAGGTAAATGCGTTCCCCACTGTTAAGTTATCTAAAATGGTGTTACACTGAACAATGTGAAACATCAAAATGCACTGCATAGGGGATCTCTCTTCCATTCTATCTATTTAGCAAAAAGCCATAATGCAACAATCATACATACATGAACAATAATTTCTGCAATCAATGAAACTTGGATAGCCAAATCCACATCCCATTCCATGTGCACAGAGAAAGAACTAAATAGATTGCAACAAAGTGACCTTGACAGCCATTCAGATTGTGTTTGTATGTCAAATCTAGAGAGAGAGAGAGAGAGAGAATGTATTACTGTCTTCATATGACCAAGGGGGCTTAAAAGTAGATTCAGTTACAAGAAGAAATACTAGGGTAAAGGCCCCTGGGTTATGAAAGGTAAAAAACACTAAACTAATAAAGAAACGGAAAACAAACAAGAGGGAGTAAACCTAAAGCAGTTAAACTCCAAACCATAAGAACTAGTTAAAAGCATAAAAAGTGGAGGGGAGGGCTCGTCAATGAAGCATAGAGTAGACAAAGATGAAAGTGGGAAACCATGACAGAAGCCCAATGTTGTCACATATTTGTGTCAAGCTTCAGGCCTGAAGCACCAATACCTTCATCATCCATCACTGCGAAAGGGCCAACAAAGGATATGTTAATGCTCACAGGGGAATGTCCAGGATTAGTGGCAGAGAAAACCAGGTGCTCCCCTTAGAACTTCTGGTAGCAAAGAAAAAACAATAAATGCATGCAAGACACTGTGATCCCAGCTACAGATAAGGTGAAGGCCTTCAACGCCAGAATGAAAGAGATCTACTCTATCTGAGAATGAAACTGAGTGGGCAAGGACATAGTACTTATATACAGAGAGGAACACTGTCTCGCCGATCTATCTCCATCTATAGTTGAATCAACTGTACTAACACGTGCTTACCCTCTACAATGTGCAGAGAGAGAAAGAAAGAGAGGGAGAGGGAGAGGGAGAGGGAGAGCACTCACTGTGATCAAGGTTTACCTGCCTTTTATTTCAGAAAATGTGTTTCTTTGATACTTGTCTGTATGCATATATGCATGTGCGAGTGTATATCAATGTGTGTGCAGATGTAAGCATGGGTACATATACTCAATTCACATGCATTTGTGCATAGGCTTGTCTTTTTCACTAACAACTGGATTACTCCACTTGCTTTATGGATAGGACAGAACTGATGTTGGAAAGACAAATAGGAAAACAGTAAAGTTGGGAGGAATACAAGGAGGGCAGAACTTTTAAGCAATTTACCTTTCAGGAAATATTGTATTGCTAAGATAAACTGGGTTATGTTCAACTACTGTCCAAAAGGTAGCTCAGGTATTCAAAGCATAATCCAAACATACCTTTTGATCTAAAATTTTCCATTCATCTGCTGATTCCCCAGTTACTGTGCCTCCCATCACAAGATTTCTTGTCTGTGCAACTCTCCCCTCCGTTTGTTGAGACCTCTGAGAACCAAAATATGTAAAGTCCATTAATGTCTTCATTCATCCAAGGAGCGCAGTAATTCTTGGCTAATATTGATTGGTAAAAAGTTCAAACACATGAAAATTAACTTTTTATGAATCTTAAAACAATATCCGTGTAAAGCATGGTTTTGGTTGAATCACATGCAATAGAAAGATAATAATTTGTCAATTTAAATAAATCACATATTACACTTGCAATAGAAAACAAGGGTATTGTAGATTATATTAAATGCATCAGGTAAGGTGCTCTAAGCCATTACTGAATCATTTTCCACATAGCAAAAAAGCGAAGAAGACGAGTATAACAACGTCTCAGTTTCTTAAGCATAAACAAAGAGGATAGAGTTTACGTATGAGTGCAATTACCTGGTGACTGTAGCTCAGCTCACTTGTCTTGTCCATAACTATGCTTTATTTCCCATTCTATTTATGCTGTAGCAGCTCCTTAATTGATCTAGTGTATATTTAGTCCACATTTTGGTGGATTGATTAGTGTTGCCCAATGTGGAAGGGAAAAAATCAGTTTTTCATTATAGCTCGGGTAACATTAGTTTATAAACCTTTTTTGTGGGCAATATGTTGCAAAAAATAAGCCCTTAAATAATAATCTTGGAATGAAAATAGCACTCAAAAAACAAGAAAGTCAGACCAGAAGGTGTATCATAATAAATACCTAATGATGCACCAATGTTATTGGAATTTGATACAAAATGCTAAGATACCGATACGGCTCCCCTTACCCCCCTAGAGCGGATATGAAACGTCCACCTTTGGGAGTAGGAGCGGCGACGGGAGCAGCTTGGGAGCGGCCAGGGTACACGGCATATCCTGGCTGCTCCCAAGCCGTATCCATGGCTAAATATGGATTTTTTTTTCTTTTTCTTAATTTTTTCATGTTTTTAAAGCATACCCAACAGTACTCGCCAAAAAATATAACAAATCTTTTCATTTAACTCACCCTAAAATCGCCGAGTACTCTAAACAATAAAGTCCGTAAAAGAACAACACTGAAAAAAACGCAGAACACATCAAAAACACTCAAAGCAAACAAGTTTTTACATTGTAAGGCTCTCAAAGCAATTGCATTGTGCATTGTTTAGGGTTTGAGTTTGCTATTACTAAGTGTTGTAGGATTTGTGAGGAGCTGCAAAAGGAGGGAGATTTGTGAAGGATTTGTGGTTAACTAAGTGAAGGTAAGTTTTTTTTTTTTAATTCTTTCAAGTTTTTTGCAAATTTGGTCTATAGTATTTAAGTTTTATATATTCATATTGTAATTCTAAATACATCTAATGTAAAAGCGAATGCTTCTAAATTTTTTAATAGTCATTCGCAGACGGAGGTATGTTATTTTTTTACACAAATTCGTTCTAAATTATTTAAATTTTATATATTCGTATTATAATTGATTCATCGAATATGTTTTGTAATTTTAAATGCATTCAATTTAATTGCAAATCATTTTATATTTTTAATACTAATTTGGAACCGGAGGTATGTTATTTTTATTAAATTACGGTGAAATATGGTTATTCAGACACGCTTTTTTTTAAGTTTAATTAAGCTTACGTTTTTTTATTTTTTTAAATGTGCATGGTGTTGCAAATTAGAGCTTAACAATGGCATCAGGTTCGGCATCTGGGTCAGCGTCACTAGCAGGAAATTGTTCCTGTGAACACCCATACCATCGCTTGGAAGTATGGTGTACGTGAGCACTTCTAAAAACAGTGGTTTGCAATTTATGCGGCAAAACATTTTCTGGAGCTATCAATCCCCTGAAGTATCACCTTGCATGTATTGTTTGTTGGGACGTTGTGATTTGCCCCAATGTTACAGAAGAGGCAAAGCGAGAGATGAAAACAGAGCTGGCAGAGCTAGAGGAGAAGAAACTAGAGAGGGAAAGGGTGCATGCAACCATTAGCAAAAGTTGTTAGACCTGGGGCTGGAATGACAGAGGATTCAGAGGATGATGTGGCAACAATTGTGGGCTCTACTTGTAGTCTACGCATACGAACCGGAAGAGACACATCTGCTTCATCAAGTTCGAGCAAAGGCATACATAGCTTTTTTGTACCAAGGAACATATATCTAGAGCACAACCTTCATTGCAAGGTATAGCCTGGAACAAGGATATGCACGAGGAAGCAGATAAAGCATGTGCAAATTTTTGGTACTACAACCACCTTCCATTCAATGTAGCAAAAGAGCCCGTACTGGGAATACTTGGTGACAGCATTGACAGTTGCAGGGAAAGGGTACAAGGCACCCTCTACAAAAGACTTGAGTGGGAAATTGCTCAAGGGTGCAGTTGCAGATGCAACTACAATTCTAGAAGATCAAAAGAAACAATGGCAGAATTACGAATGCACCATTCTTTTAGATGGGTGGAACGGATGGAAGGAATTGCCCCCTCATTAATTTTTTTAACGGCTTCAAATGGTGAGATGGTATTTTTGAAGTCTATTGATGCCCCTAACATAGTTAAAAATGCAAAGAATTTGAGTCTTATGTTGGAGAAGAGTGTATAAGAGGTGGGTATACAGAATGTTGTGCAAGTTGTCACAGACAATGCAATAACATATGTGGATGGCTGGGAGACTACTACAAGAGAGACATCCATCACTCTTTTGGACTCCTTGTGCAACTCATTGCCTTGACCTTCTTTTGGAGGACATAGGCAAAATTGATTAGCTGAGGCCGGTTGTAAAAGATGCAAGAAACATAACAAAGTACATATATAATCACCCTTGGGTTCTAAGCTTGATGAGAGAACACACAAAGGGGAAAGAGCTTGTGCGAGCTGGTGTCACAAGGTTTGCAACTAACTTCTTGACGTTGCAAAGTATTTTTAGTTTGTTAACATTATTGAAGCAAATGTTTGTGAGTCAAGCATGGCTAGACTCAGCAATATTCAATGAAAGTTGATAGAGAGAGGACTACAAAGATAGTTTTTGACGATATATTTGCAAAGAGAGCTATAGAAATCATCAAGGTAATTTCAAACTTCGATTTATATTTCAAGTTGATTCCTTTATTTTAATTTGTTAAATTATAAATATATTGTTATTTACTTTTTTACTTTATTTGTAAGTTTGTAACCTTACATTTTAATTTGTGTGTAGGTGTCAGAGTCGTTGGTGAGGGTTTTGCGTTTGGTTGATGGGGAGCAAAACCCTATAGGGTACATTTATGAGGCCATGGATAGGTCCAAAGAGGCTATCCAAAACTATTATAAGGGGGATATCGCCAAATATGGTCCCTTTTGGGAGATTATTGATCGGAGGTGGAACAATGTAACTCCACCATGGTCTTACTCATGCAGTGGGGGTACTACCTCAACCCCAAGTTTTTCTTCTCCAACGGCTTCGAAATGTGAACGGAGAGGTTATGGAGGGCCTTCTCATGCCTCACATGTATTGAGAGGATGATACCTTAGGCTTGAGACAAGGGACCTAACAATTATTTTGAGCTACAAAATTACAAACATGTTAGGGAGAGGCTCTTTTCTTCCAACAGTTTGTACCCTTATCCGAAGGAAAACCTCACAGTCACTTTGTAATTTAAAAATTAGAATGTTCACTAGCTTACTTAATAGTTTCCTCAAACTTTGATTTTACTGGATTACTAATAAACTTTTGATTACCATTATTTGTAAGTTCTTGGTGAACAAAGAGAGAATGAAGGAAACCAGAATGCACAATATTATGTGCCCATCAGCGCTTTTTTATGTGAAAGAGATAGTTACAAAATTGTTGAGGAGGTTATAACCAACATTAGTTACTTCAATAGTTCATTATGCAGTTAATTAAGATAAATAATGATGTATTTTAAGGTATATCGGTGGCATTTTCATTGTCCTTAAAAATGTGTTTAGTATTTCAAAGTTTCATTTTTATTCCATACATTTTTTATAACTAATTTTTTCAAGTACTATATATATTTGCACCGCCATCCCCAAACCTAGACCCTTGGTACCATCGTCCCCGAGACCTGTCCCCCCATTCCAAGACTCCATGGAACTATGGTATTTACAAAGTAGAAAAGGTAACTGGTAGTTTGCTACTCTAGTGAAGCACGTCTGAAACCAAATTAGGAGACTGAACCATTGATTGCAGAAGAGAAGGTTGGGAAAGAGCATCCATAAAGCATGGATTGATGTTTCCAAACACAATGCTCCAAAACACATAAAGTGTGCTCATGACTTCAAATACTACTCCACTTACAAGGAAGCATTTGTAACAGACAATTTCCAGAATAAGGCCTAGCCGATCCAATATATCATTGAAATGATTTTGGCAGATGAAGAATCTAATATCATAGAGTTTAGTCAATTCACTCCAATTTCCCACAAGCATGTCATCATGACCTTATAACCTTGGGTTTATAAAGGCGTTAATGTCACTTTCACTATGAAGTCCTCAGCATTGACACGAGTAGCTACCATAGATTCGTTACATCTCTGGTTGACCCAATATCAGCATTAAAGACAGGCTATTTATGATGGTGACGGACGGAGAAATAGGAAATGTTTTGAGTGCTTTATCAACAACGGAATAAGTCTGATTTTAAAGTGGATATTTGTAAGATGATACCATTGAAATGAAAGGCAAACATGTGAATGCGGTGCATAACAAGTGCGTGAATATCACTACTGAGGCAACCTTGCATTTTGCTCCATGAAATGGCACATGCAAACAATAACAAGCAAACTTCCATACGCAATTAGGGCTATATGCACTAGACTAATGCACAACATTCTGACCATAACATGTGATCAGATATCATCCTTAGCCCATTCAGTCTATCCAAAAATGCACATCGCTTATCCACATCACCTCCATACCCATAAATTTTCATGACTTTGACATTCCCTAAGAACAAGTCTCTAGTGAAAATTGTATGCATCATCCCTACCATGAATCACTTATTTTGTCATAATTTCACTGTAAAGGCATCATAATTCAATAAAGATAAGAGATTGAAACATTTAAGATTACCACAACAGGCTCACAGAAGTATAGCCCCATGGGAGAGGATCATATTTCATTCAAACAAGGACTTGTGGGATGGGTTGTTCATCAAATGCCCTCTAACAGAGCTTTTTCAAAGAAATATAAATGGCAGTTATAGCCTATTTTCAGTCAAGGGTTAAACTCATCCAATTTATACATTGGGCAAGTCATTGGCTAAATAAATGTTAACATCACATCCCAAAGAGTGTTTTACCCTCATCCGCTATTTTCAAGTAGAGTCAAGAATGCATTTTCGTTAAGTGTGAAATCTGCCTTGTAGACAAATATGCCCTAGTTTTTGCTGCCAATGAAATATCAGTTATGGAACAACTGAAATATAAAGAGAGAGAGTCAGGAGGTATAAATGAGGTACTCTGAAACCATCTTACGGATATGGCTGTGTCATGTTTGAATAAACAGTTTCCGATGCTATAAAAAACATCACAAGGATAATAACCACCGCTGAGGCAAATGAGGACCCAAATGGATGATCGCCACTTCTAAGTGATGATAGTACCAGCAAATTTTGCTAACTTGAAAACGTATAGGAATTGCACGCCCGAAGCTTGCTTCTAGATTGACAAAGCGAGGTGGGTGGAAAATTACATAAACCTTCCATTCATCATACTTATCAAGCCAAGAGGTGTATTAAAATGGAATAAAATGGGTAGGTGTCTGCACACGATTGTCATATGATTAACTCAGTTTAATACAAAGTTGACTTGCTTTTAACTATTTTTCTTCTTAATACAGTAAAGATTTCATTTTCTTATTTTCAAATTTCTAGAACCAGGTAAGGCTCTGCTTGATGACCCTATAAATTTCCTCCTCCCCACTAAAAAGAGGAAAATTTTCCAAATTTTGGTAGAAACTCACTAGAAATCTCCCATCAGTGTAGCTGTTGGGTTCCCAGCAACCTAATTGGTCGTTCTTCTTAAACCAGGTCCATGATCCCCGCACATGTTCCAGTAATGAGTCCTCCTAGGAATAGTCACCATCAGCACTAGCACAGCTCCAGAGCAATCATATTCTATTAGAGACTCAATATGTTCAAGTGGATTGCAAAGTTAATTCCCACGCATCCCGTGCAGAATGGTTGAAAGACTTACCATACATAGCTACCTCGAAGCTCCGTTTGAAGCAACATAAAATACAATAGTATACAATAACAAAATAAATGGGAAAAAGCTAGGAACTGAAAATTTATTTAATTTTTGTCCATAAAAGGAAATGAAGATTCTCAAATAAAATAAAGAGATCATAGGACTCAAAATCATGAATGAAAGGAAAGAATCAACGGAAAGATAAAAAATCGTTTATGAAGTTCATAAGAGAACAAATCTCCAACGTTATGAACCTTTCTTTGGATGTTCTAGCCCCATTGCTTGAAGTTGATGTTGTTACAATCATAGAAATGACTTGCCTATTCAGCAAGTACTCGCCACATTTCCTACCAAGCAAATAATCGCCCAAAAAACTCACACCCCTATTTTGGCGAATATTCGGATTGAATACTCATAGAACTTAGGGAATCTTCCCCCGTACTTGCCAACGCGGCTGGGATATAAAACTTCAAAACGCAAAGTTTTACGCTACAAAAACGTTATTTTTTGTCTTATAAAGCTTGACACTCCCTCAACTTGTAATCACACAACTTGATTTTATAGCAAATTTGAAGAGAAAATTTGAAGAATTTCATTTGGAATTTTTTCAATGACAATCATCATAACTTAATAACGCTTATTCAGTGGCTGTTTTATTCGCAAGATGATGCGATTTTGTATTGTATTTGTATTCAAATAGAATTACACTTCTACAACAGTTTAATAAAGGCGTTACAATAAGTGAGAGAGATTGAGAGCGCGAAATTTTGCACACATAATGTACCAAATTATTACAATAGCAAAACTTATCGATATGATCTAAACAACGCATAACCCTCATCGAATATTCGCCGAATACGAATATGCGAACTATGATTCAAATGATATTCTCAGTTTACTTTTGCTATTCTCTTTCACTTCTCCCAAATGATGTATCTATTTCATTTTTTTTGCTTGTCTTTCTCAACCTTTCCATCTATCTTTTATGGCCTTAATGTGCCTCTTCCCAAGAGGGTCATCCATTCCAAAGGGTGTGTTCCTTTTCTAAATATTAGTTAGTCCTTTCAATTAAACATCAACGCCCATATGAATTGGGTCAGCCTGCTTTATTAATTAAATGCTCCTTTAATTGGCTCTATGTCCTTCGATTCAATCGCTGGTCTTCTTCATTAACTTGCTGCTCATTAACTAATGTTGTATACACAAGGTGAAGTCGCTGAGCCCTTAGACTAAATCATTGGTTCACACATCAAAGCAAGTCATTGTAATTTAACACCACGATCACTGTCAACATTTGATCATTGTCAGACATGGGGGAAAGAGTCATGTCAACACTACAATCAGATCATTGCTGCACAAAATCCAAGTGCCTTTGCTGCAATACACAAAATCCAGATAATGATTGCTGCACAATCTCCTTAGACATAAATGATTCCTTGACCTCAAAAACTTTTATTGTGTGCCTTCTCCTTTGTCATCGGCAACTCCTTTGACATCAATGACAATATTTCCAACGTGTACATGTGTGAGTATTGTTACAACACTTCCCATCATATGTCCATTGGAATGACTCCCTTTAAAACTCTTTATGGGTATGATGCATTTTCCTTCATAGATGTGGTCTTAACAGATAGTAGAGTGCCCGAGGCACAGGATTTGGTACAGCAGTGTCAAGAAATCTTGGAAGTGCTCAAAGAGAATCTCCAACATGCCCAAATCCAGTAGAAGCTATATGTAGACCAGCACTGTTTCATTGAGGACATTTGAGGTGGGTGATATAGTCTTTTTGAGATTGCAGCCCTACCGGCAATCTTCACTCAAACAAAGTGGGGCAGGAGAAGCTCAAGCCTCGCTTTTATGGGCCATACAAAGTGCAGAGAAGGGTTGGGGAGGTTGCATATGAGTTGGAGTTGTCGGAGCATAGCAAGATACATAATGTTTCAAGTTTTGTGCCTCAAGAAGGCACTTGGACAGCAAATTATCCCTTCTGCAAAGTTGTCACCCATGGATGAGGAAGGCAAGCTAATTCTAGTTCTGGAAGCCATCATAAATGTTAGTGAAAAGAAATTAAGAGGTCGGATCATAAGTGAGTATTTGATTCGTTGGAAGGACCTACCTTTGGAGGATGCCACATGGGAGGGAGCAGCCATTCTTAAGCACCCAAATTTGCAATTGCTTGAGGACAAGCAGTTTTGAGAAGGGAGGACTGTAATGTCCCCTCTTGAACACAAGCTCGCCATGAGACCCTTTTTTCCCTAGTTTAGTTCCCGAGGGCTCAAAGGGAAATGCAAGGGAAGTACTTTATCATTATATTTTTTATTTACTTTAGTAAGCCTTGTAATATTTGTAAAAAAACCAACTTTAGGTTATAACGATTAATTAGAAAGGGGAAAAGTGTAATGATAAATTAAGACATAAAGGTGGTTGTTTTAATTTAATAAAGTGCACCTACCACATGAAGCAACCCACATGGAGCAGTGTGCCCAAAAAAAGCATAAAAAAAAGGTCAGGGGTTCATTTGTAATCATCTTAATTTACTATTTTCTTATATGAGAGAGCATTCTTGCTTCTTTTCAGCTGTTAAAGATGAAACCCCTTGATAACAAGCTATTGAGGACGAAACCCTCATTAGTATTCTAATCTGAGGACGGAAACCTTCATTTCTTTCAAATTTGGGCAGAGAAAGGGTGAATTCCAAAAAGGGCGTCGACTTGAGAGAGTGTTGCAGGCATTTCCAGTATTTGGGGGCCTTTTGGGAGGCTCATTGAAGGATGATGTCACCCCCTCAAGGGCTGACATCACCCTTGGGGACAGCTACAGCTCCATTGGGAGCTCTTCTCTGAGTTCAGGCACTTGATCCAACTTCTATCAGATTTGTAATTCCGGGTTTGAACATCAGTTTGCATTTTATGTGTTGTTTTTGCATTGAAATCATTGGTTGAAGTTGTCATTGCCAGCCTGAAAAAATAAATTAAATTCAGATCTGTGTTTTCATCTGAAATAAAACTTAAAAGGAGGATTTGGTTCTAAAAATTATTGCAAGTGTTTCCCAAGATTTTTCAAATTTTTTGCAAGGGTTTACAGTGAAGAAATTAATTTCTTTAAATTTTCGCATAAGGGTTACAGGCAATTTCAGATCTGCTGTGTTTTTTATAAAAAAAGGGATATTACAGTACACACCACAGAAAGTTATGAATAAAAGCAGCTTTGTATTCCTCAAGATCAATTTTATTACAATCTGCTTCCAATCAGAGAGGACCTGATACAAACGCCCTTACTCCTGCATGACTTATGTTAGTTAAAGGGTCTGCCAGCAGTTCACAGTTCATACAACCATTATACCAGGTTATATTAATCTACTAACTAAAAACGCCGACATATTTTGCAAAATATGTTGGCCACATTAATTATTACTTAACCTTTTTAACCATCTACATTACCCCCCCGCCACCCCAAGATTAGTCAGAGTCCCTTCTAACTATACAATAAAAACAGATCATGGAGAAGCAAGAGAAGGAGAAGTGGAAGACGTCCCTGGATGATGAGGTGTGAGCTTTTTCCCTAAAAAGCTCAAAGGAGCAGCCTTTGATTGATGCATTTGAGTTCTCAAGGCATAGACCTCAGATGTTCTTTGCTGAAGTTGTTTGGTAGATCTCATTCCTGTGCATAACCATACGTATAGCTTCTTGCATCTTGCTTTTCACACTGAGAACTTCCTATTCAGCTAACTATAATTTAGCTTTTACCATACCCAACTCTTGCTCACATTCTGCTACTCTACCACTTTTGGCATGCGTGAGTTGTGTATGTTGGGATAGTTGTAACTGAAATCGATTGTTGGTCCCCACTTTCCTGTCTCAAAGCTGCCGCTTTACAAATCAGACCCTCCTCACCGTGCACTCATTGCTCGCATATAGAAGGAACCCATACCCAAGGAAAGGTACCCCAAAGACTCTTTCGGCAGGAGCATATGTGATTTTTAGCTGCTTGTCACCATATGAAATCATGGAACACCATCTCCCTCTTGTAGTTTGACACCATGCTCACCAAATAGGGCTCAAAGTCTTTGGCACTAAAGTAGGGCATTTACTAAATTCTATTTACTCCAAATTTGTGAAGGACTACCTTAAGTTTATGTATGTCTAGTTTAGTTGCCCATGAAGTTCATGCATCAACAGCCGGTTGGCTTTCCCAAGTGAGAGTCTCAGAAGTAAGTTTGATCCTAGTTTCTTTCCAATCCAGCATCAGTCCCCTGCTGCTGCTTTCTACTCCCTGCTATGCATCATTTGGAACAGCTTCCTTTTAAAGATGTTAGCAAAATCTTGGGATTTGGGGAAAAGTTTTTCCTGGTTAGTGGTGCCAAATTTATCAAATGCGGCTTCCAACGCATTTTTCTGCCATACCGTGGTTTGTAATTTCCCAGCAGAATTTGTGGGTTTGTGTCCTTGTCTGTCATGCTTGCCGAATCACTTTCACTTCTAGTAATCAAAGAATAATTGCTGAATCCTACACGTTGCTTTTTTCTGGGTCTTGGCTGGGGTCCTTGGATTTTGCTATTTTGACCAAATCCAGCCTGTAAATGATTAGCTGACGCTAGGGCTGAATTTGGCAGTCCTTTTGTCCTGCTGGTAGTAAAATTTGGGACTCTTCTATCCTTGATTCTATGTTTCATGCCCAATATTTTTGACCCGAAATTACAGCTAAAACCAGAGCAAATTTGATTCTGCACTTAATGCACAAAACAGCAACTCCTGGTTCAATTTCACAACATGGCACAAATACAATTCACAACATAAACACTAACCATGCAAGTTGCAACCTTAGCTCATATATCTGGTGCAATTTTAATTAGTTCTTTATTCTTTTGTTTAGCAGAACATTTAGAGTACACAAGAGTGTGGATACAAAATGCTACAAGGTTAGGAGTCCATTCCCTAAGACATACATGCTTCACTTCACTTTCATCACACATTTTGAAGTTACAAAAATGAGTCCAAGGAGGAAGCATCTCAAGCTCCTGGGTCATCCCTCCCCAAGTTCTTACTGGGTACATTCATGTTGTTACAATGTTATAAGGACCCACTCACAAGCAATATCCGAAGTTAATCTTAGGGCCAGACTCATCCCACTATTGCTAAGAGGAAGCAATTGCACCAAGGAGACATCACTCGTACATCAAGGCACAAGAGAAGAGGCATTACACTCGTAGTGGCTCACTAATTATGATATGGACATTAAGATCACATACAAGGCTTCAAATCACTTCTATAGGCAAATAGGAGGAACGTTACACATCTTGATCAATGTATGATTTGCTATTCACATTGAGTTTAAGCATACTTGACATGCATTCTAGACAGGCATGACACATCTTTCAATTCTGAGTTCTATGACCATTGGACGGGTTTGTGGCCCTGAACAGGTTCAGTCCCAAACTTGTCCACATGTTACGAACATGTCATTTGACTACCTAGCGAGTCACAATTTGAACTGGGTAACTTGTTCTAGTCAGCCTTAACATGATCTTAGAGTGGGAAAACTAACAAAAGGTCGACTATTTAAGCAACGGAACCTTAAGCCATTCAAACAATCTAGGAAGCATCTAGACATTGCCTCATCACTTGAAGACACTCTACACAAGGAGCCAAATCTTCCAAAAACAGTCCTAGATCAACCAAGAACAGAAATCTGAAGCATACAAAGATCAAAGGGAATGTTGTCAAGTGCCAAAATCAAATTGAGTGGTTCATTTTAAGTACATTTATTTCCATATTGCTAGTTGCATCTCGTCATAGGCTCGTGGAAGAACTATGTAGGTTTGAGGCCACTTTGTGTATTGCGACGTAGGCAAGGATCAGCCATCAAAGGGTGGTTAGGGCCAATCCAAACCAAAACACTAACCACCTTTTAAGGATTTTCATCTTCAAGGCAAACCAAACTAGGGTTTGACAAAGAAGAAGACAATTCAGCTACATCACAATGTCATCAACTCATCACAACATTCCAATGCTAGAAACCATAAATATGCATCTACGCAAACCTACACTAAAAAGCTAAGCTTCGCACAGTCACTCTCAGATGAGTTTGTAGCCTCCAGACAAGTTCAAAGTGGAACTTGTCTACCTCAAAGAGGTTTGTTCCCAAACTTGTCAGACCTTTTCAAACTTGTGCTACACTCACTACCAATCCCTGATTTTTCTTGAGCATCTTGATGATAATCTACACACCTTCTATTCAACATTTTAGCATCCTACTTCATCATCTCAGAGCCTGTATTGGTAAGTTCATTCCATTTCTATGCCCTAATTAACACTTTAGTATTCTTAGAGTGATCAATAACTTTCAAATGTCAAACTTGAACTTAATTTAGATCATATTGGACTGTCCTATTAGTCTGAATTACTATTTTAGTTGTATTTTGATAAGACCCTTGGTATAATTTTAGTATTACAATTATGTGAATCATAGTTTTAAAAACTGCAGAGAACTCGTCAAACTCGCAAATACTTGCGAGTCTGTGCCAAAAACTCACCAAATATTGCAAAAAAACAATCCATGCTCAAAACAAGCCTTTTTTTTACTTTGTTTGATTATTTTTCTACTTGTACTTTCGGTCGCCATTGCTAAAACACATTTGACAATTTTTCAATTGCCATGAAGTGATTATAATTAGATTTGAAGGATTTTTCGATGGTTGGAGTTCAATTTGAGAGGTATGTGCTTAGCTTTTTTGGTTTTATTGTATAAATTTGGTCAAGGTTATACACTCTGAAATCTGCACAAATTAATTTAACACAAATTCTTCTCTTCTTCTTAATTCATTCATACAACATTACATATTTATAGGCCTTCTCAACTCCTTCATACATGGAGGTTGTCCATAACTAATAGATCTCTATATTTACTCAACCACATCCTATTTTTACTCATCCCTAACTAATAGCGAGTTATAACTCACGTAGATACAAATATCATACTCATTTGTCTCGTGAGTTGTTATTACAATAACTGTAACAATCTCACATAATATTCACCTAACATTACATTAACCCACACATTAATGTTCGTGTGGAGCACTAATAATCATTAATGCGAACATGATAGAAAAACAATCACACTTCTTCTGTTTTTTGCCTCTGCTTGCTCATGATCTTGGTCAATAACTCAAACTGAAGGTAGAGAAGGAACTCATCAACCTCTCATCAACCATGCACTACTAGGAACAAATCTGACCAGACCAATATGAGATAGGAATTCTACATCTATTCAACCTTCATGAATAGTTTTCACAAGCTAACCACTAACTTAGGTATGAACAGGGACACACATTTGTTCATAAGTATCATGATGTTGCAATACATTGTGTTTTTTGTTCTACACTATGTTTTTCCATCAAGGAATTACATCATAATTGTGTTCACTTATCATGTGAATAGGAATACACTTATGTTCTTATTTTAAATACCACACAAAATAAACTAAAAAATGAACACACTGCAAACACACAAGCCACAACATCATTGTGTGGCCTTGTCACTTGTGGCTGGCAAGAGGCTACTGATTGTCCTCCTTCCCCCATTGCCTCCATCCTCCGATTATATGCTACTTAGCAAATTTATCTTTGAGGATCATTGGTTTCCACATTGTGTTTACTCTTATCTCCCCCCGCAATGTGAAACACTTTATTTTATAAGACATCAGGTAACACCGAAAATGCATCCGTGAGGCAATTTTTTTTTGACAACTTGACTATTTTGACGCTGACTAGACTCTTGATTTTCACAATGACAATAGTATTGACAGGAGACGATAACAACACTCTGATGGCACACGAAATTTTTTGAGTCAACAAGACAATACAACAAATAACATTTAATTACTTTTTATATGACATAAGTTAGAATTTGATTCAACTCTTTATACTGACCACTTATTTTGAGATGAATGACTACGAGTATAGAAAATGATTTTATTAAAACTTGACATATAAAACAATCTAGTTTATAGTCAAACAAGATTTTTATAAACAAACTAGATGCTATACAGTATTGACCAAAGGTCATTGGACCTTAAAACAACTAAACACAAACCTTATACATGACAAACTTTATGATGACAAAAGACTATGGATTTTCTTTTTTTAATAAACAAATAGACACCTTGACTTTACCTTAAAGACAATAGACATGCAACTTTTTTTTAAGACTACCAATAACTATTGACAAATTAATAAACAGAACATAAAACAAATTAAAAAACAAGCAAATACACAACCTAATCACCTTTGCATGAGGATGCAACACGTGGTGGAAGGATTGGTTGAAGGCCCGGTTGGTGTTGAAGTTTGCACGATGCCAATAGAATCATTAGAGTCCTTACTACACTAGTCAAGTATTGACATAAACACAGACATATCATGAACCATAATGCTCAGCACTCTAGGATGGCGCCCAAGTTCATTGTAGAAGTCTTGGATAGCGCTCAGCTACAATGCATTAAGAATAATGCAGAAAATAATGTGTGAGACATTAAATTATGGGTCATGACACGTCCAATGTCAAGCCACACATTGATGCACTGCCAACAACAGTTCTTGGCTCCACCATGCACACGAATTGGCTTTCAAAACGCACTGAAATAACCTTCATGTCCCTCTTTTTCTGCGCAAAACTGCTCTTTAAATTCACATAGTCTCTTCAAACGTTTTCTAGGTTTCGTTCTCCTTTGTCTAAGCTTTCCAAAACATTTTGAAATTCTATTTTTCGTTAAGAAATGAGGAAGATATTGTGGTTTTAATGAACCGGCATAATGTTATAAAAACGTTTTTCACAAAGATATCACACCTACACTTTAAAAAAAAAATTAAACTAAATGCTCTCATAGCCCAGGCAAATACATACACATTGAAGTTGCCCTTGATAAATTTATCTTCTCATTAAAATCAGCTCATACCAAATGTAAAAATTTGGTCGGGGTTGCACACTATGAAATCTGCACAAATTAATTTAACACAGTATTCTTCTCTTCTTAATTTTGTTCATACGGGATTACATGTTTATAGCCCTTTTCAACTCCTTCATACATGAAGATTGGCCATAACTAATAGATCCCTAAATTTACTTAACCACATCCTCTTTTTGCTCGTCCCTAACTAAAAGTGAGTTATAACTCGCGTAGATACAAATATCACAACTCATTTGTTTCATGAGTTGTTATTACAATAATTGTAACAGTCTCACATAATATTCACCTAATAATATACTAACCCACACATTAATGTTCATGTGGAGCACTAACAGTCATTAATATTCCTAACATTTATTTTAGGTTTTTGAAGTTTTTTCTTCCAATTTATTTTTGTTTTAAGGTTTCAAAGCTTTGTTTTTTGTTCTTTTCTTTTTCTTCCTTTTGTCTTTCATAGGATTTTAAAAGAATTGAAGTTTATTATTTTCTTTCTTTGCTAGGGTTTGCAATTTGTTGTGATTTGTAACAATGGTATCCTCACGTAGCAAGTCCAAGGACCTTGCTTGGAAGCATGAAAACCACGGTCAGAGAAAAGAAGAGTGATATGCAACTGTTGTTTTTTGGGACAAGAGGAGGCATCAACCACCTCAAATACCACCTTACACGTATTCCTAGATTGTTTGTATGAGGCAATGGACAAGACCAAGGAGACCATCGAACATTGTTATAGCAAAAATAAGAGAAAATATGAACATATGTGGCACATAATTGATCAAAGATGGAATAAGCAGCTCCACCAACAAATACATCCAATGGCCCACGACTTGAAACTCAATTTTTTCTTCTTGGAATCCTTCAAAGCAGTAGGAGGATATAGATGGCCTCCACGCATGCATAAAGAGGATGGAGCTCGACAAAGCCCTTAGAGACACAATTCTATATGAAATACAGACTTACGTGCAGAGAGAAGACTCTTTTCTTCAGTCCTATGCATTCAAGGAGAATGACCCAACAACCAAGCGAAAAAAATTGAGTCATTTAATTGCAATCTCATGGATACAAGATTTGATTTTTAATGCAATTCTTGTTTTCTTAGAAAGTTATAAACGTTCTATTTTTAGATTTGTGTTGGAAAGATTATAATGTAAAAAACCAAATCTTCAGAGGCTAGCCATTTATTTGTTGTGTCAACCATGTGGCGTTTTTGGGTGTGAGCGCAATTGGGGCATCTTTGAGGCCATTCACATCAAGAAGTACAATAGGTTGATCCAAGAACATCTCATTGACCTTGTGTTTGAGCAATGCAATTTTCGTCTTTGCGTCAAAGGTGAAGGGAAAGGAGACTTGTGATGCACTTGACATTGACATCGATCAGCACTCTCCTTGGATTGTTGAGGATGCCAAGTGCATGTTTATAAAGGAGACCACAAATTTTGAGAGGGCAACAACAAAAGGGGAAGCAATAGAAAAGGTGGCAGCAGAAGCATCAAGAGCAATTGCACTGGATGATGACATGCTTGAGAATGAATTTGTTATCGAGGAGGAATCTTTACCTTCTAGTTCGAGGGTGATGTCAATGGGGCTATAAGGTATTGGAGAGGGAGAGGGAGAAGAAAGTTTTGAAATATCATAGGGATTCATAATTTTTTGTGACGATGATCATTCATCATACAATATTATGATGTGCATTAGATTCTTTTTTGTCTAAATCTATCTATGTCGCAAGGTGTCCTACAATGGCAAACGGGGATGGTGTTGGTGGACTGTAATGTCTATGAGTTGTTAACAATTAATGGCCGACCTTAAACTTGACATCTATTTGACTGTCATATGGAAATTCCAACCTTAAATTTGTTGTCCATTTGACCATCATTTGGAAGTTTTTTCTTCTTTCTTGAAGAAGTCGATCAAAAAATAATAATATTTTGGCCATACAGTGGAGTTTGGAGCCCTTTTTCCGATACATTTTTTTAGCCTGGTATAGTGGCAGAGGTACATTGATGCCATATGTCACCTATAAGTGGAAAATTCAGGGAGAAGGTAATGGAGTTCTTGATTAATGGTGTCTGTGACATATCCAAGATAGGCACCCTAAGATATGTCACAGTAATGGAGTTTGGAGCCCTTTTAATGGTGTATTTTTTTAGCCTGACATAGTGGCACGGGTACATTGATGCCATATGGCACCTGTAAGTGGAAAATTCAAGGAGAAGGTAATGAAGTTCTTGATTAATGGTGTATGTGACATATCCAAGATAGGCACCCTAAGATATATATCTCTCAACGTTTTAATGTATTTAAGATATATGTACTAGTAGAAAATATACTTTTGTTCCCTAACTTCATTTCTTATGCTTTTAACACTATTTAGCAAGTTATTTAAGTTTATTTTATGAATTTATATATTTATTTTATTTTACAAGTTTTTGTTAAGTTTTTTTCCAAGTCTGAGTCCAAGTCAAAATTTTGGGCTGCCCAGTTTGAGTTTTAAAACTATGATATGAATAGGTCAATTGGTTCATTTTGGGTCGCACAATGTATGAATTCAGCTTCTACATCTGGCATCTTTTCTAATGAGGTGCTAATGAATTTCTAAACCTTTGGAACAAACATGATTAACCAATTGATCTATTCATATCATAGTTAACCTTTGGATTAACATGATTAACTATTTTTTTTCATCTCAATCATGCTTTGACAGTTGCATGAGATGGGTGTTGCATTCACCTGTGGCAGTTGTTTTTCACGCAAATATCTTCTAAGATAAAATGCTACACAAGTGTCATTCATAACTGTCCTATATTTTTTGTTGTTGTTGAGAGTTCTATAGTTTGCTGCTTCTTGTTGATCCAATAAATATGCTCCATAACCATGTTGTAAACTACCCACAAATGAACTTATTATTATCTGTTGGTCCACCTCAATCAAAAATTGTGTATTGTTGCTTATTGTTGATACAAAAGCTATGCTCCATAACCATGCTGAAAACTACCCATAAAAGAACTTATTAATATTTGTTGATCCACCTCAATCAAAAAATGTGTACTCATTGACTCTCTTGTGCTCAATTACAAAATGCACTGTAGCTTTTACATACTTTAAAGTTCTTTTTTCTGCATTCCAGCAAAGTATATACTTCAGAGCAATGTTAAACCTGAAAATGGCACTACTAACATACCAAGGATGTGCTCTATAATTTGTCAAAAATAACAATCCACCAGCCAATTGTCAATACAAAGTCTCATCTAATTGTTTTGAATCATTGAAAGCTCGCAGCTTCAATATTGTTTCTGAAGTTAATGAAGCCTCACATCTGGTTATCTAAATATTTCCAAGGAATGGTGTGCAAACTTTGTTTGTGAAACCATGTCTCTTATTTGCCAAAACTAAAATCTAAAACGAACATTCAAGTTTTTAACAATCTCAAACCAGAAGTCTCAAATGGCTCCCCAAGTTCCTTTTCCATGTCACCAATGAAACTTCCCTGACTTCTTACAAGAATGTAATCATCAACATAGACAATCCCCAACTTCCCAAACTTATGTATTATTTTGAACTTGATTCAGAATTGCAACTTAACACAAACTATCGAGTTGTCCAAGGAATTCTGGTGTAATGGTAATGGAAACTACTTGTAAGAGTGTGACCCATGATGTGAATGACATTTAAATGTGAACCCCATTTCCAAATCTTACGAATGTGGCTCAAATGTATCACACGTCATTTTAAATGTTGAACTTATCCTCAACTCGCCATTTTGAGGCATCCCATAACCTCACCCAAGGTTTATCAAGAAAAACTTACAAGAATAATTATTTTATAGTTAGAATTTCTATGGTTATTTGAGAAAGCGGCACCCTACAATACCCGTGATCAACTAGATTTCAATATACCAATGGGTCCTCGGCAAGATTATTATGATCACCGTTGTTTCCATATCAAAAAGATATGAAAAGGGTCCAAGAATAATTATGTAACGTCTAAATCAATGCATAGCGGCATGATGAAATTCGAAAATTATAACCTATATCCCTCATCACAATGTTGAACTTATCCTCAACTCGCCATTTTGAGCTCTATATAGACATTATAATAAACTTAAACCCTCATTGACATACCAAGCATAAAGCTAACCCTAAGAACTGAGGAGACGGCGAACGCATACTTTATACATATTTTAAAATAATTGTCCCCTTCATAATAAAATACATTTTGAAAATCTTGGCTTATACATTATATAGAATAATTTAACCGTTCTAGGAAAGGGGAAATCTTTCTTATATTTATATTTGATCTGAAATCCTAGCTTGTAAGTAATTCTAGAACAAAATAAACCCCAAGAAAAGTTGCTTGTTCTCATGACATTTACTATCTATGTGTGCGATTCACAGATATTGAGGATTAAAAAAAAATTGTATTCATGATGAAAGTCAATATGCTTCGCTAAAGAAAGACTTCGATATAGATATATACTTACTCCACAAGTGTAAATTATATATAATATATATTACATAAAAATTTGGGGCAGAGATGCCGAAATCTAAGTAATATCGTTGGTTTACCATAACAAAAACAGATTAATCTCCATCGTGAAAATGATTCGTTTTTCAAATAAGCATTGGGGCTTTCATACTGAACCCATAACGTTGTGAAATTGGCTAAAATACAGAATCCAACTCCCTGGGTGCGGCATACCTCAATGGAAAACTAAAAGGCAAAGGTGCGAGTCTTTACTCGAGAAATAGCCCTCGGCCCTGACAATTATGCAAAGGCAATAAAAACAGTATAAAGCATAGAGAAAAGCCTAGGGTAAAGCATACCTTTGCAGTAAAGCTCTTGTTGCGAGTAAGGTAAGGTAATCCGAGCAGGCCAGTAGGGCTCGAAATCAAGACCACGTCGATCAAGGAAAGGTCCCATAGATGCAACTCATCTGTAGTTTTATACCAAGGCTCTGCGTCTATCAGCACTGCATCCTCAAAATATTTAAACAGGGAGGTCTCTGAATGTTTAAACATCTCCGTTCCATTTGTTGTTCTACGTTGTTTCTGCTGTTGAGAAGGATGATCCGAAGAACAGTTGAGAGGTACAAAGAGCTGCAGCGCTGATAAATCGAGAGGGCACTCCAGCAGGAATCGAACCCCGCACATTTGAAGCAAATGACAAGCGGGAAAATGGTAACCCTTTCCTGTATTCAAGCACGTCTGCAGGGCAATGCGAGCCAAAGATTAGAGGGGGAAAATAATCAAGGAATTTACTGAAATTAAAAGCTTCGTGTATTAAAGAACGTTTAGCATATAAGAATTACCAGCTTCATTCTGAAGATGCAGATTAGGATACAGTCATTTTTTCAGCAAGGAAATCACTTCGTATTCATTGTTCAATCATTTGAGGGTGTGAGGTTTGAGACTCGGAAATTTTAGATTCGGATACGGAGTTTGGAAAAAAATAACTCCGGGAAAAACGCGGCACGCCTCGATAAATAAAAAACTGTAAATTACAATAAAATCAAATTTCTGGATCACGCTGTGTGAGAATTTTACAGAACTAATATAAAATCCATGTTTACAATTTTGCGTAAGGGCATTAATTTGGGTTTAGAATCTTCTGCCAAAATTCATGTTTAGGGTTTGATAATTTTCACTGTTCGGCAAGCAAGGAGAAGCATTTTGTGTTATCCCGAACAGAGCAGATAGGAGCAATGGAGGGCATATAAATAGATAGAAAACATTTCGCAATTGCAAACGCATAAATCCTCTATCCACGATTCCAAAAAAGCACACGTTGAAAAACAAATGATCAATTTAAATGCATATCGGCCGATTCAAGAAATTCGTTATCAAAAATATTGTTCAAATGTGGATTAGGGGAAGGGACCCCATAATCGTGTACTCTAACTTTGAGGGTGTGTATAGACATGTAAGTGCTTGATTAAGCCTTTGAAAAACCATCAATCAGATAGACAAGGAATTTCTGAACATAAATATGTGTAATTTATAACTTATTCATACCTAATGTGACATGTGGAAAATAACCTATACAAAATGTGAAAAATGTAACATTTTTAACTAGTGACCGATAACTGTTAATTTTTAGAACCACTTGTTATTAGTTTAATACTTGATAAATGCTTATTTGTTCGGTATATGGTGCACATTAAATATTGTCAGTTGTGATCAATGTCACATATCACCGATCACATGGGAATGTATTTATTTTTTCCAGGTGTTTAATTGTGCTTAATTGTGTGGCAGAACTAGTTGTGTTGGGACATGTGATCGGACCACCTTTTTTTGTGCTCTGCAAACAAAAATGGAACGATATTTTGTAATGTTTAATGGTTTTTCGTAGTACAAGGCTGCAATTGATTCAACGTGGTGAATTCATTAGACTCATGAGAATATAAATTATAGCTGTTGATTTGCTGAACAGGCCAAGACATGGAACCGGCAATAGACTGGAAGGAAAACTGTTGCCCTGGAATGGTGGAAGAAGATGGTGTTAACAGCATAGTAGAGTCATCCAGGTGCGTAGTAGTATTTTCTAGCATGAGAGTCATCTACAGTGGTATCACTCCATGAGCATGGCCTCCATTTTATCTGCGTTCCGGCCTGTAAGATTGGAATCTTCCGATTGCTTAAGTCATTCACTAGTAGAACCTGATTGATCGGCTAGCACCAACATGTTTGTTGGTGGACTCCATAGCCGCAGGAAACTCCTAGTGCTTTTGCCAGTCTTTTGGCCTGTTGCACCTGCAAACGGATCTAAGAACATGGAAGGATTTTCTCCCTTGCGGCGGTTTTTGCCTTTGTCATAGTCATCGTCGATATTTCCTTTGTGCAATCACTGTTTCCTGAAGACGATGGGCGTTGAATATTGACACCTCTGTCTTCGAGCATTCTGCATCGCTAGAGTCTCTAGTACGCAGTCCTCATGATAGGTTCGTTGTATATTCAAGACTAAAAGGGCAAGAGCATGAATCATCCATATAAGTTATTAGGAAATTTTGGTCAGGCATCCACCATCGCTATTCACTCCGGAGTCCTCACGAAGGTCCATTTATTCAGAACGGAAGAGCCAGCCTTGGGAATAAATGGATCTTCCATTCTCCATAACTGCGGAACAGTTTTCTCCAGACTGTTCGCTGGACTACCTGGATTTATCATCTGAGCACCATACACTAGAAATTGCAAACCGCATTGAAGCTTTCTATTCATTTTTTGCGGCGAAAACTTCATGGGAGACGATCAGTGTTTGGAAAGGAGAACTGGCCAACCATGAAATCTTCCTGGGGTATTGTGAAAGACTTGCTGGGAGATGTTGAGAAGAGGGAATCGCTGGCAGACAGAGCTGAAAGCCTTCTGTTAACCCTGTAGCAGAGATTTCCTAGACTTTCACAGATTGTCGTGGACATGAACAAGATACAGTATAATCGGGTTTGTACGTAAGAATGTTTCTTTGCCCTTACTGTATAACTCTTCAAAAGAATGGGAGTACAAGTTTACATTGTTTTTTAGGTTTAAATTCGAAAATGTGTCACTGTCCCCCCATCCCATGTCTCCTCGTGGCTATGGTTGAGACTAGAAAAAAACGTTTCAAATGAGGCCAATTATTCGAAGAGATTGATAACATTCTCATTATTTTCATGTCTTTCATCTTGTTGTGGAAATATGAATAGTGACTATCATTTTTTTTAAGATTGATTGTGTGAAGGGTTTGTTTGCAGGATGCTGATCAATTTCCGCTCCTTCATTTTCTAAAACAGTCAACAAAATGCATCTTTTTATTGAGTCATCAGGGACTATGGCCTGCAGATTGGACCGGTTTGCTTGCATTTTCCCCGATCCAATCTAGTGGCATCTCTTAAACATATAAACTTTGTAACCCAACGAGTTCAGCGGCATATTTGGTGGCTCTCATGGAGGCATCATTAAAATAGACAGGCACAAACTGTATCGATGAAATCACAGTATGCAAAAATATGTTTTTAAACACATTATATTTTGGGAATTTGACAATACTTCTTCTTTAAACTATCATTTTAACAAGAAATTTTAATTTGTTGACACTAATTTGTTTGCAGGAATTTTGTAAGTTGCTACTGAATAAATTTGTATTTTTTTCTCACTCACACAACCAAGAATGTCTTTCCCTTGCAACTGCACATGTTTCACGTCTTCGATAGGAGTTTCATGGGTTTCTAAAGTAACAATTGCAAATTTCGGCATTCCCACTGCACTAACATGTCCATGCATCGCCTTCTCAGAATTAAAGTTCCATTCAAGCAGGTAAGGTCGAGTGTGACCTTGCTAAGGCAATGATCTATTTTAAAGAATTGAGATTGAATGAGATGTTAATATCAAATAAAGAAATTACTAATATTTTTAGAATCTCTGTACTTCACAAAACATGCCATAATGAACACAATTCCGAATTCAATATTTTAGATACAATATTTCATAAAATTACAGCGAGAAGTTTTCTTTGCTGTAATATTCTGGAATATTGTATTTAACATATTGAAATGGAAAACAATATTTTAGATATGGTAATGATATATTGATATTATGTGCAATTGTTAGATTGAATGGCATAAACTCGAGTTCTTTGACATACCATTACAACATATTGTTTTCCATTTCAAAATTTAGATACATTCTTCCAAAAAATTACAGTAAAGAAAACTTCCAAAAGTTTTACATATATAACATTTATCAATATCGACTACAGCCTGCTGCTAAGGCATTCGATTACATATTTGATAACATATTTGTTTAAGGTCTAAGGACTTATATTATGCATTTTACATATTTGTGAAATATGTGAAATCCTAGCTACCATTAGGGAATTCTGTTACAAGTTCGACAAAATTTACTAATGCTTACTAAGAAGGTAATGTAAACCAAAATTTGTACAACTTTTCACTTAATAGTTTGGCCAAAATCCTGGAAATGGTGGAGGTTGCACTTCCTTGTGATTCTCTGATGTGGTAGCATTCACAGATTGAACTGCAGTAGGTAGCATGGTAGGAGGTGTACCCTGAACATTTGCATTAGCTTCTGAAAGTTGGCCAATCTGACTAAACAACGCTTGATCTAAAATTCCAGAATTTGTAACATTGCTTGTAGGAGAAGATGGGCAGCTAGATTGGTTATTAAAAATGGAAGAAAAAGCAGGCATGAATGTGTTATACATGCTCAACAAAATATGATGTTGATCAGGTAGGGGATTTGAGGGACTACTCAATCGCCTATTTTGTCGGTCAGAATCCTTTTGTCGTTGTTGCCATTCCTTCATCCTTTTATCATGCTCTTTGGAGATTTTGGCCTTCTCCTTTTTCAACTCATTCTCCTTTTTTTGTTGTAACTGTGCCTCTTCCTTTTTCTGCCTTTTCAATTCTCTTTCAATTTTAAGTTGCCCCTTCTTTTCTTTTTCTATTAACCTTTGTGCTTTCCTTTCATTTGCCTGCTCCCTTTTCCTTGCCTTCAAATCTTCAATTTCTCTTTTTCTTGTCTCTTGTTCTTGAAGTAAATGCAAGTAGTCATCAGAGGTAAGTATTTGAGATTTCCTTCCAATTCTAATTACATCATCATTTAGTCGTACATGGGTGTGAACCTTCTCAATTGGTAGTTTTAAGAATTTGCCTACTGGTTTATATGCTTGGTTGTTCTCATCTTGGTTGCAGGTCACCTCTTGGTTGTCTTGATTGGCTAAAAAGGCATCAGCTTTAAAATTTTCCTTTATCTAAACCATTTGCATCATGATATCCTCACTCCAATGTGTTAGCATAATAGTGCACCACCTCGCTTGGAAGAGGTGAGGGAGGAGATGGCATAGAAGTTGAAACTTCCTCATTGCTGAAATCAATTTGCATGCCTAGGTTAGCAGCCCCTTCTTTAATCCATTGAGGTACACTGAATTGTGTTGGAAAACTCATGCTATCATCAATATCTACATCTTTTTGTGTTTGGCTCACATGAGTTGCTGAAATAAGGTGATCATCTTCTTCATTAAGTGTTTGGGGCTGACGAAAATATAAAGGCATGCCAACCACATGTAGACTTGACATGCTCTTCCCTTGTTTTTGGGTTTTCCTCATTACCTACCACATTTTTTGCAAGTTCTTCTAAAAAACATTGCACATCTACATCTTCCACTCCCGCCATCCTCAATATGTTTTCAACCACTACTGCCACCCACTCATCTTCTTCAACATCAAAGGCCTCACTTTGCCTCACATCATTGGAAAGAGAATTTTGATCAAGTGGCCATGTACCTGTCGTTTGAAAACCTACCTTGATTTTTTTAGTTGTAAGTGTAAGTTGGAAAGTCTGAATGCCAATTTTTTCCAATTCTTTCCTCCTTAATTTCAAGACCTGGGTTCCTTGCCATCCATTTAGACCTCACTATTTTAAAGTAGTTCTTGAATGGAGAGAACACACTAACATATAATTGCTGAAGCTTATGACCGGTATGTGCTGGTAGAGTCAGAATGTCAATGCCTACATTTCTAGCCTCTTGGATTGTGCTTAAAGCTACATGGCTGCCATGACCATCAAATATGAGAATATGCCTATGTTTTGGTGAAACCCCACCTAAAATTGATCTTACAAAATGATGTAACCAATTCATATACAACTCTTTTGTCATCCAAGCATGTGGTTGGGCTGTCGTGCATGCTCCAGGTTCACATCAAGCTATATATTTCTTCATTTGTCTCTTTGCTTTGAAAAGATAAAATCCAGTATTGCTTTGTCCTGTTGCATTAACACAACATAATATGGTAATCCATTCCATACTTTTTGAAATAATATGTGGAACACTTCTACATCCCAACTTAGCAATGACACGCATGCCACAATTCCTTCCTGCTTAAACACCAGTTTCATCATAGTTCCATATTTTGTCTGGCCCATACTGATTTGCAACATACATTTTTTGCAAGTTATAATGAAAAGCATCAATAATTCTTGGCCTTAACATGACTGCTCTATCTCGGTCAAGGCCTTTTGCAGTTCTTATTGTCAAGTCAGGATGACGTCTTCAAAAACCATACCACCATGACTTTCCTGGCAGGCCCATCTTTGAATGGGTTTGGTCTGCATTCGCACATGTGTGCTACATAGGCCTTTAGGTGAATGAATTCAAGACCATGGCCAAGTTCAGCCATATCTGGGCACCAGGTAACAATTTCTTTCTCTTCTTCATCTGTTAAAACAGTTGGAGGTCCCTTCCTCTTACTGGTTCTTTTGCCATACAACCAATCACTCACATTTGTACTAGGGATTCCCCACTTAGTTACTTGCTTACTGCATGGACATTCCATTTTCTTCCACGTCCCTTAAGGCTGGCTTTCATGTTATCTTCTGTCAATTGCCCTCTTATGTATACTTTCTTTGTTATAGCAGTACTTCCAGTTACTTCCACAATTGGATTAGTAAGGTTGATTTCAGGATCTTGGGCAGCTGTGATATTCTCATCAAAAGAAAATTCTTTACCTTTTGGTGGATGCCTCATTTTATTGGAAGTTGTTCTTTTCTTATGTATCTTCGCTACATTGATGAAGACAGAATTTTGTGCTTTGGATCTTGACCGATTCTTCATTGGATTGGTTGTGGTGGATTTTTGAGGTTGTTTCTTGACTATATTATCCTCATCAGAAGAGATATTTGTGAACTTCACCCCCCTCTACAACTTACTCCTCATTTTTCTAACTGGTCTTTTGGCAGGCTGCTTTGCATGTGCCATTATGAAATCTGCCCCAACACGTGCTGATCCCCTGTCCCAACACAAGTAGTTATGCCACACAATTAAACACCTGGCAGAAATAAATACATTCCCATGTGATCGGTGATATGTGACATTGATCACACCTAACAATATTTAATGTGCACCATTTACCAAACAAATAATCATTTATAAAGTATTAAACTAATAACAACTGATTCTAAAAATTAACAGTTTTGGGTCACTAGTTTAAAATGTTACATTTTTCACATTTTGTATAGGTTATTTTCCACATGTCACATTAGGTACGAATAAGTTATAAATTACACATATTTATGTTCAGAAATTTCTTGTCTAGAGAGTAAAATGATTTTGTTTCTGCGTCAAAACTGATATTAACATAGGGTTTTCAAAAATACGTCCATCATTTGCATGTTTTCTCAAATCCTTTGCTTTAAAGTTTGGACAAATTATTTTAATGTTTTTTGAAATGCACCTGCCAATCCAATAATGGCCAGAAATTATAGTTTCAAGTTTTCTGAAATGCTTCTGCCAATCCAATAACGGCTTGAAATTACAGTTTCACCGTTCACTTTCTGCGTACTTTATTACCAAAAGATTTCCTTCATGGCAACCTTGTGGCTTTTCGTCTGGATTATGTTTTCAATGAGCTATGTGCGAAGTGAAATGCCTCGTGAATTGGAAGGGTTACACTATTTAAATGCATATATATTTTAAGCAAAACTTACAGTAAATTTATAGTAAAACTGAAGTAATTTTTTAACAAAAATGCAGTAAATATTTTATTTCCAGGAAAGTGCAGGTTATCATTAAAACAACAGTTATGAATAATGACATATGATCAATTGAAAAAACATAGGATTCACTATAAATTTAGTGATTTTATCATTAAAATTGCTACGAATAATAATGAGCTGCTCATTTGGAGATAGAATATAAAAACTTTGGATTTCCAACAAAAAAAACAATTTATTGTTCATCATAAATTAAATCGGGTGTTGCTTATAAACTATCTAAATGAGCCATTATTGTTCATAACAATTTTAATGGTAAACTATCTATTTTGAGGTACAATTTTTTGTTACCAAAAAATATATAAAATAATACTTCTATACAATATAATCTAATTCAGGATTGAAATCAATATTTCTACAAGATTTAATAGTCTCCCCTACGTGAAATGGTACCATTTTGTGACTTGGCTAGTTAGCAGCTTTTGCACAGCATGGTTAAGAGATCTTCGGAAGACAAATTTTGCATGCCTTTGCATTGTTTTTGAAGATGTAAACATTCAACAACAACAAGTTAGTTTTCCACTTTTTGGTCACAGCAACTTGTTGCACTTACCCAGGGGTTAAAATATTTTTTCGAATGGGAACCGATGTATTCGAGTGAGGACTCTACTATTTATAGATTTTAATGAGAAATTGGGTTCTCATGTTTGATAACCTATGTGGGGGTGAAAACTATTGGCCAACCAATTTTTCACCATGGATAAATAACCAACTGTCAAATTAAGACAATTTCATTTGTTACAGGTTGACACTTTAGTTGATCCATGCTCTTGAATACCATTGGGTGAGAGAGTTAGGTGGAGCTGGATTAACCAAATACATCACTTTAATTGTGAAAGTATTAATTATATTTTTCAAATCTTAAACTATCATGCAAAACATAGTAAAATATCTTGTACATAGTGACGCCTTACAAGACTTTTAACGTTTGGAGGTGCTTGCATTTAAGGGTATATAAGACCACAATAAAAACATGGGAGATTTCCACTAGGATGAATAAACTTATTAGATATGGATTCAGTAACTTCTGTCACCCACTCAATATCCCTAGTTGGACATTGATGAGCCCTTTAAATTTGTTACTAGGACAGATGAATGTACATAAAAATTTCACTATGATGTAAGCAAGTGGGTCTTAGTATTGAAATTATTTTTATGAGTGTCTTCTTACTGAAGCACCCCACACACCATTGTTATAACATTGTACATGTTGGAGCCTTAATCAATTAACCTTATAATGGCACCAGTAGTTTATATTGAAATAATCTCTTGATATTATATATGTAATTTATTCAATTTGCAGATGTGCTAAACTAACATTATAATCTGGTAAGAACACTGTAAGAGGTATTTGAACCCTACTTCAACATTGAATTTTCAATACATAATGAACTTCTAGATTGATAACTCAGGAAAGATTGAACATTATTTATGTCACTATGCATTTAATCCATGTGCAATTAATGTTTCTACCAAAGGTCTAGACTATGAAAGAGCCTACAACCACTCTCAATCATGTGTAAACAATATTCATTGTTCTGGGTTTTCCTATAAATACCTATACTAAACTCTTTATAAAGGTCCTTGAATTTGGAATAGGACATGAGGTGTAAGAAACGTCGAATGGGTTTTAAGCATAGTTACTAAAGTCTTGGGGATGAGGGACTAAGGTAGGGAGGGACGGGGTTTCCAAGATGGCAAAAAAATTCTTAAATTTTAGGGATGAGAGGGGGACGAATTTTAAAATAATACATAAAAATTAATATTTCAATAGTTTAACTTTTTTTAATGACATTTAGGGATTTAAACTGTATTTAATGGATTTTAGGTATTTTCAAGATTATAATTTGATGTTCTTGGTAAAAATAGGATCTTTTTAACACTAAAAACATCATAAAACTTTTGAAAGATTTTTAAAAAATTGGAGACGTCCCCTCCAAATCCCCAAGTCCTTGAAATGTTTGGAACATCACCAAATTCTAGGGGACGTGTCCCCACGTAACTCTGGTTCTAAGTGGATGTTTCTTTAGATGTGTTTGAGCATAGTGCATATTGTACTAAAGGTGCACCATTTTGAGGACTAAACTCGTAAAGGAGAGTAGGGTATGAGTGCATTGCAAGATGTTCTCATATTTGCATTGTGCTCATATATAGGTTTGTATCTATGTTAGTCTTGAGCAATTATAAAGCCTTCGTTGTCGAAGAGAAGAGTAATGTCAAACAAATGAAAGTATTTGCATTTTTTAAGTCTTAAGAAAATCACATGAATTTGCATGCATTCATAGTTTACATACATATATATTAGGGCACTTGCAATTACATCATTTTACGAAAGTCCCTTCTTTACTACACTTTAAGGGATATTCACTATCTTTTACTGAGGTCCTATTTACGCATGAGTAGGGAGCGAGTGTCCGTTCAAGTTGGATACTTACAAGTTTCATTTTATGAGACAATTTCATTGCTTTGTGAGGATGTGTATATGTCACAAAGTATATTAATGTTGTTACATGTTTTGGAGATGGGGAAGAAGGGGTTTTGACAAGAAGCGTCTTTCCTCTTTTATCATTGCAGAAACGTGTAAACCTTTGGAGATGTGGTCGTAACACTCGATTGTAGATGTCGAGGAGATGTGCAAGTCTATTAACGAGCGTACTTTGTGTTGTGAATGTCAACCCCTAGCGTTCATTATTTCCAATATCTATTGTTGCATTATTCAATGTCATGCCCTGTGATTTATATATTGAAATAACCCATGCCATTTTGAGTGGTATTTGTAGACAATTTCAGCACATTATGGGAGGCATTGGCAAGTGTGTGCCATTTTGTGGATCTCATGTTGGTATTATGTATTTTTTGAATTCGACGACTACAAAGAGTGGCAAGTGGGGGTCTTGGATTCTATATGGTAGATGACATAACCTACTTAGCCAAGGGCCCCGTTAACCAACCCTCATTGCACTCAGAGGTTGGATCTTAGCATAACTTCTTCCCCTATACACAGAAGAACATTTATCTCAAGTTGATTTTCATTGAGTTTTGTCAAGGATCGATTTGAGCTTCATTTGGTTATGTTTAGCGCGATGGGAGCATGAAGTGCCCTGAGCATCTGTTTGTTGTGTCATGTAGCCATATTGTTTGTTGCGTATAGATGTTTGAACCCTTTATAGCTCTCTCGTTCTTCTACTGACATGTGTGAGTCTTTTCTTAACATGAGAAGATTTCAGTCCTCTATTGTTGGTTCTGCATTTCTTATGTTAGATGATAAGTGTCTGAATTGTTGTTGTTTAGTACTAAATCCTTGTTGACATAAATTAGTGTCTAATGTTATGAATGTGTCGAATGTTTTCCAAAGAGGATGTCTAAATGACATGTCTGCATACATTGGTACATCCTTCATGAAAGGAATTTGGCCTAAGTCTCCCACCAAGTCTTTGTTGTTTTGTTGAGGGAAGGCCTCAAGTAACTTGTTGTTTATATTGCTAAGCATTTTTGGGCCTATGAAGCTCATTTCATCTATGATAATGTATTTAATATGTCTCATTTTTTCCTGAAAGACTGTTAATGCTGATCCCTATAGGATCTTCATTTTTTGTATAGGAATATGTAACCTGACATGTATAAGAGTACCCTTTATGTTAAATGCAACGACACCAGTTAGATCAAGGAGAAGGAGGGGAGGCTGATTTCTAGTTGTGCTTGTTTGTAGTGCATGTTTGATGCAATTGATCAAGTATGACTTTCATATGCCCGCAGTTGTAGACACAAAATCATACACTTTGGGTAATTATATAGTCGTGATTGCATATTACTATGTATATGATTCCTAAGTAAGAAAAGTACTAATCAACCCATGTCTTTGGCCATCTTAGCTTTCTTTTTACTGCCACTTTTGGTCTTGCACACCTTCTTGCTCAGTTTGACCTCTGACCCTTCAGTTTCTCTAAGTCTAGACACCAGCGCCCAGCTAGGATGCTAGTGTCAAGTGCCCCCATTCCCTTTGGGTGCCCCTGACCTCTTTGCACTTTACTCACGTCTTTTGGGTCCTTTCTAGTCGTTTAAACATCTTATCTTTTTGGTAGTCGGCCTTTTCGGCGCTAATTACATAAAAAGAGGTGATTCCTTTGTCTTCAAACTGCTTTATTTTTTGATCCAACACGTAGTAATAATTATCACAGTGCACATTAATATGGTGCATTTTACAAAAAGGTAGGAATTTTTCATGTGTCAGATTATGGTGAGGATGATATGTAGTAGAGGGTATCCAAATCAATAATTTATCAATTAGAGTAATAAAATATCATGCAGATGATTATTAGACTAGTCAAAGCATAATGGATTATATTTAATAAGTAGAGGAGGCTTCATAGTAGCTGATGCAGCCTAGAATTTACCAGATAACACCCTAACCGCGTTGGCACATCACTCATCCTAGACTGAGCACTCACCCGAAGCGTGTAAAGGTACCGGGTCCCTCTTTAGGGTTGTTGTAACAGGATGTTAACGTTATGAAGGAAGTAACATATAGATTCATAACTAATCCATCATTCCACAATGCATGCTACACTCAGATCCATGAAAGAACAAGATTAAATAGTAACCATGATTGAATTAATAACATGCACTACTCAACTACACACAGAATGACACTTAGATTCAGCCAACATCTTCCATCTATTAATAAATACAGAAGATCCTTACAGTATTGTCTATTTATACCAATATACGTATAAAACTGATACAGTAGTTCAATCATATGCATATATCCTCTGTAACACACATAAATACATCTCCTTCCATACATACAACTCTCTCTCTCTCTCTCTATATATAAATTATATATCTCCTATGTACCTAACATCATATATATAGGGTGGGGACTTTCCCTTCACCGCTTATCTATTCAATAAATAGGCTGCATGCTATTGATAGCCACACGTCGTTTACAATCATATCCACACATGCAAGTGTGCTATCTATAGTCCTCTTGTAGTTAACTGAAGTGCCAATTCTATTCTCAGCTGTATCTCCATGCATAAACGCTTTGAACCACTTCTCCAAAGATAGACAATGCATGGTGCGCACGTCTCTACATCGTTGATGTGTTCTGCACGCCATCTTCTAAAAAATAGGGTCTTCATGCTCAAAATCAGCTAAGTAATGAAATATGAACTTTCCTTCTGCATGAGCGGGTCCTTCCTGTCCTTCCACACCCTTGGTTCCAGGCCTTCTATCCCACACAGACTCCTTGTGTGATCTTTGACAAGTATTCTTTGATCAACATTACCCCACACTAATCTCATTGTCATCCCGACAATGGGTATGTCTAAAAATTTAAGGAAAAGAATAGAAGAATGGAAAGAATAAGAATAAAATAATGTAGATAAATAAAGAATTACTCTATGAGGTTATTAGGTAACCTCCTCTGTATCAGTTTGTACAGTATCAACTCTAGATACTCTTCCTTTATTTCGGCCTCTAATACCTGGCCAATCAGTGAGTGTATTGCTCTGATTTTTCTGGGATGTCCACAGCAATGGATTCCAACTCATCCCTCGCAAATATCTCCCTTCTCGTTTATGTAGAACCAACACAACACTGGACATTGATGTCATTCTTCCTTCTAAAAGGTCCATCTTCTGTGTAATCAGCTTTCCAAGCTCTTCCAGTCTAGTCTTGTGTGGCTCTTATGTTGCTTGTCAGGGCCTCGCGCTTCTATTTAACCATTGAAAATCTTTATGCATGGCCCAATGTCTCATCTTTCATCACTTTTTGGACCTCTTTATTCTCTTCAAGGGTCTTGATGTTGATAAGTGCCTCTGGATCTGTGCATATATTTAGAATCCTGGTCTTCTTTCTTCAATACTTCCTATAATGCTTTACAACAACCCTTCATAAGATGTAATTTTTGTCATCACAGATGCTTTCTCTCATTTGGGCATCTTATTCAAAGCATTTCTGGCACTTGCATACATAGAGTTTCATCTTCAAGTACCAAGTCCACCAACTTTCCCACATAGTGTATCGTTGAAGGAAATGTCTGTGGTACCTTGGCCTCCAAGTGTGGCCTTGCTTTGATTACATTATCCCCAATCTCCTCTACGATGCTTATGAAAACTTCATTCTTCTTCTGCATGAAGTCCCTCTCATGTCTTATGCATGCGACTATCTCTACATCCTTTGTCTTCAAGTCCTCGTGCAGTGCTCTGATCGTGGTAGCTTTGTCCATGTTTCTTCTAGCCACCTCAGTAGAAAACTTTCACCAATGCATTGTTGACTTGCTCATCTGACATGACAGTAGGCTTTATTGTCATGTGTCTGGCTTGGGTGCCTTCTTCAGTCATCTTGGAATGACATGACTCTTTGCACACATCAAAGTTAGGCTCATCCATGTGGGTGTGCATTAACCACGATAGTTTCTTTCGAGTTGTGCACCAGTCACCATATCTTCATCCATTAACTCCCAGCTAAATAAATCCTTTTGTGCTATCGTGCTCTGGAAGCAGGTGCGGACAATTTTTCTTGCGTCCTCTGCATACCCCATGGCTGGTGGAATGTGGCTCTCCACTTGTTCTTCTAGACCTTTGCTGCTTAGGAACTTTAGCCTCCAAATTTAGGGACTTGTGTCTCCATGTCCTGAACATCCTCTGCAGCTGTCTCCTCTGGTATTTTCTCATCCTCTTCTTTTTCCTTTGATGCCTCACCCTATTCTTCTATGTCCTCTGGAAGTGTAGGATAATTAGGCATGCTTTCCTCTAACTCTTCCACCTCCTCATTCAACTTCAGTTTCCTCCTTCTCTACGCAGTAGCCTCCTTTTGTGGGGAGAGTCTGGGTGATTTATGCACAGTGGTTGGAGTAGCACCTTGGGTCCTTGTTCTCCTAAATACCCTTTTAAACATGTGCTCCCCTTGGACTACATTCACATCCTCATCATCCCCCTCTTGTGGCTGAGGTGGTGTAACGGCGTGCTCAGCTTCACCTTTACTTGTAGGATGTCTCCTACCCCTATTCTCTAAACCACCACTATCTTCATGCTCCTCCTCCTCATCTTGAACTTCAACTTGTTCTGTGGGCTTATGTGCTGGGATGTTCTCCATTGTATACTTTCCCTTTGGTGGTGGTGGAAGTGCGAACTCACCTTCCACATATTTTTTATTCTCCATTTTTGGCTTCAACTGGAGATACACCAATGCTGCCCCCACATCTGCTATAGCCAGGCTTATTGGCTTGATATTTAGTACTTCTAAAATGATCCTCTCTATATAAGCACTTCTGTTAGGATACACATACTTCTTCCTCAGTGTATGGTAATTACAATCTACCTTATCTACATTGAATACCAGTCAGCACACATGTCTATAAATCTATGAACAGGATGCTTGAAAATACCTTGCAGTGAATGCGTAAGGCAACTTACACCAAGGGCTCCAGACTCTATCTTTCATTGGGAAGCACATGATGAAAAAATGATGATATACAATAAACTGAACTTGTTTCCCTACCACTACTGGTAGGTCCTTTGGGATGCGCCACTCTTCTCCAAATGTTGCGTTGTTGAGCCTGTGATACCACTTCTCCACCCTTTTCTTTACACTCATCTGTTATGGCCCCCTTGCATAGGTACTTGCTGAATATTTCAGCTGGGGACTTTTTCTCCATGGGGTATTCCCATACGTTCTCCTTTGGTCCATCTGGTACTCCGATATCCATAAATACCAGTGATAGTAGAACAACCCCAAAGTTGATCTTCCCTCTTATGCATGCTTCTTCGACTATTTTCTCTGCAATATAGCCTGTAATGTTGTAAATTTTCCCTTCTGACATCTTACACGCCACATGCAACCACATAGTATTTACCTAAGACCACTACTCCTGATCATTCAACTTGGTAACAAGGTGGGTTGCATCTTGTACAACTGGATAGTTCTTCAATTTATCTATGTCCATTCCATGTGGACCCTTCAAGTATCCCAACTCCTATTTGGTCTTTATAATCATGGACTTTATCTACAAGATCACCTTTTATATCTTCTCATGTGGCCTTCAAACTTGTAACTGATGAGACAAGTACAGATGAGATTCTAACTCTACATCCTGCAAAGTAGAAGAAGTCTTCGTGCACTCCTGCTCATGAGCCACTGATACAAGGGTCTCATACTTCCCAAAATATGGAAGCTCATATAACTAGTAGACCTAATTCTCTTCAAAATATTTTCACCCTCATCATCATACACTGGCATTTCCTCTGTCATGTGCTTGTTTCATTCTAGCAGTGAGCAAGGAATCAAGCTCCTTCTTGTTCTCTGAAGTCCTGTGATTATATTCACTCACTTTTTTTCTTTCTGATGGGGTGAATCCCATTCTTGACTGATGATGACTCCTTCTAGATATTACATCTCTAAAATATGGTTTTTGGGTGCCATCTCTTCCTCCTCAATGACTACCTTCTTATTTCCTTTTACTACTACTGCATATGCCTTCTTCAGGTGCCATTTTTACCTTTGTAATTGTCTCCGCTCTTCAACTCTACAACTTTGTGAATCAAACCCTAGCTCAATTAAATCGTGACCTAGGTGAAAATTTCCTAACCTGAACCCTTTTCTATCTCCCTACTTCACTCAAACCATTCACCACCAAGGACATAAGCTTCTTATTGCATAGATCTGGTTATTACACTTGGTTTGACACTCTTCACACCTTAACTCGATCACTCGGCTCTTTGCACTTGGCTCTTGCTTTAAACATTCTTAGTTGCAATGGTAAAAATGAATCTGCATCCCATCCTTTTATAAATTTTTCACAATTTTTCAAATTTGGATGCATTTATTGCTCCTTCACCTACCACACATCCCCTCATTTATTGGCCAACTTTGTTCATTCCTATAAGACGGTACTTGTTCACGCCAAGTACTTTAACCTGCCAGCGCGATCTGTCCTAAAACAAAAATAGTCACAAACTTCTCTTCAGCGAGTGGTTCCTGCACCTTAACAACTTGTGCAAGGCATACCTTCATCTGAAAAAGCTATCATGGCCTTCTCTTACCTTGTGTTATAGTGTTCTTTCCTTCATGTCCATCCTTGGTCATTTTTGAGAAGTTATCTCTTCTGACTTAAAGCACACTCGTAGTAGCTTATTCCTTTGATCTTGCAATTCACACAATCTTTTTTTTGGTTAAGTAAAACCTCAGCACATGAAAAAGATGTGTAGTCCTCTACACAGTAGCTAGTATTCCCTATAGTAATTAGCTTCATACGCAAAAGCATGGTTTATTACCCATGAGCAAAAATGAAATTCACACAGAATACCGACAATAAAGGAAATACAGTAAGGAAATTCATCTTTTAATATCTCAAAAAACATGGCACTATTTCGGTTATTACAAACACTAAGAAGAATGTACCTATAGTAGGGCTTCAACTAACTCTTCCAAGGGTAGAAAAAATCTAGCATATCCCTGTTCCATGAAGTGTTTCTAACTAGATAGAAACTGTATTGACCTATAAAATGTGATAACATACGGCCCCAACCTTTGTACTGGTAGGTGCTTTCCTGGATGGCACTAAAACTTTGACTGCCCACCTTGGTTGGATCAACTAGCAAACCTTTCTTGTAGATTATATGTCCTAACAGTATCCCAAATGGCGTAGCAAATATACACTTCTTGATGTTCAAAGAGATACTCAATTGTTTGCATCCTTCAAACATTAAGCGTAGATTGTCATAATGATCTTTCACAAGCCCATATATTATCTAATAATCTAGGTAGACATGTAAGAAGTTGTGAATAAAATCTTTGAATGCCTGAACAACTATGTGAGAGAATACAACAGGTGCATTTTTCAATCCAAAAGGCATCACAGTATAGGAAAAATTGCCCCACTCGGTATTAAACGTTGTCTTTTATTGATCTTCCTGAGTAATCCTAACCTGATGATACCTGAAAAACCCATCTATGAAAGAATCTATTTCGAGCCCTAAACTCCTTCTAGTATTTCCTCAGTGAATGGCGTAGGGAATGGATCTATGACACATGCAGCATTCAGCTCTCTGTAATCCACACATATTCTAATTCGTCCATCCTTCTTGATATTGATCACCATTGCGGCTAACCCATTCTAACTCATCAAGGATCTTGATAATTCCATATTTCAACATTTTATCAATCTCTTCTTTTACCTTTTCACAGAAATTAGGATTCATTCTGTAAGGTATCTTTCTAACTAGCCATGCACCATCTTGAAGTTTTATCTTCATTTCCCCAAGTGGTTCATGCATGCCTTTAAGTTCATGATATCCTTGAGGGAATAAGTCTTGATAATCCCTAAGTAACTTGATGATCTTTTCTACCTCCAAGTCTGACCAGTACTCTCTAATTATGTCCTCTTTAGGCTCAGCCTCCAAACCTATATTCACCTTATTTGTCTTCATGGGTTCGTGGTAGGTGCGTGTATCCTTGTCTGCATTATTCCAAGACCTCATGCACCCTGTGTGAATGTTCAATATCTAGGTTCTCAACTTCCTCATCATCCATGATGTAAACCATCTTTCATTTCTCTTTCTCAAGGAAAGTACGTTCAAGTAGTATGGAGTCCATTTCTTCTTCCTTTTCAAAACATGCTCTGAACTCTACCTCACCGAATAATTCCTGTATATGCTCTTGATACTTTTGCACTATCTCCCATAGTTAAGCCCTTGAGAAATTTTAATGCCTCTTCTATAGGAGGTTTAGTCGAGAAGTAGTCAAAAGTCTGGATCATTCCTGCAATCAAATCTTGTCTAGCTTCCAGTTTCTCGATGTAGTTCTGCATATACATACCAAGCGCATGCGCATCCTTGTAGCATAGAATACAATCTATATTCACCCAGAGTGAAGGGTGGTAGTGCTTCCTGTGTTTCTTTCTAGAGTCTCTCACACTACTAAATGTGATGCTAAACAAGTTGATCACCATGATAAATGTATATTTGCATAGGTTCATTGTTTGTTATAAATCTAGTTGACAAAGTGACTCCAACCTCTTCCAAATTTATAAGATTATCTCTGTGGACTACCCAACAGTGCGCTGCTATCCCATGTAGTGTATATACTAACATATCTCTCCTTTTAACTTGATCTATGTCCACTATGTTTCCCATGTCCTTCAGAAAGGTATGAAGATCTGTCTATACATGTATACCAAGGTATTGTGCTACCTATCCTTCAAATTGAATGAAGTCCATTCTTACGCACGTAACCATGCTTTTCACCTCATGCCCTACTAATTCATATGTACCCATGAGCCCAATTGTCACAAGACAATACTCATAGTATCACTAATAGAAGGAAAATCCTCTTACTGTAGGATGCCTTCTTTTGATGGATCATTAACCTCTAGGTATTTTGATGGCTCATTAACCTGTAGGATGCCTTCTTTTGATGCCTTCTTTTGAATCCTCCCACTGTATATAGAATCTGTTTAAATGCTCTTCACTTAGAGGGTTCAACATATGGTGTAGAGTTTCCATCTATCTAAGGTATCAAAACCCTTTCCTCATTGCTTTCAAAGATGATATACCCCTTATTGAATCTCAAGTCAGCATTATTCGTATAACATCAAGGGCATCCATGTAGGGTATGGAAAATTTTCTACTTCTGCAAGTGTTGATACCTCAAAATCCCTCCGTAAACTTGGCCTCCTAGTATGGTTATAAATGCATCTTTCAAAACTCCTATGGGAGTGGCCTTAGTCTAATTTTCCATAAACCACACATTAGATGATGGATGTAATGGAGGCCTCCCCATTTTTACCCATACATCTGATGTACAGCACATTTACCTCCTACACTTGTATTCAATCAATATATTTCTCAACAACCACCCATCCACCAACAGCATTCACAGTAATTTATTTGTCATGGTCAACGCTATCAGGGGGGAAGATTTACATGCAGAATTTACTCATCCGGTCTTAAGACCTGGTGCGCAGAGTGTTTCCTTTTAACCAACTTCCTAATAGCGAAATAATTTTCTCCTGGCGACAATATATTGCACACTTCTCATAGATCATCGATATCAATTTGGATTGTATCTGATGATTTCTTTTGCACCTTGAGGTACTATATCTCATCTTGAATATTCCTTCACACTTCCATCGTATCCTGGTAAAATTCCTTTTGATAAGTAGGATCTGGGTACCTCATATGTAAAACCTCCTCCTTGGTGAACGTATGATTGTTGGTGTAATGCCCCTCTCGCGCATGCTGATTTAGTTCACCTGTAGCAATCTTCACTGTCAATTGCCTTCAAGTCCAATAGTTATCTTGGGCATTCACTGATCCCCTACCATGTGCTAGATTCTAACCATCCTAACGATGCCTTTGTTTTCTTGCTTATGCTGCTTACTCAGATGTTCATATAAGTCCGGGAACTCTGTCATATCTATGGTTATTTCTGTAGAAATAACATGCAATATTATGATGTACATTCACACCTATAGTGTTCAGGAGATCCACATGTATAATATGTTCCACAAGGGAACTCTCCATCTTTCTCCACCATTGCCTCATCCTCCATATCCACCACGATATCCATGTCCCCTTCCACGACCTCCTTCAAAAGCACCCCTCATTCCTGTCATAGCATGTTTGATTATGATCCCGATCCTAGTGCTCATTCTTACCCTTAGAACTATCTGTTATACTTTTTTGTCATACCTCAAGGTCTATATCATCCTGGATCTGACCAATCAATCGACAATCCTCAGTATCATGGGTCGTGGACCTATAACTTTTGCAAAAGCAAGATACATTCTTCCTTATCACGCACTGTAACAAAGGACAATGACTAGCATCATGATTCAAATGACAAATTTCACAGTCCAATAGTAATGAGCGTACAGATCTGTGAGGGAAACTATCCTTGGTGTGACCTTCCACTTCACAATATGTACACCAAATTCCTGAGCGTGTTTCATGGGCTGAATTTATTGATAGCTTCTCTAACTTCTTTTCCATAGCTGCAATTTATGCCTCTAGGAATGGACTAATGCCAGTGTCAATGCTCCCAACTACCTCAGCATGTAAAGTTTCTTCCAGTGCTTCACACGGATCAGTTGTATGTCTTATGTGACAACGCCCTTCTAAAAGGTGTAATCAATCCTCCAACAAACCACTGTGCATGCTGGCTAGCGTGAATATCATAAGATATACTTAGATAGAAGTGTCTTAAAATGAGCATCATACTCAGGTACACTCTCGGTAGTGCCTTGCTTGATATCCTTGAGCGCACTTTATACACTTCTCTACTCAAACTTAGGGGTATATGGAACTCTTTCAAGAAAGCATCTCTCAATGCTGCATAATCCACGCAAGTTTGATCATGGTCAAACTTCCTATACCAGTTGTGTGCATGCCCCTATAATGTAGTGGTGAATTGAATTTCCTTTCACTCAGCAGTCGTGATCCCTTTAGTGCACCACAAGATTTCACACATATGCACATGTTCAGCAACATCCTCTATACCTCTATACTCTAGGAGATCGAAGAGACATCTCCATATAGATATTCTTGTGGTTGCTGCGGGCCTTGACCACCTGATCCGAGAACCTCCTATGTTCCCTCTACCTCTAGAACCACCAGATCCACCAAAACTAGAACAACCTATACCTCTTGATCCACCACCTATAGTTGGAATAGGGTCCTGTAGACAGTACTCCCTTGTGCTCTGATAGTAGTACTATACTATACCCCTATAGTCTGTGAGGTAGTTCCACTTCCAGAGGTGAATCCAACATTTTGCGCGCTCACATTCTGTGTGGATGATGCACCTAATAATGATCCTCCAAATGATATTGAAGTCCCTCTATCCTACTTTTAATGTACTTGATCCCTGACTTACTCCTACTCTCCTAATTCCCAAGTTAGTTTGCTGGTTACTTTTCATACTAAATACTGAAAAACCAAGCGTAATGGCTAGGTCACCATGTGGATTAAGATGTGTGCCTGCGGCCTAAGCAATCTTTGCTAGCACATGCTTTCTATGTGATACCGAGGAAGGGATCTCTATCATGCTTTCTAAGATGGAGTTCCTAATGCTCTAGCTCCACGTCTTCTACGTGAGTTGTAAATCCTTCATGAGCCATCTCTCTCCTCCATGTCATACTCTCTACAACGGAATATTGCTTCTTTATATCCCTCTCACGCGCACCTACTTATACCTAAGTCACATTTCCTCTCTCTGTCTTCTCTACTGCTAGGTCTGCCATCTTAAACCAAGCTTGTTCCTGCCCCTCACACATGGTGAAGTTTAGTTAGGCCATCAGTTTACTCTCTAGGTTCAAAGTTACCATTAAGATCTTAATTTCCAATGGAATACCTTGTAAATATGTTCCTCTTGGATACCACACAAATTGGAACTTAGCTACCTCTGGGAAAGAGTGCGTCGAAATTGAATATTCCAAAATATAACTGTTTAGGACACCATGAAACCACGTATCCACCACACGAGTCCATATCAGATCAACATCATAAAGGGCTTAAAATTATTCCTGTGTCTAGATAAGTGTGTGATAAATCTAATTCCATTGAGATGCATAAGTAGTAAGCCACTACTATAGTTCTACTGGAAAGATAGTGAAAAATTTCTCGTATAAGCTGTCATATAGGTTCTGTTTTAACCAAGTGCGTGCGTTAAACTCAGATCCAATGCTGAACCACCACACATATTCTTCTTCCATATCATGTATCCATTCCTCAATAATTGCTAGAGTTAACCGCTACGTTTTCATCGTGAACCATCCTAAAAAAAACTGAAAAAGAGGTAGGGTACCTGACAATGGAACCAATGATGTAGCCAAGAATTTACTAGATAACAACCCTGGTCATGCTGGCATATCACTCAGCCTAAATTTAGAACTCACCCCGAATCTCACAAAGGTACCAAGTTCCTCTTCAGGGTTACTATAACATGATGTTGACATGATGAAGAAAGTAACATATAGGTTCATAAACTAGTCCACCATTCCACAATGCATGCTATACTCAGATCTATGAAAGAACGAGATTAAATAGTAATCATGATTGAATTAATAATATGCACTATTCAACTATACACAAAATGACAGTTAGATTGAGCCAATATCTTCCATCTATTAAAAAATACATAAGCTCCTTACAGTATTGTCAATCTATACCCATGCGCATATAGAACTGATATATTAGTTCCATCATATGTGTATATCCTCTGTTACACTTATACATACATCTCCTTTCCATACATCTAGCTCTCTCTCTCTCTGTATATATATATATATACTATATATATATCTCCTATGCACCTAGCATCATACATACAGGGTTGGGAATTTCCCTTCACCACTTATCTATTCCAGAAATAGGCCACATGATATTGATAGCCACAGGATCATTTATAATCACAGCCACACATGCAAGTGTGCTATCTATAGTCCTCTTGTAATTAACTGAAAGTGCCAATTCTATTCTTATCATCATCTTCATGCATAAACGCTTTTAACCGCTTCTCCAAAGATAGATGATGCATGGACATGCACGTCTCTAAATTGTTGATGTGTTCCACACGCCATCTTCTAAAAATAGGTCTTCATGCTCAAAAATTAGCTAAGTCCTTAAATCTAAACTTGCCTTTTGTGCAGCAGGTCCTTCCTGTTCCTTACCGCACCCTTAGTTCTGGGCCTTTTATCCCACATGGACTCCTTGTGTGATCTTTGACAAGTATTATTTGATCAACACCACCTAGGGCACGATTCTACACACACACATAGAATTATATTGGGTCTTAGATATAGTGCAATGCTCATTCGTAAGATTACCATCGAGACAGATGAGGACAGTCTCACCCCTCATTTTTCATCTTTTCTTTTTTAGGATTTGATGTCTATTTGAGGGTTTTGCATCTCAATACTTCATTACAGGTTTTCAACGAGCTCGATGATCATTGTGCAACCTCGTAGCAATTAAAGGTGAGGGATAGTGAGCAACTTGTGATCTAAGAAGCATGAATTTATGACCTTTTTCGCAGTCATAAGCACATATTTCTGGTTTGTGGCGTTCGCAAGCACCCCTGCCCCTTTCTAGGTGCCCCTGTCCAGCTTGTTCCTCCAGATCTACATTTTTTTGGGTCTTTGTGTAACGCTTCTACTTTCCTGTTCACTTGGTCAGCACTTTGGCATAGTCCAATTTCCACTACGAATTAGATAAGGCTCTTCTTACCCTCTTTACAACTAGGGTTTCACATTTCATTGCTTAGGTTAATTGTTGTACTTAATTGTTGAATTTACTGCTATAATAGCAATCAAATTAGGCATATTCTCCACATTTCTCTTAATCATTTTGGTGAACCCGCGTTCAAATACTCTTGGATCCTTCTTTTTCTTCCATCATGGTGGATAAGGTTTCTCAAGTCTCCTTACTTTGATTGCTTCAAATGCACTCATCTTGTAAATATGTTCTTCATAAAACCCTAGCGACTATGTATCTCCCTATCAACATGTTGCCTGCTCAAGTCAGTGCTATCTTCGATCGTCTTTCTAATGACTCTCTTGGTTCAAATTCCAATCAATCTATTTGAAAATCCATTCAAGCTCTTCATTTTTATTTCAAGATAAATTTTAAGTTATGCAATCCACGATTACATCTCTAAAATCTGAAATCCAACATCTTAAGGACGCTTCTCAGGCTCACGTTACTTCTTCTTCTCATCTTCATTTTATGTCTTCTACATGTGCTCATATTAGTGAACCCCCATTCTTACCGCTCCCTGTGCCTCTAAATTTTAATCTCAATGTTAAACAATAATATATTCTTCCACAGCTCATAGCTCACCAATTAATCAGTTTGTCATCTACTCATTGGTATCCTCCTTATCGGCTTGCAAAATATCAAGGTCATCCATATTACAACTATCATCGAATCAATGGACATAATGACAATGATTGCTATGTTTTACAATGAAGTATCAAGCACCTTGCGTGTCAAGGTTTTCTCTCATTTGTTACACAACATTCTAATACATGACCATCTCTAAATGATAAATCTCACTAGGTTCTTAATTCTTATTCATCTATGTCTAATGAGGATCATGTTATCATTACTCTAGTTCCTTCTACAGTAAGTCAAGCATCTCCTGAGCAATTGCCTCTCTAAATCAGTCTCACTCCTCCTCCTCTCAAGTCATCTATAACATTACCAAATCAAACTACGCAACCACCTTTCAAAATCAGTTCACCCTCTTCTCCTATTAAGGATTCTGCAACGTCTTCAATCCAACATAATCTCGAACCAATCACTTTAGTCAAAGTAACTACTCCTACTAATGACCACGAAACATTTCATACTAAGTCACCATCGTGTGGTCCTACTGTTGCTTCTGTCTACCATTGTGCAGGCTCTCTCTTATCATGACACGGATAACACTCTCCCCTCTCGCATCCCTACATAGATCTCCATCATCGTACACTTGGGGGGCATCATACTTATTCGTCCCCCCCTTTTTCTAGCATGCTTAAGTGTTTTATATACTTTACACTTCGCATCTAATCTATCACACACATCATACACATCTAGATACACTCTTGTATCATCATTTCCCAATGACGCACTCTTGTGTTATGGTTCACACTTGACTATTGAGGGCATCATATACACATGAACCTCACACACTACATGTTTCACACATCACGCGCTCATCTCCTTCTCACGACATCTATTGTGCATTATACACATTGCACACTCTACACATTCATGATATATCTTCTTTACATCTACTTTCACACGTTGTGGTCATTACCTTATGATGCACTCTAGTTCCACGGTCCATACTTGAATGTTGAGGGTCTACATCTCAAATGGACCTCTTTACACTCATGTGTTCAATCATTCACTCATCTACTCACACGCTTACACTCTATGCTTTGTACTTTGACTATCACATCTTTCTAGTACACACATTTTAGACCATTTCCCGATGACACACTCTTGTTTACGGTTCATTCTTGACTGTTGAGGGGGCATAAATAAATGAACCCCGTCTCATACATCCACACTCACTCGGGGGGCACGCTGCTCCTATCACAAGCTTTACATTCCATTCCATCTCATCCACAACATCTTGCATATCTTGGCCGCATTTACTCTTGCTTTCTTATGCTTATATGTACACTTAATTACACATGCTAGATAGATATCTTGTATGTCAGTATCTTTTCCATACACACATGCACATTCGCTTGCTTTCTATTTGTGATCATAGATTCTACAAATTTATACACGCAGTACGGATGCTTGGCGTATTACCTAATATCAATCCCACAACGGCTCCTGGGGGCATCCACTTTCATACGTTATAATTTTTATTGTTTCATAGGATATTACTTTATCAAATTATACATGCCTTGACATACTTTTTATCTCTCTAACATGCTGATGGGTGTTTCATGTGCAACATTTTTTTGCAAACCTATTTGCGACCATGGTTGTCTACTACTTTGTTTGCCATTGTTTGTCACTGTTTTTCATTGTTTGTGGGCTTTGTCCTTTGTTTTGTGTGCATAATTGTCTGCTTTTGGCCGAGTCGACATCGTTTGTCTTGCGACATTGTGAGTGATGTCCCATGTTTGAAACCCATTTTTTACGGTCTATATTGTATTATTGTGTATTTTCTTTTCACGTCTTATCTTACACATTGTATGTTTATTCACTAGCTTATAATTTACATGCATGTTTGCTTGTACTAACACTTGTCTCCTAGCCACTTGTTTTCATGTGCCTTAGTTTGCACCAAACACATGCCCTCCCCCTGCAGGGCGCAATTTTAGCACAACAGTCGGCCCTCCTTTGGGCTGCATACTCCTAAAGCGACATTGCATGCACCCCAGACGAGGGGGCATAATTCAAGTGAATCAGTCACCCCATACAGTAGTTGACATTCACCACAAACCACAACACTATACTAGTACAACACATTCATCAACATTGGACAAGACTCAGATCTTGACTTGGGTCCTTATTACAGTACAAACACCAACACCTAGATCGGGACAATAGCGCCTGGGCCCCCCTGACCCTTCTTGGATGCCTGTGACTAGGGGTAGTTACACATAATTTTTTAGTATAACACTCCACACAACAGCTTTTACAGGGCATACAGTCCTTAACACTCAACAAATAACATTTTCTTCTTTAGCATTGGATTAGAATCAGTCTAACCAGATCAGATTTTTACACGCTATTTGTAGTGGTGTTCTATATTCACAAGAAATAGTTAAATGTTGGAGGATAACACTAGAATTTTATCCATACACTTCTTCTAGTTCATCGGTGTGAGATTGCCCAAAAAACTCGCAGCCGACACAGCTGGTGTGAGAGCACCTAAAAAACTTGGTCATCAACAATATCTACAAGATCCTTTCTACACTCTTTTCCTCATCATGGATCAGGTGCACATGTTCCTTTTTTACATTTTTCATTTTACATACTTCTTTACATGTTTTTTTACACATATACATGTGTATTTGACTACTTATTCATTCTTCTCTTTTATTGGTTTATTCGTATGGGAAGAAGCAGTCAACATCATTCAACATCATCCTACATCATTAACAACAGGTACAATAATGACGTCTACAATGTGCCTTTCTGCCCTAGGGTCAGCATCTCATCGCTTTTTGCACTTTCTCATCTTTAGTCTCCATGTTGCACCTTTTTATCACTCCACGCTTTTCCTTGTCTCTTGGCATGTTTCTTGTCATTGATCTACATGGTTATCAAGTACACACACACACACACACACACACACACACACACACACACACACACACACACACACACACACACACACACACACACACTTTATGTTATTGAGATTTCACTCAACAACATAAAGTGGGGGCAAATGTAGACACAAAATCGAGCACTCTTGGTAATTATCTAATCCTGATTGCATACTACTATTCAAATGATTCCTAAGTAATAAAAGTACTAATTAACCCATGTCTTTGGCCATATTTGATTTCTTTCTACTGCCACTTTTGGTATTGCACACCTTCTTGCTCAGTCTGACCTCTGACCCTTAGTTTCTTTAAGTTTGGACATCAACACCCAACCAGGACGCTAACGCTAGGCACCCCTGACCTCTTTGTTCTTTACTCACATATTTTGGGTCCTTTCTAGCCGTTTGAGCATCTTATATTTTTGGCATTGAGCATTTTTAGTGTTAATTACAAAATTCAAGTAAGGGAATCATATAAATATAAAGTTATGTGATCATAATAAAGGACCAAACACTAAGCATTAGCTATCACCACCAAAAGTTGGATCCAAAGTCTATTCAAGAGCATCAAAACATTCATTCTAACATCCATTCAAGGGCAAGGGACTGCATTATTCTACATACACTTCATAGGAGGGGAGTCTATTCTATTCCATACACACATTTATTACATTTATTTACATTTAGCTATTTTTCTTGTTATCAAGTGCGACACGCATAAGAGCCACCTAGGGCATGATTCCGCACACACATGTAGAACTACATTTGGTCTGAGATGTAGTACAACTCCCAATCATAAAATCACCATTGTGATAGTTGAGGATAGTCTGACCCCTCATTTTGCATCTTTCTTTTTTAGGATTTGATGTCTATTTGAGGGTTTTACAGGTCAATACTTCATTACAGGTTTCCAACGATCTCGATAAACATTGTGCAACCTCATAGCGATTAAAAACGAAGGACATCAAACAACTTACAACCTAAGAAGGATGATTTTTTGACCTTTTTTGCACTCACAAGCACCTATTTCTAGTCTATGGCACCTGCAGGCACCCCTGCTCCTTTATGGGCACCCCTTTCCAACTTGTTCCTCCAAATCTGTATTTTCCTGGGTCTTTATGTGATGTTCCTACCTTCATGTTCACTTCGTCAGCACTTTGGCACAATCCAGTTTCCAGTGTGAATCAGCTAAGGCTCTTTTTACCCTCTTTGCAACTAGGATTTCACATTTTATTGCTTAGTTTGATTGGGTTAATTTATGTATTTAATTGCTACATTTATTTATTTCTACAATAGTAATTAGATTAGGCATATTATCCACATTCTGCTTAATCAACAGTACCTTGAATTATCATCTTTAGTGGTGGAGGTTGTTTTTGGTTGGTTGTGTGTTCAGTAACTATTTTATAGGCCACCTATTATTTGGTGGATAAGAGAAATAGTGCGAGTGGATTCATGTCAACAAGGGGTGGGGGTCAGTTATTTGTGTGAGCTAAATATATGAAGTGTGATCATGTGGTTATCCCAAATTAACCCCCCCAGATTAATTTGGATAACTCATTTAAAATGGAATTAGCCATTTAAATAAGCTTGGGACGTTTAAATAACCATCAAATTCCACCTCTCCAATGCACTCAACCGTTGGCATTTAAAAACCCATGGGAGACTCAGCTAATTCATTAGCGGGTTATATTTAAAATTCTACATGACATTCATTTAGCCTGTCAAATTTCAACGCCAAACATCAAGACAGAAGGCCACATGTGGTAGGATTCTGGACATCTTTCCTAAAAGGTTTCGGGCACTCAGAGGATGTGAAACCTCTGTCCACAGAATTAATTGCCACATTCCATAGGCTTTCAGGTACAGGCCCTTGGGTTAAGGGGTCATATGACACACAACGGGTTTGGGGGCAGCCACATGCGAAGGATTCAACAATACATGGCAGGATCATGTGTTGATCATTACTGGAATATCAATGATCAAGGAGGATGGGCATTTCACTGATCGCTAGTCCTTCATAACCCTAGAAATGAGTTCAAGGTACGGATGAATGTTTTGGGGAAACCTTCAAGGTTAACTTAGAATGAACAGAATGTGGTGTACATTTCAATGAAGCGAAAATGTTTTAGGTCCACCCAGATAGAAGTTAAGATGAGGTCACTACCAATGAAAATTCCAACATGCTATAGTGGAGCATTTCCTATTGAGCACATAGTTTCGTAGTGAAATTGCGAAGGTGTTAAAGAAAGTTGTGACGTCCCAAAGGAGCATGGAGTTTCCTCATTGGTGAATGTTTCACAGATGTCAGTTAGGCGGCTAAGAATCAAAATTTGACATTGTGAAGAAGCATGGAGCTTTATCATTGAATCATACTTGCTTCATGCTCTAGACAAGGGAATATCAAAAGACTGAAATTATGAAGAAACATGGAGCTTTCCCATTGGATCACATTCGTTGTGGTAGTCAATTAAGGTAAAATCAAACAGTCTGACACTACGAAGGTATGTGGCAGCTTTCTTATTGGCTCGCATTTCATAAAACATACCTGCATGTAAAGGCATAAGAGGAAAAGCCTAAACCCCGCAAGGCATGATTCTAGAGACCAACATGTGGCAAAGGAAAAGTAAATGCACATGTAGACAAAGGGCCTAATCTCGAGCCAATCAAATGATGCCATTGTCACATCTTCTGTTCATGCTTGACATGTAAATATTTAAATGGCCATATCTTTTGATTTCCAGAGCTCCAAATCTCACAATATATTTATATCATTTGAAAGGTATCCTTGAGCCCTTAAATTTAGCATCATGGAAAATCATAGATTTTGATGGCATTTACCAGGTCAAAATGGAAAAAAGAATTCTTCGGGAGAAAAATAGTTTTGAGTCCATTAATGTATGCAGATTCAGTTAGCTCAACCACCAGATTGATGATCCTATTTGGCCTCTTTCCTTCTTTTACAAGAAAAAGACATGGGGATGGTGCATGTGACAACTTAAGGGCTCCCATGATGCTTTGCTAGAATATTAATGGATGATTGACGGTGGTTGAAGCTTTATCTATGTTTAGAAAAGATAGAGTTTATTAACGAAAAGATCAAATCCAATCTCTTTCCCTCTCTATTTCTCATCTTCTCTCTCTCATTCTGCTATATATTGTAAAATGATTCTTATTTTGAAAGGATGGACATTATAATCAACAAAGGAACCATGTAAAAATGGTCTCCTAAGAATCTATGAGCAACGTTGGAGCCTTCATTTTGGCCTTGTAAATGTGTTCTTGCCTTCTTTCTGAGATGTAATGGACTGTGCATATTTTAAGCAATAAATCATTCTGTTAGTGGTGTTTTTATGACTTGTGTTTTATTTGCATCTTCCTCTCTTTTACTTTTGTATTGTGTTGTGCATGTATTTCTCCTTTACAAGTTCATTTTGTTGTGTTTCATGTGAGAACAAATGGTAAATGAAGATTTGGGTCTGTGTCACTTATTTCTAGCCTCTCCTTTCTCCATTTCCTTCTCTTTCTCCCCTCACTAGAGTGTCTCATCACCCCTTTTCTTGGTGTTATCACCACATTTTAGCTTAGGATTTCATTTCCATGCATCTTTCTAATCCTCTCTCTCTCCCTGGTCCCTTGGAATTGTTAGTTTAGGATTAGTTAGTTACATTTCCTTCCTTAGGAGTAGTTTTAGCATTAGATTAGGTAGAGGAACCAACCTTCTCTGGAGGTCCATCTCAAGTAGCAAGTCCCACAACTTGAGAGATGGTCCCATGTTACCCAAAAAGTAGGGATATCTCATCCACACATTCATGCAAATCCCAGGGTGCTACTTTTTGTGATAACAAGTTTTGGTCACACCCAGTGGGACAAGAAGATTGAAGTGATTTACAACTTCATACCAACAAGTTTTATGTGTTCTTGATGGTATTCATCCTTTGGAGGCATTTCTCAACACATCTGGTGACTCCACTAATTCATAAAACCCATTTTCTCAAGTTTCAGACCTTTTTCCTCCATCCCCTCATTCATTTCCATGCCCCCATCTTCTCATGGCTCTCCAAAGAGCTTCTTCCATTCTCTCATTTCAGTTTCTATCCCCTCCATTTGTAGCAGTGGGATGATATCCCCAAAATAACCCTGAAAAACTTGCCTCTCTTCCATGGAAATGGAGATCAATCTCCTATTGATCACATTCAATGATATAGTAAACCATTTTGCCATTCACAACATCATAGAAGAGAACATTTCCTCATACTTATTGGTTTCATCATTCAAAGGCAAAGCAAGAGATTGGTACAAAAGTTTGGCTTCACAATCCATTTCCACATGGGATCAGCTGAGAGAACAACTACACAACTGGTTCAAGGAGAATTCAGATGTCATTTTCCTCATGGAACATCTCAGCAAAATACAACGGGCTCCAATGGAGTTTATCTCTGATTTCAACATCAAATTTATAAGGACTTGGCATAGAATTCCTCAAGAATTCAGACCCTCACAAGGTATGGCATTCTTGTATTATTTAAGGTCCTTTGATGTTGATTTAGCTGTATTAATTCAATCCCTAGGAGGAAACAGTCTTCCTCAAGATTTTTTCCATTGCATCACAAGCTGAGAAGATGCTCATTCAGGATAGAAAAAGAAAACCCATCTCCATTACTGCAATTCTTCCCTCACCATCTCAAATGCTTCCTTCCCCTTATGCAAATAAAGAAAAATCCATTGTTCCTTTTCAAAATTAGGAAGATCCTTTGCTTCCTTGTCCTTCATTTGATGCTCCAAAAGTTTATCATGCCCAAAGCATTCCCCAAACTTTGTAAAATTCCCTCCCATCTCCACCCAAGGCATTACCCAACTTTCTAAACCATGCACTAATGTTTTCAAAAGTTGTGGTATTTCACATGTTGTCCCTACCTTCTACCCAACACTCACTAAACCAAGTTATCCTACAATGTTGGTAGAAAGGGATGTTTGCTATGCTTTTGGAGAAGGAGCAACCCATGCTACACTCCCAACAACAAGTTTTTATGCAAAATCATGCATTTGTTTTGGAGAAAGAAAATCAACAAAGCAGGGAGTATGTTTTGGAGGATCATTTGACTTCTCCAATTGATCAAATCAGGTCTCTTGAGCATCAAACATCTCTTCCCAAGCATGAAACAAATCAACAACCCCTTGTTTATGCCTCTTCTCCAACCAATTCTACCAAAGAAGATAATTTCATATCTGTTGAAGATTGGTTTGATTCAGATTGGGAGGATGAGAGGATCCAAAATGTGCAAAAGGAGGAGTTGAATTTCAAGAAAATCAGGCAGATGTGAAGGACAATCAGGATTGGAATTGGAGGGGAGAGAAAGTTTTTTTAACACTAGTGGCATCCAAGGCCTTGAGGAAGAATGTTTGCAAAGTGAGCAAGATGTTTCAATGGAATGCAATGATCCTCATTGCTCTGCATGTTTAGAACTTGCTGCACTTTTGGAAATTGCAGTGATACACCAAGAACATCATTAGTCACTGTAATGAGCCAGGAAGGGCCTTAAGATTTCAAAGAAGATGAGTTTGAGCTCTCTAGCTTCTTGTTTGAGGAAGCAGAGCATGAGAATACAAGGGTGGAAACTAGGGATGTTTGTACAAGAGAAAACAATATCAATTCCAGACAAGCTTGCAGACATCCACCATGAAGAGGAAAGAGTCTATACCAACTCCATTCTTAGAGCTAATTGTAAAGAAGATGGGAAAACCAAAAGGATCAGTCCTTTCCCAATCAAATATCTGGCTAGTTTAGAGCCAAAAAAAGAGTTGCAACCAGTCATGCTCACTTCAGAGCATGAGGAAGAGATTCAATGTGCCAAAGGTCAGCTTGCAATGCCTCTCAAATCCAAATCTAGAGCAACTAAAAGAGGTATTTGTATTTTTTTAGCTGATACTTTGAAGAAAAGGGTGAAAAACCAGCTTCATAATAGTTTTTCACTCTTATTAAAGACCATGTCCATTGTCAAATTAATTACATGGTCTAAAATTTGTAAGAAAGGGAAGTTATTTCTCCCTGCATGTTTCAGGATTTGTTTAGCTTCTCATTTCTTTGGTTAGAGTAGGGCAGGTAGGTTTGCTTTCAGTAAAAGAAGTGTTTGTGCACACTCTGCATGTTTCCATCTTGGAACATGTATGATTTTCATGTTTGTATATAGTTTTGTGGATTTTGTTGTTGTTTGCACAGTTCATTTTCAAGGCCAACTCAGATAAGTTGGGCAAGTTTAAAGTTTTATTTCAGAGCCCATGAGATCAATTCATATTTTGGAAAGAGAAGATTTCATGGCGGAAGCCCATATCAACTTCAAGGATTAATTTAAAGCTTCATTCAAAGCTCCAAAATTCAACGTCAGGCGGTTTACTTCAGTACTAAGTCCATGGTAAGATTTTAATGTAAGAATATCAATGTTTCAAAATCAGTTTTAGGCTCAACTCCATGCCCAATGGATTGCATAAAGGCTACTGATCTAATCTAGTAGGAATATTACCCCAGAGGTCACCAAACTGTTATCCCAAATTTACCCCCTTAGTTAATTTGGATAACTCATTTAAAATGGACTTAGCCATTTTAAATAAGCATGAGATGTTTAAATGGCCATCAAATTCCACCTCTCTAAAGCACCAACCATTGGCATTTGAAAACCCGTGGGAGACTTAGCTAATTCATTAGTGGGTTATATTAAAAAGTCGCCTGACATTCATTTGGCCTGTCAAATTTCAATGCCAAACATCAAGCAAGGGGCCACATGGCAGGATTTTGATGCTCTCTATCAAAGCTTTTGGCTTGGTGGATCAAGTCCATGGAATAATCCACATTCCATAAGTCTTTTGGGTCCTGGGATTGGGTCAAAGCAAGGTCAAAGAACACACAACGAGCTAAGGGGGTGACGGTACATGGCAAGGATCAATGACCGATGGTGGACACGTGATGACATTCTGATCACACTTTGAACACATGGAATGATTTTCATAGAACTCAAGTCCATGGAATAAGCCGAATTTTAATAGCATTTCGGGTCCACGGTGAGGTTGAAAGGTCAACAAGGTCAACAGGGCATTTATGTGGCAACATTTTTTGAAGCCAAAGTTTCTGCCCAAATAGAAGTTTGCGACGTGAAGGCAACAACCAATCAAAGGAGAACATGTTCCATACATGGAGCTTCCCTATTGGCTCATGTTTTGCAGTGGTTAGAAGGGGCTATCAAAAATACTAACAACACAAAGTTAGGGCGTGGATCCGTCTTATTATCTCACCTTGGTGCAATTTCACGGTGGAAAAGTCAAAGGCTAACAACAGACTGACATTGTGAAGAAGCATGGAGCTTCTCATTGGTTCAATACTTCATGGTCAGTGGGAAGAGGAGATAAAACTGAATTGAAACCATGAAGAAGCATGGAGCTTTCCTATTGGCTCATGTTTCACAGTTGTCAATACAAGAGCTAAAAAAATTTGACACCGAGGAGCATGGCATTGTTTAATTAGTTGCTTCATTTTTCATAAAGGTCTAACACCACTTCGCAAGTGAACAAACAAAAGAAAAGAAGCAAAGCTCAATACCGCGAACCAACCAGAGACAGACACATGGTAAAAGGCAAAAGCAATGTACATGTAGGCAGAGCTCAATCCGCGAAGCCAATCAAATGTTGCCACTTGTCACATTTATGTGCTTCCCAACATGCAAATATTTAAATGGCCATATCTTTCAATCCAGAGCTCCAAATCTTACAAAAATTTATATTGTTGGAAAGCTCTCCTCAAGCCCTTCAATTGGCATCATCAAAATCTGATTTTTGATGGCATTTAGTGGGAGAAAAAGTAGGAAAAAATAGTTTGGGCCATTAATATGTAGAATCAGACTGGCTCAACCACCCGAATTGATGAGTATGGGCTCTCTTTTCCTTCTTCTACAAGCAAAATAGACATTAGGAAGGTGCATTCATGAAAGCTTGATATGCCATGTTGCAGGGAAAGTCTGAAAAGTCATTTTCATTAATGACAAGATCAAATGACTGATCAAATCTCTTTTTCCCTCTCTTTTCTCTCTTCTCTATTCTATTCATGATCTATATAATGTAAAATATTTCATTATTGAAAGGATGGACATTCTAATCTGTAAAGGAACTATGTCAAAATGGTTCCTAAATAGCTATGAGCCATCAAACCTTCATTTTTAGCTTGCCAATGTATTCTGTGCCTTCTTCTGCAATTGTAATGGTTTGTGCATATTTTTATTGCAATAAAATCTTGTTTTGTGGTGTTTTCTCAACCCTAACTCATGTTTTATTTGCAGTCTTGCCTCTCTTTTACTTGATGCATTGTGGTTGTGCATGTATTTCTCCTTTGCAAGTTCATTTTGTTGTGTTTCATGTGAGAACAGATGGTAAATGCATGGTTTAGGTCTGTGTCACTTATGTCTGGCCTCTCCTCTCCATGTTTTCTCTTTCTTCCCTCATTAGAGTGTCTCATCACCCTATTTTCTGGTGATATCACTGCCTTTTAGCTTAGGATTTCATTTCCATGCATCTTTCTAACCCTCCTCTCTCTCCCTGGTCCCTTGGAATTGTTAGTTTAGGATTAGTTAGTTACATTTCCTTCCTTAGGAGTAGTTTTAGCATTAGATTAGGTAGAGGAACCGACCTTCTCTAGAGGTTTGTCTCAAGTAGAAGTCCCACAACTTGAGAGACAATCCCATGTTACCCGAAAACATTGATTTCTCATCCACACATTTATGCAGATTAGAGGGTGTTGTTTTTGGGTGATAACACATGTATTGTGCAAGTTACCTGCCAACCCTTATTGTGACTAGTCATTGTCGTTGTTAAAGTATTAAAGCCTTGTCGTGTCCAGGTCATTCATTGTTGTGGCTATCAAGTGCATACGAGACAATAGCTCCCATTTTTGGAGTTACACTTTTGTCTAGAACTCTACTTCTATGTTAGTGTCACTCATGTCCATTTAAAGAAGTGCTTCTATTTCTAGACGGTGTTCTCTTTATATGCCATGTAGTGTAGGTGTGTTTGAGTTAATCCCATTGTGCAACTATTTATTCCCTAGTTACACTGAGGTTTGTCTGTGTATGTCAGAACAATTTATAAAGGAAAAGTTCTTACCAACATAATTATTTGTATGAAGGGGATTTGGTTTCTAGTATGCTAGAGTATTTGTGGGAACAGACAAATGATTGCGAGAACTTTATGTTTTTTCAAAGCTCTCCTTTTTTTTGCTTGTTAAAAGAATAAGATCAATCGACCACAATGATAGGAAATGATTCTAGAAGAGTCAAGAACTTCATGTAGGCATCTATAAAGGACGGTATCTGGTCGCTTGTTGCATTATTTGCATTGACACACTTGAATACATTTTTACCTATAAATAGGGTGATGAAGGTATGAATGCATATTGATAGAGGGAATTTTTACAACATGTGGCATGTCTCTTGTACACTAATGTCATAGTTAATGATAATTTCTTCTAGGAACTTATTGTATGCAATCTTTACAAGGCTATTATTGTCAACTATGTTAGATATTCTCATCAACATATAATGGTCACTGTTAGATATTTTTTCAACTTTTACTTCATACTTTACAATGTATTTGAGAAGTGTGTGGTATGAGACAACTGGCTCACAATCAATGTTTGCACGCCATATGGAAAACATTTCTGAGTTGTGGATGCTTGCTCTTACATCATTTCATGTCGGTGTGTATGTTTTGCACCCTTCATTGTCAATGTGCATGCTTGATGTGTCTTGTACTGGCCACAAGGCCCTATATCGACATTTGAAATTTGCGCCCTATATGCGTAGGCATGTATTCTTGTTTCATTTCATGTTACATTGTATATAATTTAAGAGTTATTTGTAATCCTCAAGAAACATTAGATGCTGAAATATCGTTGGTGGATAAAAAGTAGGGACCATCAATACTGAAATGGTGGAGAGAAAGAGCTACATTTTTTTGGCCCCCTTGGATTCCAAACAGTTATGAGCTGGTTGAAGTAACACTTAGCAACATCCAATTAATGAGGGTCATTCCAATGTGGTGAGCTCATATTTGGTGCATTTTCTAACCACATGAAACTATGGATAAGGCCAAACCCTTTATGTTTCCATCTATACCTGTTCATCACCAATAAGGGTATTAAGGGGAATTCTCAATTTAGTACATGGAGATAAATTTAGTGTATGTTGTATTCAAGTTAACTTGTACTAGTAGTGATTGTTATGAAGGTGTCCCTATATAATATCTTCACGGAAAATTATGAATCTTTTTTCCATGTATAAAGCGGTAAGGTGGGGATTTTCAATCATGTTTCTATTTTTCCAGTGATGTTTGGCGGAGGGATCTATTAGAGGATTTATTGGTATGACATTATACAAATATGGACATTCAATGTGAAGAACAATGTTGGGCTCTTAAGTTGTTTCATCATATCTATGAGTTCATGTTTATGCTTGGATCAGTAGGATAAAGTTCCTAGTAGGGTGGAACCATAACACATGATTTTTTCTACCATGTGTGCATCTAGGATGGATTGGAGTTGTTAGGGCAGTGCAATAATTATTTTAGGAAAGTTTTCCTCAATATTTATCTTTACAAAAATCGCAGATGTTGCTTAGCTACAATGGCACATCATAAGGTTTAGGTTGAAATAATAGAAATGTAAGTGAGAACCGAACCTATTGTCATGGTTCAAAAACAAATGTAAAGTGTAGCCATGTATGTAGACTTTTTTATTATGTGGTTGTTGGAACATGGAAGCCCACATTGGAAAAAAAGACATGGAAACACCATAAAGAATAAGCCCTTTGTGTTGTATTTGTTGACTGAGGAAGAGTTGATAACTGATTAGTTAATAGGTGGGGGGATATTATCACTTTTAGCTTCTACATAAACTGTAATTTACTTGACCTCGATTTAGGCAATTAGAAGCGAAAATACAAAAATTGATGGATATTGACTATGAGTACCTATTGATGCGTGAATGTCCCCAATTTCTTCTAGTTTGGTGCCTTCCACAATTGGTATTTCAATAAAAATGAAATGTAGAATGGAAGAGATATTTGTTGATTGTAAGGGATGAGCATGAAGTGCATGTTGACCAATCTAAACATCTTCATAGTATGGGTCATGTGTTATTTTGAATTGCAAGGCCTTGATGACATGAAATCTACTCATGAAGCATTTGTATGCCTTATTTTTAGACCCACTTCTCTTGAGAACTAAGATATCCAAGTCCCCAACATGACATGATAGGTGGTTGATGACGGAGGAGATATCCTTTGAGAAACTAATCGTGTGGACACAATACTTATATTGTCCACCACGTGCATGTGTTACTTGTAGTAGTGGATTTCCTCGTGCTATGAGCATCTCTTCGACCTGAGTGAGTGTAGGTAATATTGTAGGTTTGCTCCCCTGGATCCATGTTATTCCAAGCTAAAAAAAAATGGCCATTCTTTTCAAAAATACACCTGCTGCAAGTGTGACCACCTTGAAAACTCTTTCTGGGCATGCTTGGGTACATTTCCTTGTAGAGGAAACACGTATGTGTGGATGAGATCTAATCAATTATTTCTTGAAACCTCTTTCAAGTTGGCTCGAAATTAGTTGGGCAAGGTGCATGTTGTCGGGGTTTTGACATGTTATGAGATGTGCTCGATACATCTATGGTGTTCTGTTTTCATCACTTCCTCCTAACATTGTGTCAACAACGTCCATTTATTTCATTTTTTTTGGTATTGTAACGCAAGCGAGCCCTTTCATTTTTTGTTATATTCAACATTTATGTTTCAAGAAGATAACAATTAAGAACTACGCATTTATGTATAAGTGTATGCTACTAAAAGGGAAAAATGCAAAGAAAAACATGTATAAAAATTACATATGTTGTGCTTCGATAAAGGTTATGAACTTTGAAAATGTTGTTAAGGGTTACACCGATAAGAGTATGACCACATATGAAGTAGAACCATGCACATATAGAACCATTTGAAACTTGAGATAAAGATGTGGGGGGTAAATGGAAACAACACTTTTTTAATTTAATATAGATAGTCTAAGAAGGGAGGGCTTTACATTGCATGAGAAAAAAACAAGTAAAATATGTAGGAAATCACATTCTCTAGTGCAAATCTATGAGTCTTCAGTAAATGCATTTGGGAAATTTACATGGCTGAATATAGATTCATCTTTTCATACCTCGAGAATGGTACATGTTAGAATTTAGTATTTACATTTGGTAGTTTACTTTGGTAAACAGTAATTACGCCGAAGGCGTTCTCTTATAGGAAAGGCCCTTGCAAACGTTTCTACGAATGTGTTAAATTTGACGGTTTAAACGGTAGTCTTGACGTTTGTATTTTTCCTCCCTATTTTAGTTTTTCTCTACTATTTTTAATAATTTTGTTTCTAATAACTAACAATTTTAGCTTTTATTTTTAATAATTTTGTTTCTAATAATTAATAATTTTAGCTTTTGTTTTTAATTAGGTTGAGTGGAAAATAGAAATCTCTACTATTTTTAATAATTTTGTTTCTGATAATTAACAATTTTAGCTTTTATTTTTAATTAACAACAATTTTAGCTTTTATTTTAATAATTTTGTTTCTAATAATTAACAATTTTAACTTTTGTTTTTAATTAGGCCGAGCTGAAAATAGAAATCTCTACTATTTTTAATAATTTTGTTTCTAATAATTAACAATTTTAACTTTTGTTTTTAATCAACAACAATTTTAGCTTTTATTTTTTAATAATTTTGTTTCTAATAATTAAAAAATTTAGCTTTTGTTTTTAATTAACAATTTTAGCTTTTGCTTTAATTAGGCTGAGCTGAAATAGAAAAAGGGAGATCAATAATAGATTCTAAACGTTGTATAAGGCTTAGGGGAGGTAGAAAAGAAAATATACGCACACAGAAAAAGGGAGATCAAAAGGAGATTCATGAATTTAGAGTGACGTAGAGAATATACATACACAAGAAATATTTAAGAAAACAACAGTGGAAGCACAAGAAGTCAGATTGATGTTTCAGACACTTCTTCTAGATTGGTAAGTTATGCTCCAGATGCCTTTACACAGTTCCTTTAAGAATTTGCAGATGATACTGTTAGGGTTTAATCTTTGTTGTTTAAAATAATTTGTTTTTTGTATGCATTAGTCTGACGCCATACTGTATCTATAGCCTATTCATTTAATTGACAAACATGAATCTGAGCTGTATTATCAACATTGCGAGAGCATGTAATTGACAGACATGAAATCTGAGTTGTATTATCAACATTGCGAGAGCATGTTTCGCCAAGCACTGGTTGACAACTTGGTGTTTCATATGTAAAGTTACTTCTGAATTTTGCATGAGACAGTTAGCCACATATCTAATCAACGATACTCTCTCTTGTGATCTGAATGATTGCCTATAAGCAAAGATGTGTTTCCATCCCAAATATCCCTAGTTTAAAATTAAATAAGTAAATGAAAATTGCGATAATCAACTCATAAACAAACAAATGGATGATTTACGGGCCTTATACAATTGATGAAATTGGTTATACAAACAAATATGGATGTAAATTAGCTTATCTCAATTATTTCTATTTTATAGGAATAATTAACTTATCTTATTATTTCTATTTACTAGGTGCTCTCAGGCGTTTAATAATGCTTAATCTAAAAAATAACTTGCTTTCTGGACAAATTCTCAGTTCTCCGAATAACTGCACAAATTGCATCACTTGTCATTGTCTAATAATATGTTTGAGGGACCAATTCCATCTGAGATATTAACAACATTGACCAGATTAGAACATCTGCTTCTAAATTCCAACAAACTCAATGGTAGTATCCAGAACCACAATTAACAACAACATGCAGGCCACACCACCATCTTTCATACTTCCTTTGTCTTCAAAACAAAAAATAGCTCTTGATACCATACTACACCATTCAACAAACAAAACCCTTCTACCTCCACTAAGATTGATAATTCAAGGAACGACTAGCACAAGAAAATCATTTCTGATAAATAAAATTCATAATTCATTCTCATCACCAACCACATATCCCTCACCTCTACTTGTGCTTGCCCCTACCATTGTTTCAACATTCAACATCTTTGCTTCCACAATCCACGCAACCATGCGTATTCCAATCAAAGAACTCAAACCCCTTGAAGGTAGTGCATTATTGTCTTTTCAAGAGTCACTGAAACATATTATTTTAATTTCATTGAAAAATACCCTCTTTTTTGCCATCATGTGGGCATCTCATTGTTCTAGGCTTGTGTATACTTTTGGTGTTTTTACAACCCCTTTGAGAGCTCAACATTTTTAAGGATGCACCACATTTGTTTGCAAAATGATTATGTCGACTCCCACATGTTGAAGGCATTGCCTTATTGAGTCATTAGTCATATTGTCAAAATAAAAAATGAGTCAATAGTTATTTTGTGTGTTAAGTCCTATGTCATAAAGTCTAGGGAAAATAAATATATTTTTCCTTACGAATGCATTATCAGTGCAATTCGACATTCGAAATTAAGGTGTGTAATACATGTTGTTTCACATTGCAAGGGGTATCAAATGGAGGGAAACTATACCAATAAATGTAATGTGGAAACTATTGAGCTTCACCACCATATTTGTTTAGTAAGCAACATGTTACCGGAGGACAGAGGCATCAAGGGTTGGAGGTCAATCAACGACCTTTTGTCAGTCGCCAATGATAGGGCTGCTTCAACTGTGGTGACATTTTTGTGGTGTGAGTATGTGTTTTTCAATTGTGCAATGTGTTTCTTTTTCAGTTTTTTGCTTTGTGTGGTTTGTATTGGATGCTAGAAAAACTATTAGTATAAGAGAGCAGATGATTACATAGATCCTCTGACTACGATGATCTACTTCATTGGAAGATGATCGTGTAAATAAAAGTGCCTGGTTCTGATTCTGATTTATTTCGGTCAGTGAATACGTTCATTGGTAATGGTGATCATGTGTAGCAATATCTAGAAAACAAGATCCAGAAAGTAGTATGCAATATGGTATGATGCACTTTTTAGTGTTCTTGTTTGATGAATAAGTGGAAATTCCACATTGTGAGGGGCGAGACATGGCAGTTGTTTATGTTGTTCAAGATCGAGTGGCACCAATCAACAATAGTGAATACAATTAATAATGACCTTTTTTTTTCTTATGGATTTTTGTGGTGTTATGGGTAAGTGCGCCAAAATGGGGGACCAAAAAGCAGAAAAAATAAAAAAAATTAGCTAAAACGTGTACATGTTTCCAAATAATGCTTACACGTTATTGTTTGTCAAGTTTGTTAATTTCCAAACCTAAAATGCGTACGCATTAAAACACGTATGTGTTTTTAGTGTTATAAAATGTGTACACATTTCTAATGTTATGAAATGCGTACACGTTTTTATTTTTATTTTATTTTGGAAGGGGGAAGGGGGCATATTTACTAAAATAAATGTTAAGACTTTAAATTTATTTTAGTAAATATAAGAAATTAGGGTCACTCTGCACCTGATGGAAGTAGTCCTGTAGCTCCAATGGTTATAATCTAGAAGATAGTTTTTCAATATCTAATACGGTCAGTACTTACTCATTTTCAGGATTTCAGTAGGACCTAAAGCTTTCAGGGCATATATATTGTAGCCGATATTTGTTTTGGGAAAACATATAGTCGTTTTGTAGGTTTTTTGACCTTCTGGATTGGATTTTGGCCCTACCACTACTCGAATTGGTACCAAGTTTGAAATTTGGTCCACAATTCACTTTAGTGACCACAAATTAACTCTATGATGTTTGTCTATTTCTTACTGAAATAAGATCCTCACTTTGTAGATAGAGGATTGTTCCCTGAATGGGATCCCTGTCTTATGGATAAAATGAGGTGATTGTAATGTGCCTCCTCCTTAAGGTTTGATTACACTACTAGGTGTTGAATGAGCTTTTAAGAACAATACCAAGTGAATTACGTCAAGTGAATTGAGATGATTGTTCATTCTTGGAAACAATATGCTCTATATGAAGATCATGCCCTCACCTTTCCTGGCTCTAAAATTATCCTTTTATGGAATCAACTTCATAATGCTCATATACCTCTTTGCTCATATGTCTCTCATGGAGATAGATGATGCCTTAATACTTCATACATGATGGTCATGGATACCTCGATGGCATGATTAGATCATTTTAGCTTGTTCTTTGGAGAGATTTGTGTACAATGCCAAAGTCAGGATATGATGATCATCAAGTCACTCCTTGAGCTCCACATTTCATCTTTGAACATGATGAGTCCTTCAAAATTTAATTTCTTGACCAAGATGACACTTGGGTGGAAGCATGCTTATGGTACCTGGACATCTTTTTTCTCAAGTTGTTCCTCATGGAAATGGGTTTCCTCCTCCAAATAGGGAATGAATCCTTGAATTAAATTTGAGGATGAGTTACCTGCTCTTGACCTCCATACTTCACTAAAAAATTGTAAATCACATTTTACGATCAATGAAACTATTCTAAAAATCTAATTTTTCCTATAACTCAAAATTTAGGTTCTATTTCATTTTAAACTGGGAGGGACATCTGTAAAGTTTTTAAGTACCTCGAGAAGTATTTGAGCCTTGAATCAATTTGATTATTCCATCTTGTAGAGTATTCTAATGGCTTTACAATTCCTATTTTTTTCATCCTAACTCTTTGTGAAACTCCTGGAATCATTTAGAGAAGTCATCTTTCACCATTTTAGCTTTCATTCCCTGCACCTGAAAATCTAGTCTTAAACATATTGCTCTTGAATGAGATTTTATTTCCTAAACTTTCCTTAATTTATTTAGACATCTTAAATTATCTCTGAAATCACCCTCATATTGTTTAGATTTTCTATAAACACTTTTGGAGGGTGTTCAATTAGCTATAGAATGGCCAAAAATGGTCTTTTAGGCTTTCGGAGGAAGTAATCTCTCATCAAAATTAAATGAGTTGATCAATCACCTTAGACATTATTCCTTGCACACTGAAACACATTGAATGATATTCTTAGGAATTTCCATTGAGCCAGGGTAAAGGTTTGACTGATGGGAGGATGGCTAAAGGAAGGATGCACAATGACTGTCAAACTTTATTTTCAATTAAGGGCTTAGTTGTCATGCTTCAAAATTTTCAATGTTCATGTTAGTTATTTTGGCCATTCTGGAGCTAATCAAACACCCTTCGGGAGAGTTCAGAAAAGATCTCAAGAATCCAGAGGTGATGTCGGGGAATCTTGGAAGTTTTGGTAGTAATTTAGGAAGATTTAGGAAAGGTTTTCTCATTCAAGGATTATCTACTCAACATCGGGTTTCCTAGGTGCAGGGAACAAGCACTCTAATTATGAAACCTGACTTATCTGGAAGATTTCAGGATATTTGCAAGGAGTTAGGAGTAAGCTAAATAGTTGTTGGAAAGCTATATGAATCCTGTATATGTTGGATATATCTATTTTTATTTAAGTATTGAATATTTCATGAATAATTTCAAAACAATGCGGCTGCCCCTTTTGGTTCAAGAAAAAATGGGCCTAAATTTTTAGGTTCAAGCATAATCAAGTCTTGAAAGTTGTTCCATTTATATTATGATATTTGAGACTCGAGGAATGAGTTGGTGATCTCCATATCTTGACTCCACCATTATGTTCAAACCTTCTTCAGGGAACAATCTAGGATGAGCTAGTCCAAGCTACTAAGGCATCCGAGACCATCATATATGATAGAATGAGAAATCCTATAAGGATAATTTTACACACATATTATAACTTTAGTTTCTTTGTTCCTCCCTACTAAAGGTTTAAAAACCACTCTCGTCATAAAAAATCCCTTTCTACATGGGAACACCAAAAATTCTCACAATACATTTCTAAGACTAAACCTTATGATAGAAAACAAATTCAAAAGAGAGTATCTAGTGGTGTGACCCTTTTATTGGTAGTTGTAGTAAGTATAGTTCTTGACTGGTCAGTTCTACTATCTCTCCATGTATGAGCATATATGATTTTCCTTCTACACTCCTTTGATCTATGCCCAAAACCACTGCAAGTAAAACAATAGCCGTTGAAATATTTCTCATACCTTGATGCATTGGGCTGCCTTACAGACTTTGTTTTCAAATTTCCTTTGAAATTTCTCTTATCTAATATTCTTTGGTACTTAGACCTTCAATCTCCTTGTTTGAAGAAATGTCTTCATGCATTATCTCTTTTCCCTAGAGGTCTTTCTTGAACCTAGAACAATATTCAAAAATTTATCTGGTTCTCATAAAAAATAACCTCATCATGGAATAAATGACACATAATTGGAAATATCTCAATTTCATCTAACTAATGTAACTAATTAGGACCTTCAAATCATGGTACAACACCCCAAAACTCATGCATCTCTGAAACTGGTCAAACTGGCAATTAGGTGCCAAGAACCAGTTATGGACTCAACATGAACTAACACCTCAAACTTCACTTCTAAGCTCTTCCACCACATGGAAACACTTCAAGGGCATCCGTAACAACATGTTCCTTTACTCACAACCACAAGTCACATGGAGAAAACCTCATAAGCATACTTGTTATAACTAGCTTCTTGATAAGCCTAATAGGGTCTTATTAGGCCATTAGGGGTTAAATGAGAAATCACCTCTTCAGATCAAACCAAGAATTCAATAACACATCATGTTAGAACTATACCAAGCTATTCATGTCCAAACAACCCTGCTATATCATGTAAAATGACACACACGCTCACTCATATAATCATGAATGGTTCTGCACTCACATGCCCATTAGATGGTAGAACACAATAGAGGACATGTTACACCCATTTTCTCTATAAAACCTTGCCTATATCTCTTCATGATCTCTTGGAAAACATCCCTAAACAATACCCCACAAAAGGTCTTTAATCATGACACTTACAACACACATTTGTACTAGTAAGTCTCTTTAAAATAGAGGTTTTTCTTTAACTTACTAAAACACCTTGAGCATGAAACCACCACCAAAAGGATATTATAACAAATTCTCTACAACCCTGAAGCTTCACATTTTTTTCTCATTCTATTTGGATACCATACAAATAGCTTCTTCTCTATCGCTATAAAATACGGTTCTAGGGAGGGTTTAGACTAACTCATGCTTCTTAAAAATCATTCATAAAGTGATATGTCATCATTTTTCATTCATTCCAACTACAAAAATTTCTTAGTTTCCATGCCTCAAGCTATAGTGAATTTCTTAGGTATCCATGTGAAATAATTTACATGTAAGTGAGTACTCCAAACATGGGCTTCGAGTTGGGAATGAGCATTCTGAGAGATCAAGAGAGCTAAAACTGATTTATCTTAGTTTTTTCTTCATCCTCATGTATTTAAACTTGGCACACAACACTTCAATGACCTCCTTAATGATATATAATTATAATACATACTTGGATACTTCTGCAACTTACCATGCCATCTCATTTTCCAATGCATTATTGACTTTTCCCAAAATAGACATTGCCTCCAAAGAATTTAACATGCTACTAAGACTCTAGGCTGAATGTCCTTTGACAATCTTCTACAAATTACCTGCAATGTAATGACTAGATATCACTTACTCATATAAGCATATCTCTGTATCATAATTCATGCTACTCATGGAGCTATGAGACTAGTTCCATAAGGTGTAAAGTGACCCTAATTTCTTATATTTTCTAAAATCAAATATAAATTATAAGAAATAATAAAGTATACATTTCCATATTGCACGTGTTACAATGCACATGCATTTTAATGTGTATGCATTCCATGCACCCAAACTAATATTTTGATAGGCTTGATATTGCTTTGGTTTCCCAAACCTGCACTCTGGACCTGTAAAAACATAGCAACATGCGTATTTTTGACACAATATGTAAAAACTCACCTTTCACCATGATAAATCCTACAAAAGTGATTTTTATCTTTCTTGAAAAAATTTCCTACAATGTCAAGAAAACTATCCTCTTTCTAAATATATACTTTTTATATTTTTCTGACTATTTTAAGGTTTCCATTTATATTTATTTCAAACTATGTATTTTATACCTCTATTTTTAGTGATTGTAAATGTTTATCTTTTGTCATGTATCTTTTTTTTCACTTCTCCAAATTGAAAAAAATATAGTCCCAAACTAGGACTAATTCTATACACATTAAAAAAACACTAATTTTCAATATTTTTTGAGGTAGCTAGGGGGTGGCCATGGTCGGCTATCCGTTATTTTTTAAGTTTCAAAATCTTTGTACTTGAAAAATCATAAAAAAATACTCACTAAAAAAATCTAAAAAAGTTCTATCCCAAACTAGATGCTCCTACCTTTCTTTCTACACGGTTTTTAAAAATACTAAATAGTGCTAAAAAAATGATGGGGGGCATGACCAAATGTCTACTATATTTTTTTTGCAAAAATAGGAGTACCTGTTGATATTTTAGATATTTAACCCACTTATGCTTTACCATGTTTTTACAAAAAAATAGTAGTTTAGAAAGTAGACTCAAAATGCTACAATTCATGTTCTTATAACATCTTCAAAATTTGAGTGTAACTATCTCAAATAAATAATACAAGTTGAAGTTTTTATTTTTCAGAAAAAGTGTCCACTTAAGACCCCATTTTGGCCCCCCAACTTTGTGCACTTACCCATTTACAACTACTTCTGAAGTAATCTAGCAGTAATTATGTTTCGATTCCAACCAAATAATCTATTGTAACCATGTGCAACTGTAAGGGTTCACATCCTACTCTATCCCCTTTTTAATGCTCTACACAAGTCGATATACCCATTATATCATTTAGTTAACCTTTGAAAGGTATAGAGAATCATGTGTATCTTCTTAGTGTCAACTTCCCACTCATGACACACTTTAAAAGAAGAAATGGTGACAGACAATGCAATCAGTAATTTGCACTACTATGCACATAGTTTTGGCATTGTGCTAGCAAGCCTAGTTTTATGGCTGCACTTAAACCGACATGAAATTTTTCCCTACATTCACCATACAATCGTATCATTCATAGTATCAAGATTCATTCCGTTCTTAATTTATTAAGTTCATAGTTAACCATTTTAGTAATCACTAATATCCATTAAAAGATACTAGGTCTGATTTAGTTTACTAAGACAAATAAGTACATATGTACCCTATTCAAGTGATCTCAAAGTACCTTTGTACTTCATTCCATAGTGTCATAATTTGATCATACGATGACGATACTTAACCATAAGATTACATGTCATTGTTGTTAAAAGACAACAACCTATTTGTGTCATATAAATTGATTATATCATCCTAAATATCTAGATCAACAAATAAGTCTTATGTTATCTAACAACAATAAGTACACCATTTATAATTGTTAAGTACACTTTCATAATTTTTGCTTGTTTTAGGAACAGTTTAAATTTTTTGTTTAATAACTTGTAGCAATTATGACCCGCAAATCCCTATGATAGCATATTCTATCTAATCCCTCTTGGAATCCCTATGGGAAAGGCTGCGGATGCATAATGACTTACATCATTACGCACCGTTTCCCTTCTCGTATCCATTCCCAGTTAACCCGGATAGATTTTGTCACATTGCCTTGCAAATCACAATCCTTCTCTTGTATAATTCACAACTTATATTTATGTTGAGAAGGTACACTTCCCTTATTATGAGTCATTTGTTAATGATTATAATATAACAACGAGATATCATTACTATGTTTATCTCTATCACATTAATGCGACAATTGGTTGCTGACATTCTTATATAATTAATAATTAAACATATGATTAATTAATGTCCATATATCTTATAATGTATACTTATAGGTGTCATCATAAAAGATAATTTGCATATGTGTCTTAATCATGTTAATGTTTTTTTTGTATTTTAATAATAAAATCATAATGAAAATAATCATCATATTGTATTGGAAATATCACATTCACATTCTATCATAATCTTGACATTATAACACTCTGTACAAACAAGGTACGCTGTAAAAAAACAACATTTAATTATGTCACGGAGGTTAAAACCTCGTTACAAAAGTACACACTGATCATAAAGTCAATAATCATTTACAACATGATTTTAGATTGCCTTATTCTTTACAAGTATTTCTTTCTATTTAATACAACAAATACAACCTCATTTAATACCAATCACAAGTCAAGCAATGAAGCAATAAATACATTTCAATCTTCCTTCAAAATCAACCTAATTTGATAGTAACCTTCATGATCATTATATATGGTCAGTTCCAACCGAACTAGCATGGAATATACAATTCCTTGTCTAGTTACTTCAATACCAAATAGTGAAATATTAACTATCATGATTAAATGATGTTATCCAGAAGTTTCATGTAACTAGACATAGGATAATCAACACAAAGATCTAAAGTGACCATCACAAGCTCTTTCCTACAGAGACACATCTGCATGTGAAATAGTTAAGCACAGTAACTAAATTTAAGTACAAAGTTGTTCAATGTCCATTTTTCCCCCATAAACCATACTTATGCATTCCGGAAAATTAAAATTTAATTCAACTTTCAATTAGATACTAATCAAAAGGATGTTAATTTTAAATATTATAATACATCCAAATTCCACGTATTATGAATAACCTATCAAATATAATCATAATAATATGCATAGTCAAATGTATTCTCGATTCATAAATTAACTAAGATCAATAATAATCATCCTACAATATTTAAGTCAATGTAATATGACATATAAATTCAACTTTACCCTGCATTCATATTCACAAGGATACCATAGAAAAAGCTCTTAAAGTAGGTATTTACCTTAGCTCATGTTCACCTAGGTACTTTATTTACCTTTATTGTATTTATCCTCACCCACTTATGTGTGTGGATATTTATTTTATTTTATTTAGATATTAGGAGATATTATCTAGTTGTTAGGTACATAGTTATTTCCTTGATCTATGGTATTGACTATTTCTTTCCTTGATCTAGGGTATTGAATAGATCCTTGATGTCTAGTTTTCTCCTAAATCAATTAAACCTTACATTATCACGTATAAATATGGATCTAAAGCCTATTGTTTGGCTTCACTTGATGGTAAACCAAAAACAAAACCTCTTAACGCATTGCACTTGCAGCCCTTCTACTGTTAACATACCTACCAATGTGAACTTATTCATCTTAGTGATCATACATCCATCATTAACCTCTGCCATCTTTGCTTGTAATGGTTTATAACTATGTGGTCTACCCTCACTTTCTTGTCTATGACCTTGAATATGGGCACCACAGCTTTGCTCACAACATATTCCTTATGGACACGTTCCTCCTTCTAGGTGGGAACCCCATAATCATTACATCCATATCCTTATTATTTACCTACTAGAACCACGCTAAGGGTCCATAGGTGTCGCTTGTACATCTTATCATCCCCTCCTAAGTGGTCTACTTAGTTATCCCTAGCTCTTCCATAACAAGTCAAAAAATTTGAACACTTATATTAAATGATATATTATCCAAAACAGACTCCTCCCTCGAAGGAAAATTGTTCATATAAAGAAAAATATCAAAGGCATAGACTGCTCCCTCGAAGGATAACTATCACATCTCTTGCCATATGAAAAAGTAAAAAACCAAAATCCAAAAGCAAAAATCAAAATGTAGACCACTCCTTTGAAGAATGGCTTGCTTCCTTCTCATATCATGGAAGTAAAGGCTTCCTGCATTGATCAACCTTCCATATACTCAAAAGCAAAAGCATGAAGTTTAAAATCATGCATCCTAAGAAAGCTTCCCGTATTGATCATCTTTCTCTTCCATATAAAGCTTCTCTGCATTGATCATTTTACACCATATTGCTCAGAGATGGGGCATAGACTTTGGGACAACCACCTAAGAAGAACTTATTTTCCCGCGTATGAGTTATATCTACAATCCCTTTTTTTTGTCGACATTATGGTCCATAAGTTCATCTTACACACTTTCCCTCGTGACCCTTGGAATAAATAGTTATTGATGGCTATGTGTCAACACCTGCTATTGGCTACAAGTGCACTGCCTTGTTTGGTTCCCCTTTCATGTTTACTTCCAATCCAGTTTGAAGCATCAATTCTTTGTACGCTCCTTGTTACAATGCAATGTAATTCGTTCACCCTTTTTGGTCACCTTCCTATTAATTTGTGTCCTTTCTCTCACACCTAATATATCCTTTATTCTACTAACATTCATTCGTAATCATACTACTCATGATCATATTATCCACAATCCTATTCATCATAAATTCGTAAGTCCATTACATCTCATTTCCATTATACAAAAAACATATTGTCTACATTCTTACATCACATCATTTGTATGTCATATCATCTATATCCTTCATGTCATAATCATATTTGACAACTATCTACTCCATTCCCATCATATCTATTTAACATCTATATGCATCATGACCAACAAAACATCACATCATAGTCTATCAAGTCCATATTCTATTATAATTTCAAAACCATCAAATGAGATCATACATCACCAAATCCATAATAATCATACGATTCATCATCCAAGTTTAACATACATCATAATCAAATCCATTATCATCATACAAAAATCTTCCACGCCACAAATGATACATCACGACACATGATAAATCACAATCATATATATATATATATATATATATATATAATCGTCAAAATGTCATCCAGTACATCCATGATAAGCCACTAAGGGCTCCTATCTCAAAGCCGATATATCATAAAAATCTGTAAATTGTACATCCGATAATACCTCAAATCTTGCCCACCTGGGGCAAGCGTCTGGACATCTCTTTGGACCATCATCTCTTCCATATAGGATACCTAGGTCTCGCCTCAGTTGTGCCACACTAGCCATGCTCTTGGACGACACTGGTCACTGTTGTGCCTCTTGCTACTTTGCTGCTCTGCTAGATATGCTACGCATATCTCTGCACTCGTAGTAGCCTTAATGTCACAATGCAATCATAACAACCGCACCACCGATGCCTCTAATGCCGTGTAGTTGCTCTAAAGGAATGCTACTCGACAAACGCCATCTGGACAGTTCCCTATGACACCGCTAGCGCCCCGCTCTCTAACTATGCTGCTAATATAGGACCGAGGTCTCCAAATCTGGACTTGTAGGCCTCCCTTTGCCTCATATGCCTGTCTTTCTGCTAAATGTGCCAAGTCCCTCTCCTGGTGCAATCTTGTCACCCATGGAAGCCTTGGTGGCCTAATCGCGGCTATATGCTCGTAAGCCTATGTAGTCGCCGCTGCTCCAACCCTAATCGTCGTCAACCCTATCAGGCATCGTTGACTCGGCCCCTCCTATTCAATCATTTAGCCCTTTCACCTTATTTCCTCATTAAATTATTCTTTCATCCACTCTTCTTCCTCGTGATGTCACCCATAACACATTGTTTCATGCCTTGCGTGAAGCTTGCATATCTTCACATCTTACCTTTACGACCATCATTCGTGTTCCTTATTGGGGCACCATTATTTTCCTCTTTTTTATCCGTCCTACCCAAACGCATATTATGCTTGATTCCACATGTATGAAGGATGTCGCATAGTTTGCCCCCACGCCTTATCAGACCTTTGCCTTGACCATTCCTCACACCTTGTTTCCGCATCCATTTTGATGTCTACCTTTGACCCATCAGATCCCATGGCTTGCACTCTGTATTGCAGTGGTATTTCACCGACTCACAAGTCCGTATGACATTGATTGTCATCTCCATTGAGGTTCGTACTTTGTTCCCTACCGAAGTGATTCCAAAATTATCGCCATATTTTTGTTTATTTTTAGTTTTCATTTCTCCTCGTCTAGGTGCATCTTATGTTTTCATCTTCTCATTTTCTCATCATTTCCACTCTTTCTCTTTTTCATCTTATCTCTTTCAAACTCGTGACCAGATTCTCCTTCATGTGTCGTCTGACCCCTAGTTTTAGGGGGAGCACCTCGTCAATCATCTCTCATCTCTTCTTGTTTTTGTCTCATGCCTTACCCAACGCAAACCACTCGACAAAATGGGGGAAATGTAGACACCCATTTTTTGATATCACTAGTTCCCTCATCTTGCACGTTCACTCCCTTTATCGTCATTATTTTCATACATACATATCTCTCTTCCCATTCAAATCTCCTTTTTCCCTCCTAAATTCCATTTATTCCCTCTTAATCATTATTTCCCACCTTAATCCCATCCTTAATTATATCCTCTACTCTACCATCCCTAATCATCATTAATTAATTCTAATCACTTCATCTAATTCATTTTATTCTCCAAAAGTGCTCCATTTTATCCTCTCTAGGCCCTTATTTAATAGTTTCACCTCCCCCTTGCATTTATTTAATATTTTCCACCTCTTCACCTACCCATTTATCCATCCCTAAGGCAACCCTAACCCGTTCTTGTCATCTGCAACCCTAATATGCACTTCGTAAGAGCCTCATTTTGCCTCGAGCCTAGGCATCACTTAACCACCGTCCAAATGAACGGGCTCTCTGCAATAAATCGATGACCCATTTTGAGTCGCCGTCGACCCTATAAATACGTGACCATACGCCCATCATTTTCCCAGGGATGCAAAATTTGGGAGACTTCAAGGCTATCTATGTGAATTTGCCTTGCAATTCTTGTCTTCTCTTTGGAGTTGTTATTACCATCTTGGAATATATTTTTAGAGACCCTTGCTTCACCATTTGTGTCCATTTGAAGTCTACTTCCCCTAGTGGAAGCTTGTTGAGACACCATTTCCCTTGACCATCTCATCATCCTTTGCATCAGTATTCTTTGTAGGGTCATCAGTTGTCTCAGAAACCATGTCCCTCGTCTATCAGCTCATTTAACCTGCGTTCATCTTTTACAGATCCAGTGCATCTTCACCCAATTCGTCAAACCCTCAAGCCATTAATATAGTCTCGTTCGCTGTTAACTTGGTCCATGTGTCCATCTTTGATTATCTATCATCCAACTGTGACCACTTCATGCACTCTGTTCTTTTTGAGCTTATAGTCCTTCAAATTTAAGTTCCTTTCAATCTTGCCATTCTACACACCTCAGTAGCTGTTAGATCCAGCCGCCAGTCACTGCCCAGCTCAATCGTCGCCTTTCCTTGTCAGGTAGTTTTCATTAGATTCCATTAATTTTCTTGCATCCTTTCTGTCATATCCAAATTCAAATATTCTTTAAGGGTATTCATGTTTAAGTCTGAACATCATCTCCAGTGTTAGATCAACTTCAAATCTAGGGTTGGGAAAGGCCTTTCAAATAAACTTTCTATGCATTTTTCCTCCTACACTGCCCTCAGTCATCGTTAGACCAAACTGTGACAATCTCGGGTCGCCAGTCAACCCACCTAGTTTTGATTTGGTTTGCGTCTATTTAGATCGGATCAACATCTTTACTTTACCTAGCACATTTCAACTTTCTATTTCAGTTCATTTATCTGCTACATCTAATTTATCAATAATTACTTCATTTATTTTTTATCAAAAACATGGGTTGACATCCATCCTAGTAAGTTTTCACTTCTCAAGACGGACTTTGAAAGGCAATCCACCCATTTATCTACTATTCCATTTTCTGTTGAATTCTCTTTGTTGTGTAAGTCATCTAGCTCACTATGCGAAGGAGTTCTCTTCTTTGTGCACCCGTATCCATCGTCGTCACATCCAGAGGTACCTTAAACCCTCTCATACTTGGAGTTGTTTGTTTTCTTGTTAGTATTTCACTAATCTAAAATAGGTACAAAAAAATCGGTTCAACACCGTGATGAGTGAAAAGAGTAGAGAGGATCCCAAAAATGTTATACAAGAATGAGTTTTTTTGGGTGATCTCACTCTAAGTGTGAGTTTTTTGGGCAATCTCATGCCACGATATAAGAAGTGTAGGGAGAAAGGTCTAGTGTTATTCTCCAACCCTTGACTGCTTAGTGATGATATATACACCACTAAAAATGGTGTGATCTTGCTTTATTTAATTTTGATCAAGTTCAATCCAACGTGAAATAGAAAAAGGAGAAAACATGCATGTTGATTGCTAGAGGACTATACATGTTCTGTGAAAATTGTTGTGTAAGTTGTGTTGATCTAAGAAAAATGTTGTAACTACCCATTGGTCATAGGTGCCTAGGAAGGGTCAAGGGTGTCTATGCACTCATGTCTATGTTTGGGCATTGGCGTATGTGCTATGTTGAATACCCAAGTCAGATTCTAAGCTGATTCTGTACTAAACTATGCTATAATGTAACTACAAATTGTTGAATGGGGTGAGTGTTTCACCCGATGTATGCCCCCTTCGTTTGGGGTGCATGTGATGTCACTAGGAGGATGCGTCCCAAAGAGAGGACCAAAAGCTGATATGAAATTGATGTGCTATAGGGGGAGGGAATGTGCTTGGTAGAATCTAAGGCACACACAAACAAAGTGATTGATAACATGTGTTAGTACAACCAAGACCAAGACACCTATAGAAGACAATACGTAAGCTATCAACTAGTAAAACAATGTAGACTGTGAAAATTAGGTTGCATACATGGGACATTGCTCACAATGTCACAAGACAATTAGGGCCGAAGCGACGAAAAGTTTACAATATGCACACAAGACAAAGGGAAAATCCCGTAAAAAATGGCTAACAATGAAAAAAAATAACAAGCAAAGTAACAAGCAACCATGGTAGCAAATAGTTCCTGCAAAGAAAATGTTGCACATGAAGCACCCGTTAGCATGTTAGAAATATAAAAAGTATGTCAAAGCGTGTATGATCTGATATAGTAGTGTGTTGGTAAAAAAAAGAAATAATATAAAACGAATCAATAACACCTGTAATGTATACGAAAGTAGATGCCCCAGGAGCCGTTGTGGGACTGGTAAGAGGTACAATGCCAAACATCTGTGTTGTGTGTAATGATCTTTATAAAGTTTGCATTCACAACTAGAAGGAAAGTGAACATGCATGTGTGTATAGAAAAGATAATGACATACGTAATATATTTCTAACATATTAAACAAATTTTAACATATGAGTATAAGTAAGCAAGAATAATGTACAACCAAGATATGCATTATGTTGTGAATGTTAATGGATTAGAATGCAGTGTGAGTGTGATAGGAACAACATGCCCCCCAAGCAAATGTGAATGAGTATTAATGAAATGAGGATAATTTATAAATGCCCCCTCAACAGTCAAGAATGAACCATATAACAAGAGTGTGTCATTGGGAAATGTTTTGATAGTGTGTGCTAGATAGATAGATCAATGAAGCATAAAGCATGAGAAGTGAGTGAATGTGGTGAGGTTCATTTTAGATTGAGACTCTCAGTAGTCGAGTATGAACCGTGGAACTAAAGTGCATCATAGGGTAGTGTGCTGTGATGAATCTGTGCTAGAAATATGTGTCGCGAATGTACCAAATATAGAAATGTGTAGTGTTTATGGTGTGAGGTTCATGAATGTAGTATTCCCTCAATAGTCAAGTGTGAACTGTAGCACAAGAGTGTGTCATTAGGTAGTGATAATGCACATGTATCAAGATGTGCAAGATGCATGTGACAAACTAGATGCAAAGTAAGAAGTGAAATGGTAGAAGTGCAAGACACCTGATAATGCTAGAAGGGGGGAAGAATAAGCATGATGCCCATATTTGTATGAGAAAGAGAAGAGTCAAATAACATCATTTAGAAGATCACCGTTGTCATGGTTGAAGCTAAATAGAGATGCATCAGAGACCTGGTAAACAATAGTATGCAGTTGATCATATAAGGAGCCACCGTGGCACAAATTATGCATGCCTATTGCATACTCTTCATCATTGAAAGGTGGTTGTGGACAACCATGTGCATACTAGTGAGTAATATTTTGTGCATAGCCGAGGAATGAATCATTGCAAATAGAAACATGACCAAAAGTAATGGGAAATGTAATGTCAGTATGATTAGGGTCAAAAGTGCCCCCAATGTAGTCAAGCCAATATTACCCAAGTGTGAGTGGGTAAGTATGAGGAGTACATGCAATGAAGACTGATATATAGAAGAAACGAAGGCCATAGGTAGATGCAATACAAATATATCCATAATAGAGATGTAGTGCATGAGGCGGAGTTAAGTGTTGAGCTGTGGAGCTAAATTGCTTCACAAGTAGCATGTTTTACAACTTACAGGTTTACACAGTAATTGATGTCGGTCACATGGGAGGAACCGACATCAATCAGGGAACTGACATCGGTGAACAAACAAGGAACTGACACTGATTTCCTGTGCATGAATGTTCTTCATTTAATTCATGGAATTAGATCCAACCTTTGATTAAAATGTTATCTAAAGGTTGTAAATGTATAACTAAGATGCCCTATATTTGTATATGCTTATATAAACATGAAAACTAGGGTTATGTTGATACGCTCAAAATTCCCCCCTTTTTAAAAGAAAAATTTCCAGAATTTTGAGTTAGTATCCTTTGAAAGTGTTATGGTAAAGAGAAATTTAAAAAGTTAGAAAATTTCACTCTTTGGGGTCATTTTTAGTGTTTTGCGGCTATGTCAGACATTTGTGTCCCACATGTCCCAAGTGTTGTCGGGCCTTCCATTCACCAATTCATTGCTTTACCCACACTCCTCTCACATCGGCTAAGTCAGAAATTTGTGTCCCGTGTGTCCTAAGTGCTGTCGGGCCTTATGTTCACCGATTCACTGCTTTACCCGCACTCCTCTCACATCGGCTAAGTCAGAAATTTGTGTCCCGCATGTCCCAAGTGCTACTGAGCCTTCCGTTCACTGATTCATCACTTTACCCATACCACTTACTTGTCGGCTAAATCGGCTCTGCACATCCCACATGTCCCAAGTGCAGTTGGGCCTCTTGTTCGCCGATTCACTGACTTTTCTGCACTACCTTGTATATTGACTAAATCGGCTCCGCACGTCCCACATGTCCGATGGACCGTTTAGGCCATTTTTTTCTAAATTTACCGCATATCACCTTTTCAAGTTAGTGCATGGTTATTTATTGCAAATTTTTTAAATTCTCTCTCCTTCATGCAAATTCGTGGCTATATAAAGGGGTATAACTATTGTTTCTTTCTCACATTTTCCTACTCATCTTTTCCCCTTGCTCGCGTTCGTGCAAAGCAATCCGTTGCTCACATCCATACTTCTGTATTTTCTCTTGCAGGGATTATTTGAGATCATGATAATAATCCATTAAAGGTTATCTTCTCTCTGTCTCTGTCATGATGAAGATGCAATATTAAGGGCATGAACATCTCTCCTCATTGGAAACATCTATACATGACATCAGTGATAGTGAAGCTCGACATCTAGACCTTGATGATTTTTGGAGCAAACTTGGATGTGATAACCCTACCTCCATCACTCAAATGATAAAAAATAGTGGGATGGCATTCATAGGAGGTTTTCCTATCTCTGTTCAGTGTGCTGACACCGTGCTTGCTTGCGGGGCTTGTTTCAATCCAGAATCCAAAGAGATCATTGATGTACATGGTGAAGTAGTTACACGACTAGACCCCGAAGTTATCTGTGTTTTCCTGCACATCCCAATAGTATAAAGGGCCAATACCCTCACCCTTTCTCAAGCAAAAGCACTATTTGACCAGGATAGTGAGAGATATAAGGCTAGGGTAGCTATATCATGGTTGAAGAACCCTAAAATGAGAGCATCCAGACTTTCAAAATTGTTGTTCAGGGTTGATTTTAATGAATAACTTTCATACATCATCACTCTTTTGGTTAGGATCATGGGAATGCCTTCTACAAATGAATTTCATTTTTGGATGTGTCCCTATATCAACATCATTTGTGAAGGAAAGTAGATTCTGAATTGGGGTGAGATAATTTGTGAAAACCTAACAGAACATCTGGTTAATGTTCAGAGAACAAAGAATTTTCACATGTCCTCTTATCTCATGTACACTATTGCAGCATCTAGGGAATGGCTCGGATTCTCTTTCGTTGAGGATAAGAAGGATGCTCCTATATATGAGTATTGTCCTCAATTCACTCTCAAAGTCAGCAATCATCATTTCAGAAGAGTTAACGATGCCTTCACCATGTACATTGTGAGGCTTTTGGAAGGAGATACTACTAAGAGATTTTCTGAGGAATAAAAGACCTTGATCTTTGAATATCAGAGTTTCTTCACTCAATTTATAAAATTTTCATATCTCAGGCTGGCTAGTTTTGATGGTTCCCCTCTAAAGCTTCCTATGTTTTGCAATGATAAAATGGCCCTAGTTGAAATTTACAGGAAATCGAACAAACCCCATCAGACTTGCAAAGATAAAAAGATCACTGACATTCGCTTCCCTATCACCTTGGGAAATTATAAATGCAGAACAACCCTTGATGCTTAGAATATTAATAGAACCATTATTCCTCTTACTCTCCATCATTTCAAGTCTCAAAATTTATTTGTTATCAAGGGATATATTGCTAAAAATCTTAGATTAGGTTTCATTCACTTTGCTGATACTGAAGATTATTGGGCTGATTGTGTAGATGACTTTGAGGCCAGGAGAAGGTATTTTGGTAGAGTTTCTCTTCAACAAATTATAGATTTTAATCTCTACAAAGTACCTAAAAAACTCCAGGATGATGATGAATACCTGCAATCTATTGAATATGAGAAGATCATCAAACACTCTACTCTTAAAACCATTGATTAGTTTGTAAAAGAGTAGGATGATTTGAAATAAGTGATCAACTCGGTTTTAGTGAGAACCAAGCTCTGGTTTGATAAGAAGATGCAAAACTTTAGGATGAACAGAGCTAGATCTTATTTGCAAGAAACTTCCTCTCCTAGGAAAGAAGAACCTACACTTGATGTTGAGATGCCCGAGTAATCCACCCCTTCCTCTTCGACCAAGGTATACATGAAGAAAGGCAAGTCTGTCAAGAAAGAGCAAATGATTAAGGAAAGGGAGGAGTTTTCTTTGGAATAGTCATAGGTTCTTGCAGAGTCAGAGGATATAATTTTTTTGAGTGAAGATAACAATGAAGAATTGAAGGAGGAAGAAATCCCTGTCAACACTACAAAGATGAAGAATAAGGGCCAAATGTCTGAATCTCTAGGTTTGGTGGACTCTTCTTCTAAGGATATTCCTGAGGATATGCCAACCTCTCCATTAGAAACATCTATGGTACAAACATTGAGTGTGATGAGTACACTTGCACTCGGACCCATTGTTCCTTCTGCCTCTTCCTCCTCCTTTTCTTGGGTTCAACCTTTCATTGATAGTAGGAAAAGAAAGTCCACCTCTTAAATTATGGTTCCTATGTTTGATGTTGTCGAAGCCTTACTCGGCACTACTCCCCCTCCTCTAACAAAGAAAGAAAAAATGACCTCAAGGTTAGTATCAGATTCAAAGGGTAAAACATTCATGGAGATTACAAGGCCTAAATTGGATAGAGAAGAGAGAGATATTTTAGTGTATGATTTGGAACTCATGAGGATTCCACTTGGGGATTCTATGCCTAAAAGTGAGGTTCAAACCTCAGAGAAACTGTAACCAGGGTCATTGAATGAGTAGAGAAGGGTAAACAAACTATAGAACAATTGGAAGAACATAATCAGGTTCTCTCAGATTTCATAAAATCCATGTTGGCAAAAGATTAGGTGTTGGATCCAACTCCATTAATCACTCTTCCTCCTCCCATAGTTCTCAACAATGATGAAATTCAGACCATCAAGAATATTCACAAGCATGTCACTTATGGAAAGGCCATCAAATCACTAGTTGATGACATGACATTAGATGGATCTAACTTCATTAAAGAGGCCTTCAAGTCACATGAAAATGTGTCTAAGTTGCAGTTGAAATTCATCACAACACTCAATGGCTTTGAAAAAGAGCTGAAGCTATGGTGTGAATGCATCTAATATCTTTGTTTGATGAGAAAGATAGATGAGCATATTTTATTGGCAAACAAAGTATTTCATAAAGCCAAGAACAACCTATCAAGATCCCGGGTTTTCAATATTGATTGGAAGATCAAGGTTTTAGAGGAAGCAACGAGAGAACTAAAAAATATGCGACAGATAGGAGAAGCTTTCAAGACTTGTGTTCTATCTTCCTTCCAAGATATTCATTTTAAAATCTAGAATGAAGCCTCAGGTATTCAATTTTCTTTATAAGAGATCAAGGCCCAGTTCAACACCTTCATCAAAGAGGATCTTTTCAAGGAAGAGTCAATGTCTAAGGAGAAAATGAAAGATGTCTACTCTCTTCAATCAGCTCTCACCGAGGCAAATAAAGAATTTCTGAAAAACATAGAGTTTGAGAAGGATATGGAGAAGTGTCTTGGTATGTGGACCCATGCCACTTCTAACATCACTATCCCAAAGTGCATGGAGATAGCTGAAGCATTGAAAATATTTAGGCATCGGATTCTTAAGATAGTTGGTCCCTCTAAACCTCCTTTGGATGTTTCTGCTACTGAGTCTTAGGTCACTTCTTTTATTTTGGGGTTTTAAAACCCATGATGTAATACTTGATTAAAGACATTCTATTAATGTATTTGTTAAGTAGTCTTTAATATTTAGTATAAAAGAAATTGGACTCGAATGTAATTGTCTTTGTAAGCTATTTAATTGGCTCTTCATGCCATTATTAAGCGTGAGACTCTGATACTCTTGAAATGTAATAGATTTGAAAGTAATCAATACAGAAGTTTTTCCTTATCTCTTATTTCCATATGCTATCCTTTCTTCCCTTATCTAAAATTTATGAATCATGAATCTTTTGATATTAAGAAACTTTGCGTTCTTGTGATATGATTTATAGAACTTTATGTCTGTGGAATAATATCAGGTGTTTCTCATGTGAATGATTCAATTTTGTATCTCCTTTGCTAAAGTACACATAAGGTTATGTTTTTCTATCTATACTACCTGAAAGTAATGTTGTGTTCTTCCCTTTTCATTTTTCTTGTTCTTCTATTTTTATGTATTGATAATCTTTGTTGGCATAAAACATTTCAAAGTATCAAGAGTCCTCATTAATATGAAAGTTGTATATTTGTTAGGATAAATTATATTATCCTATTATTTAATTATGCATAGGATTATTATTTAATTAATTTTAAATAGTTAAATGGTTATACTGTTGTATGGTTAATCAACCATATTTGTCAGGATGCACTTGTTATATTGTTATAAACAATATATTTGTCTTTATGTAATTTTGCTTCCCGGGTGTTATTGGAAGCTTGTTTATTATGGTTTGTGGTTGCACCTGTGCAACTTATTCTCCCGGATGTATTTGGCTGTGCAATATCTATAAATATTGCAGCCCATCCTCTGTAATATTTTACTGATTGAGATTAATAAAATATCACAGGCTTCCGTCCCTGTTTCTCAATCAACATTTGGTACCAGAGCGAATTGAAGCTCCTGGCAAGGTTGGAGAAGGTTGCAGAAGAAGGAGAATTCATGGAGAAGTAATCTGCACCAGAAGGAGAGCCAGTGCTGCCTCCTGCAGCTTCCCAGAACCCCCTGCAAACCAACAACCTCCTGTTCAGTTCTAGGTGTTTGGAACGCAATTTTTTTTTGCACTGGTGCACTCAGCACCAGGAAAAAATTGCTACAGTGAACAAACAGAGCAAAGAAAATAAAAAAAAGAAGAAAGAGGTGCCCAAGCTGGAAAATATACAGTGGGAGGTGAAAAAAAAGAGTTTTTTTTGAGCATAAGCGCCCATACTCAGTCCCTGCGCGGCCTGCATTAGGAAAAATGTGTTTTTGGAGCTAAAAAAACGTCATTCTCCTCAAGCCCGCGCCCTTCTCCATCTGCCACGCCCTGCACATGCAAATAGCAAGCAAATGAAGCTTAGATTGTAAAAAATACGGCCTGTACAATCAAAAACACCTCCAGCATCAAAAAAATGCGCCCAGCATTAAAAAAAACGCCTCCAGCATTAAAAAAATGCGCCCAGCATTAAAAAAACGCCTCCAGCATCAAAAAAATGCGCCCAGCATTAAAAAAAATGGCCCAGCAATAAAAAAAACGCAGCCACAAGTCAAAAACGCGGCCTGTACAGTGAAAAACGTGGCCTGGCATTCAAACACGCGCCCAAGAAGAAAATACAACAAAAAATACAGCCTGATCAGTGCGTGGGAAGGAGAAAATGAGGCTTGAGCAAGTAAATGCGGCCTGAGCAAAGAAATAAAGCCTCAGATCCATTTTTTGGGCAAATAGAACCCTAAAAACGCCCCTTCACCAACATGCGCCACGTGGCATTCATTTTTCAAGAGGTAAGTCAATTTATTTGACATTAAATACAAATTTCTTCCATTCATAGTCCAAGCGCCCCAAGTGGCCAAGTTGGTTATTGCATGTGCCTTAGGAGTGAGAGGTTTGAGGATCAAATCCCACTAAAAACACTCAAAAACTCTCCTTTTGCATCTGGCGGGAATTCTGGCGGAACTGCTAAATTTAATAGGCTTTTTTGAATTTAGTTACGACTAACTAAATTTAGCGGAGAATCCCTAATTTAGGGTAAAATTTTTTTTTCTCCTATTTGGTCTGTTTTCTCATTCCAGACATTTTTTGCAAAAGGAGACCCACCTAAAAATTTCATTTTCAGCTATTTTTTTGCAATTTTTAGCATTTTGGGTTCAGGAGGTCACCAGGACCCCGAAATTGTAAATTTTTGCCTGTCATTCAAATTGTATTGTATATTGTACTAATTTGCAGGTTTCCATAGTCAACTGCAAAACTTTGTAACTGCTCAGAAATTGGAAAAATTGTAATAAAAAATAGTAAATTTGGTTCTGTAACACTCACGAGATCCTAGATCTCATTCGCAGCGTTCGGTATATACAGTGCCTCTAGGAAGCGCTTACGGGTAAAGCCGTCGCGACTACTACTGCACTTAATGCCTAATATAGCTGCAACAACATCGTCTGGGAATTGTCCCTATAAATCGACGGGGAGTAATAAGGTCACAGTGCACACACTATGAACCATCCCATCCGTCTGTGAACGATTGCAAGACATAAATCCGGACTGAGAAATTATCCGAGTATATAGCGAAGTTATGCGCCCGTATGAGGATATTTATTTGAGCCGGTGTCAATAATTGCACAGACCCCATCAGTACTGTCTTGGTACCACGTATCGAATTCTTTCACGTACGTTAACGCCTCTTTCACGTACCGCCGGGTATATAGAAAGGGCGAGCTTCTTCCACGTACCGACGGGTATATCGGAAGGGCGTGTATATAGAAAGGTTCGGTATATCAGACTGACGGTATATAGATTGGGAGACCTTATACCTGGAGTGATAAGAGCCAAACCCTGTCAGTGATCTCTGCAAAATGGGCACCAATGCCCCCAAATTTTTTCTTCCGGATTCACAATTGCTCAGAGGAAGCAACTATGCTGCTTGGAAGACAAAAATAAAAACACAACTTGAGTTTGAAGAAATCTGGCCTGTTGTGACTGGTACTCTAACCAGATCACCAACGGATGCAACACAACAACGACAATTTGATAGAGAAGATCAGAAAGCAAAACTCATCATTTTGTTTGGAGTATCCGACGATGTGCAAGCCCACATTCGAGATGCCACATCAGCAAAAGAAGCTTGGGATAAGCTGAGCACAATATATGAGGCCAAGAATAAGAATGTCATACTCAATTTGCAGAGTCAGTTACATACATTGAAATTCAAACAGAATGAGAAAGTTGAAGCCTTCCTAAGAAGAGTTGTAGAGTTGAGGGCTTCACTTCTAGCCCTAGGAGAAGAAGTCAAAGATGAGTCTCTCGTTCCCATTGTTCTGAGAGCTCTCCCTTCTTCTTACCGAATTTTTGTCACAACTCTAAACTTGTCAGATACGAAAATTAGTTTTGACAAGTTAGTAAACCTACTGCAACAAGAGGAAGCAATGTACAACAAGGATGATGAAGAGGAGCAGGCACTATCTTCACATCAAAAATGGAAAGGAAAAGGTAAAGGAAAACCTAAATCCTATCAGAAGTCCCCACATCAGAATCAGTATCATGGGGACAATCAACAGAAGAAGCGATGTCCAATCTGAAAAAGAGGACATGACTTGCAAGAATGTTGGTTTAACACATATAAGAAAGGTTCATCGAGCAATTCTGGACCACAACAACAACAAACTTACAAGGGACATTCAAACAACTATCACGGGCAGAAAAAGGGGAACTGGAAAAGAAGACCCCACCAGCAAGGTAATATTGCTGAGCAACAAGATCAGTCAGACAATGAAGACTTCTTGTTCACTGCTCGATCAAGTGAACCATCCACGTCATCTAGTGACGTCTGGTATGTTGATTCGGGAGCCACTCGACACATGACCGGCCACAGAGACTGGTTTATTTCAATGAGGGACACGCCATCGAAAAATCATGTTTCATTGGGAGATGATTCTTCATATACAGTACAGGGGATTGGAAACATTTCTCTACCCCTTGGTTCACGCAACTGCAGACTATCAGATGTTCTATATTTCCCTGGGTTGACAAAGAACCTTCTTTCGGTCAGTCAACTCCTAGATCACAATTTGAAAATTGACTTTGATAGTCAATCCGGCAAGAAAATGTGTTTGATTCAAGATAAATCAAGAGGCTCGAAAATAATTGCAAAAGCCTCAAATGTGGGAAGAATGTTTCAACTTGATTTCATTCACAAAAATGATCAAGCACTCGTGGATAAAAACTCCACCTCAGCTCAGTTGTGGCATTTGAGATTTGGTCATGTAAGTTTCAAATATCTCGACACACTTCGCCAGTGCAATATGGTACATGGGCTACCATCTCTTCAGAAGGATACAAACAAGTGTCCTCACTGCTTAGTAGGGAAACAACACAGAGTTTCATTCCAAACAAGTACTTTTCGAGCTCATGGAAAACTTGACCTGGTTCATACCGATCTGTGCGGTCCAATGCAGCCAAGTCATTCAGGGTTCCAATACTTCATGCTCTGTGTTGATGACTATTCACGCAAAATGTGGATTTTTTGTCTTCGCAAGAAAAGTGAAGCCTTTGAAACGTTCAAAAAGTTCAAAGTGGTAGTTGAGAAAGAAACTGGTCGTCACATTAGAACTCTCCGCTCAGATCGAGGGGGGGAATTCACCAGTGAATTCAGAGCGCCCACAATTGCTCTTGATGGAATTACACCACAAGAAGCATGGTCAAAAAGGAAACCATCCATTGCACACCTCAGAGTATTCGGGTGCAAAGCCAGCATGCACATACCCAAACAGAACAGAAAAAAATTAGACATGAAGTCACAAAATCTCATCTTCATTGGATATAGTGAAGAGACTCTTGGGTACAGACTGATGGATCCTAAGACCAGAAAAGTCTACACAAGTAGAGATGTTGAGTTTTTCGAGAAGAAGGAAGCAGAGACTCCTCCTCCGGACTCGCAAGATGTAGATTTTTCACCAGTTATAAAAACTGAAGCAAATGTTCCCTCAGAAGATGAAAGTGATGATGGGGATGATGGTGTTGATCAGATAGGACCACAACCCATGGGAACAGCTCAACGTATGCCTAAATGGTGTACAAGCACATTACGAGATGCAAGACTGGATGCTCCACCGGATACATCCACCCCTAGACCACGGACTCGCAGTAAAGCAAGAGAAGAAGTTAACTTTGCTTTGATGAGTAGAGTTATTGAAACAGACGAGCCATCTACAGTCCAGGAAGCCCTACAGTCAAAAGCTTGGAAAGATGCCATGGATTCTGAATATCAATCAGTGATAAAGAATAACACTTGGCAGCTTGTTGATCTTCCACTAGGGAAGAAACCCATTGGATGCAGATGGATATTCAAAACTAAGTACAAAGCAGATGGGACAGTGGACAAGCACAAAGCAAGACTTGTAGCAAAGGGGTACGCACAGAAAGAAGGCATTGACTATGAGGAGACATTTGCTCCCACAGCTAAGATCAAAACGATCAGGATGATCTTTGCTCTAGCTGCTCAGTTTGGATGGAAAGTTCACCAGATGGACGTAAAAAGTGCCTTCCTGAATGGAGATTTGCAAGAAGAAGTCTACATGACTCAACCTGAGGGATATGTAGTACCTGGTCAAGAAGAAAAGGTATGCAGACTCAGGAAATCTCTGTATGGCTACATCAAGATTGATGAGCATCTCGTACAACATGGATTCGTCAGAAATCCATACGATCCCAATCTCTACCTCAAAAAGCAAGGGGGGGAGATGGTGATTGTTGTAGTTTATGTCGATGATCTAGTCATCACTGGCAGTTCAGTGAAGATGATTGATGAAACGAAGAAAGATCTTAAGCGATCATTCGTCATGACAGATCTCAGGCTTATGCACTACTGTCTTGGACTAGAAGTATGGCAGAAAGAGAATCACATCTTTGTTTCTCAGATGAAATATACCAAGACAACGCTCGAGAAGTTTAGGATGATGGATTGCACACCAATTGCTACACCTATGGAGAACAGATTACAGTTATCTCGTTCAGATCCATCTCCTGAGGTAAGTGCCACTCTCTATCGGCAGCTGATTGGGAGTCTCATTTACCTGACCTACACTAGACCAGATATCAGCTTTGCAGTGAGCTATCTATCCAGGTTCATGCAGGAACCCAAAATTTGTCATTGGAAAGTAGAAAAATGCATTTTGAGATATCTCAAAGGATCAGTGGATCTTGGTCTAGAATACAAGAAGAACGAAAACTTCTTCTTGACTGGATATTCGGATTCAGATCATGCAGGTAACATTGATGATAGAAAATCCACTTCTGGATTTGTATTCTTTATGGGATCTGGACCAATATCATGGGGAAGTAAGAAACAACACTTTGTTTCTCGCTCTTCCACTGAAGCCGAGTATCGTTCTGCAGGAGAAGCTGTCTGTGAAGTGATTTGGCTACGTCGCATACTGGAAGGACTTGGAATACCACAGGACAAACCGACCACCATGAATGTTGACAATGAAGGTGTTCTCAAACTTGTTCGCAATCCAGTTTTTCACGAGAGAACAAAACCCATTGAAGTTCAGGTTCATTTCATACGTGAACATGTGTTGAAGCACAACATCCAGCTTCAGTTTTGTCCAACGGCTGAACAACGGGCAGATATTTTCACAAAGTCACTTGCACGTGACAAGTTCGAGTTGTTCAGAGCATTTCTCTCCTCATCTCTTCAGACAATGCACAATTAAGGGGGGGAATGTTAGGATAAATTATATTATCCTATTATTTAATTATGCATAGGATTATTATTTAATTAATTTTAAATAGTTAAATGGTTATACTGTTGTATGGTTAATCAACCATATTTGTCAGGATGCACATTGTTATATTGTTATAAACAATATATTTGTATTTATGTAATTTTGCTTCCCGGATGTTATTGGAAGCTTGTTTATTCTGGTTTGTGGTTGCACCTGTGCAACTTATTCTCCTGGATGTATTTGGCTGTGCAATATCTATAAATATTGCAGCCCATCCTCTGTAATATTTTACTAATTGAGATTAATAAAATATCACAGGCTTCCGTCCCTGTTTCTCAATCAACAATATTTACGTATAAGCTTTGTTGTTTGCTTTCAATAAGGAACCTCTCCCATACAGAGGAGGGACTTGTTGTCCCCTGATTGTTGATTACTACAAAGTGCTATTTTAAAAACCAACAGGTTAGAAGGAGTAATTGAGTAATCCTTGGTTGAGAGGATGAAGAACTTTCTTAGTAATTTCAACCTCAAAAGCATGCTACCTTGAATTTTTTTAGTCAAGAAACCATATAACTTTGGAATGAACTTGAATGTAACATATCACCTTTCCTTACATACATTCTAGACATCTAAAACTTCTACTAGAGAAGAAAATCAATATTCCCTTGTCTTAGTGATCTATAAAAACCTATAGTATACCATATTTTGACTACCATGAACTTGCAAAATCTTATAAAGAAGAAATCCCACACACTAGAATAAAATAATCAACTAAGAAGATCAAGAAGATCTTACATTACTCTTAACTCTTCCCAAGCACTTTTCATGTCACCTTGCTCATGATCTTGCACACAATAAAAATCTCCCCTAACTTAGACACCATGTTGATGCAGACATGTAAGTTAGACTTTCACTTCTTGGTGCATAATCATTGTTACCCTTATAACCAGTACACCAATTTACATGAAGGTCTTGTTTATAAGATTAACATTGAGACCTTGGTTGCACATCTTCAGAGATACAATAGTTGTTGTTTATGTGATATCTGGTGGTGTTTGGAGGCACAGTTGTAGTGCACTTATGTAGATCCATTTAGATATCTAGAGGAAGAGATATGCAATCTTGGAGAGATGCATTGATAATCTTGTATGGAAGAGTTGATTTGTATCTTGTTTCAATAGTATATATCATGAGATCTCTATATTTGTGGATGTAGCCAACATTGGGTGAACCATGGTACATGTTCCTGTTACTGTGATGTGTACTTTATTTTTATTTCTCCCTATTATCCAGTTTATACATCCACTGCTGTAGATTTTGGGGAATTGTATAGATTCATTTGGCATTGTTATTAATCATAGCACTATTTTGCGGTCTCTAATTCCCTACTGATATCAAATCCTGGTTTTTTATCTTATCTGATACCAACAAGTGGTATCATTTCAATGGTGGCTTTATTTTTGGAGAGCAAGGATTTTCATTTAACCTCTACATTTTGTTAGTGGTATTATCTGAAATAATGTATGATAGCCATATGCATTTGTTTTACCTAATGTGTAAATACGTAGGAAGAGATTTAATCATCAAGTGGGAGATTAGAAAATGTAACTTGGTTGCTTGAAAAATGATAGCGACCAACGTGTCGGTTAGAATGTTATACCGGAGTGCATCGGTAAGTGGTTCCTAAGCTAGATACCGACATTGGTAAAGCAACCGTGATCAGTTAGAGGGAACTGCATCAACATTCTAGTTTAAATAGAAAATCACATCATCTTGAAGAAATTTGAGAAGATACAGTGAATGTATCTTGATTGTTGAGGTGTCCCTAAGTTCTTAGAAGCACATGCAATTATTGGTCATGATTACACAATACCATAGATTATAGAGGTAGGGTTTTTGTGTTATCTTCGTATTGTAGTGCTTGTATATTTTGGTTGCACATGCATGTTTGGGATTGTAGATCTAGATCTGAGTAAGAGATATAGGAGTATTTATGTATCCCTTTGGTCTAGTTTATACACTAGCTTCGTTATTATTGAAGTGGGCCAAAAGTGAAGATGATTCTTCTATAGACCACATGAATCTATGAAGACTAAGATGGCGTGTTTCAACCTCATATTGCATGTATCACTTGTATTTTTATGTGCAAGTTTTTTACTTCTTGAATATGTTGATAACAGTTATGCATCCTTTGGGTAGTTAGATGTCGTTAGAGAAGTGGAATATAATAGCAAATAATGACAAGATGATTAACTCATATGGACTTCGGTTAAACATGCAAACGTCATCTAATTGAGTGTGATGTGTCTCATCTTGGTTAGTCATTTATGTGCTATGTATTGTTGTATGTAAAGTTTTTGTACAAGATTTGGGTGCTTCTTGAAATGACCTGGTTAAGACTACACAACTATCAGCTTTTCAGAGTAGGCACCTAGTTTAGTGTATGATATGCCAATTTATAGACCACCTTGATCAACATTCATAACAGCATGTGACGTTGGTCAGTGAACCGATGTTAGTCAATGGAGGAACCGATACCGGTCAAAGTAGAATGGTTGGTCTTTATAAAAATGACAAAAAATTGCCACATGGGTCACATTTTTGGGACAGTAGACAGAGGCCATGGAAGATTTAATGTCCATGAACCTTTGGCTAAGGATCATGTTTCATTGCACGGAGTGTGTACAGAGTAGAAAGGTTGGAGTCAGATCACTTCAATCTTTGAATCAATAAAGATGACCAATTGGATCATCATGGAGTCTAGTGAGACTTGGGTCAAATTCCAGTATCTCTATAGTGGTTCATGTTTTATTTCTTTTGTTTGAAGTAACTGGTATTATGTTCTCAATTGTGTGCACAAGTAAAACATGCACCATGGATATTTTTGTGTCTTGAATTTTATTTCCTGGAATGTGTTGGAATCTTGACTTGAAAAGAGTATCTAGTAATAAGGACTTAGATCCATCAATGAAATGTCATTTTTAGACATCCACTTGCATGGTAACGGGAGATGTTTTTGAGTACACCATTCTGGATGAAAAGAAGCACAGGTGATTCATACCTACTTCATAAGAACCAAATCTTCTAGTGATACTCATGAAGAGTATTCTTGATAAGAAGGAGAATCAATTTTATGGTTTGTTTCATCTATTTTATTTCTCACTAATATATATATATATATATATATATATATATATATATATATATTATCTTGATGAGCTTAATCATTAATCACCTAGATCATGAGTTCAAGTTGCAAGTGGGAAGAAGCCATGGTTTTGGCATTACATGTTAGACACATATGCACGTGCGGAGTGAGAGGAGAATGCTATTATTCAAAGTAGCATGAGGCACAAGTTGTTTTGGAGGACAGTCATAGTTTTGCAATGTATTTTGTGTTTAGTGCATGATGACGTCACTTATAGTTTTATTTTGTAGTGCTTGGATATCCTTATGGGATGACAAGTTGATGGTTGTTCAGCTAGGTTAAGAAGAGAGAAATGTTTTAGAGTTTGAAGGACTGTGGTGTAAAAAGGAAAATATATTTGTTAGTTGACAGGGTTATCTCATGTGATAAGGTGTGTGTGTATTTATAGTTTATTGATGTTGCCCTTGTTTGCTTTCATCTTGGATAATTGTGCAGTATGTTGATGACATTTTTGTTGGTATTTTCACTAATTATTAGTAGCATGGTTAGCATGGTTGTTTTTGTTGACATTGATGAGGACATGATTCATATGTGGCTTTGGAGTTAGTTGGTGAGAGACTTGGAGCTTCTAGAGAGCCTGGTGATATGGATGGATGTATATGGTGAGTTTTATACATGTAGACATCCATTATGTTTTGTGAGTCTATAATGATGCAGATATTTGTTTTTCAACTTGGATTCCTATGAGCATGGTTTAGATAGCCCTTGAGCATGGGTAGGGGATGTTTGTATTTCCTCTTATTAATCTATTTACTCCATGATAGATAAGTTTTCTATAGATGGTTGTCTTGGACATGCAAGTTGTTTATGCAGGGTTGGATTTTCAGAATGTAGTGTTTGGATTATTTGAGTTATGCAGGTGTTGTGGATTGATCACCCACTAGTTATATGTAGAACTCATTTGGGTTGTCTTTACCCAGGATCTTGTTTTGCTTACATATTCCAGTTTGACTTGTCAAGTTGGTTAGTTGCATTGGTGGTTGCATGGAGACATGGATAGATGGTTAGAAAACATGGTTGGTTTTATAGGTATGGCTATGGTTGTGATTAAAATCTCAATATTTTAGTTTGATTGGGAGCTCTTGCAGGTGAGTTAGTCATGGTGGCTTGGTTGCATGAGAAATTTGGTGTTACAATTCAGTGGGAGATTAATGTATGGATATCTCATGTATCACAAAACATTAGTAGCTTCATGCAGGTATATGGTAAGTCATAATTTGTTATCTTCTTAGTTTTAGAAAATGGTTCAATCTTCCTATTTTTGAGAGAATTTTGATGTAAAGAATAATTGGTTGCACCAGTAAGCTTATAAGGACGATGATGTATAGGTACAGGTTCAACAATTTATCTCAAAGTGGGAGATTGTTGAGTTGTGGAGCTAAATTACTTCATAAGTAACATGTTTTACGACTTGTAGTTTTACACAGTAATTGACATCAGTCACTTGGGAGGAACGGACATCGGTCAACAAACAAGGAACCGACATCGGTCAGGGAACTGACATCGGTTTCCTGTGCATGAATGTTTTTATTTAAGTCTCAGGATTAGATCCATCCTTTGATTAAAAGGTGATCTAAAGGTTGTAAATGCACAACTAAGATGCCCTAAGTTTGTATATGCTTATATAAGCATAGAAAACTAGGGTTAGAAGGAGTAATTGTAAGTAATCCTTGGTTGAGAGGATGAAGAAGAAGAAAAGGAAAGAAAAGGTTACATGAACACAAATATTCAATGGAGAGAAGCTGGACATAAGGAAATAACAAGTACATTTAAATGGTGAGAAGAGGTTAATGTCTTCTACTGTATTTCCTTTATATTGTTTTGTCTCAATGTAATGGCTTGCATATAGTATGCAAAGCACATATGGTTTCTTCTTGTGGATCTGCATGATATTGTGATATCTTGTATTGTAGATCCACATGCTGGTGAGATCTTGTATTGTAGATCCACATGTTGTTGTGAGATCTTGTATTGTAGATCCATGAGATCATGTTGTATTGTTGATCCATAAGAATCTAGTATTGTAGCTCGTTGAGAGAGCTGGATAATAGTCCAAATATTATAGAGGAGGTTGTCTTCATGTTTTCATAGGTTGATGCAGTGATGGAGGAGAGACTTACTTCTTGGTGCATAATTATGGTTGCACAAATGGTAGACCCATTTTAGAGGTCTTGTTGCAGATTCACACGAGATCTTGGTTGTAGTTTAGATACAGTAGTTCCTGGTTATGTGAGATCTGGTGGTGGTTCATGGAGGCATAGTTGTAGTGCACTCATGTAGATCTGTTTAGAGATCTGGAGGAGGAGATACTCTTTGAGAGATGCATTGTACTCTTGTGGGAAGAGTTGATTTGTACTCTTGTTTATTATATATATTGAGATCTCTATCTTTGGTGGATGTAGCCCACATTGGGTGAACCATGGTACATGTTGTGTTATGTGTGTGTACTTTGTTTTGATTTGGATTATTCTAGTTTATACTTCCACTGCTGTAGATTTTGGGGAATTGTTTAGTTTTGTATTTGCATGTTTTGGTTTGTTATTGAATCATAACACTATTCCGTAGTCAATATTCCCAATACTAAAATATCATCAAGTGTAAATCCAAGCCAAGTCAAGCCATTGTGTGTGTAAACAATGTCAACACAAGTGGGATTGAATGGAATATGATGCCAATAAGAGTTATTCATGAAAAGAGTGCATGTGAAAGGAGGAAGCACATACGCGGGTTCCTCATGAGAAGGTGAGATAGGTGGTATGTCGTCCAATGTATGGAAAAAACCTGATAAAGTACCATACAATTTGTAGGAGGGGTTTTTTTGAATTGATATTCACTACGGCCAATAGCAATGAAAATATCATTGAAGTATGAATCATCTATCTCGATAGTAGTAAAATTAAGATTGCACAACTTGTCATTGAAAAGTTCAATGGTATCAACATTTTCATCAGAATCATCAGTGTTGGCATTGTCATGTTGGATAACAGTATTGATGATAATAGTAGGAGGTGGGTCAAATGTAGAAGTAAAGAAGAGATTTAATGAGCAGAGTAGAAGTGTTCAAAGGGGCAGTCACAGTGGGTGAAATGATAGTAGTAACATGAGAGGTAATAAATGGAATGCTTGCTGCGATGGAAGAAGGTTGTGAGGCATTAGATTAATCAATATCATATGTGCCAATATTGATATATGGAATAGGTAACAATGGAGGAATAGGCATAATAGTGACGGGGTTTATGTGACAGAACTTGAATGCATTAGGGTCCGTAAAAATGGTATGTTCATAGCCATCATGTAAGAATTTGATGCATCAATGAATAGTGGATGGGACCACATGCATTGCGTGAATCCATTGTCTACCTAGCCCAAAAATACTGAACTGAAATGATGCATCAATAATGAAGAACACAATAGGGACAATTTTAGGCCTGATTTGTATAGGTAATGTGATAGCACCTAAACATGTTCGAGTAGTTGAATCGTAACCAAGAATGAGAGTGGAATTATTAGCAATTAGATTATCTGCAATGCCAATTTTCTTTAAAAGGGAGTGAGGACATAAATTAATGGTAGATCTATTGTCAATGATCACACATTTGATGCAAATAATGCTAATGATAGCAGTGATAAGCATATGAGCACATGGATTGTCAATTGTGGATGATGACATGTCCTCATCACTAAATGATGTAATGAGTGATATATTTTTGAGATACTGAATGAGATGTGTGAAGGCCACTAAAGAATTGTTGCTTTCAAAGTGGATAGAATGAAGGGAAACCTCTAATGTATGATGACAATTAGGTGCATTACGAAATAAGTCATAGAGAGATATTTTGGCCGGTGTATTCTTAATTTGCTCGATAATATCATAACCTTTATAAGTGGTAGGATGAATCATAGAAGTGATAGGTGGTGGGATAGAAACGAGATGAACCATAGGATGACGAGTACAACGAGTAGTGACTGTTATCACCAAAAAACAACACCCTCTGATTTTTCATGTATGTGTAGATGAGTAATCAATGTTTTTAGGTAACATGGGATTGTCTCTCAAGTTGTGGGACTTGCTACTTGAGACAAACCTTTAGAGAAGGTTGGTTCCTCTACCTATTACTAACGCTAAACTACTCCTAAGGAAATAAATGCAGCTATCTAATTCTATTCTATGATTCCAAGGAACCAAGGGAAGAGAAAGATGTATAAAATGGGGAATCCTACACTAACAAAGGTGATAACACCAAGATAAGGGTGGAGAGACACTCTTAAATGAGGGAAAATGGAAGAAAAATGATGAAGGAGATGGTAGACATGAGTGCCACGGTCCAAAACAACCTTGAAACCACCATTTTCATAAAACACAACATATTCGAACCCTGAAAAGAGAATAAAAGATGCACAAGATACCTGCAAATGTAATGAAATGAAAGGAAATACAATATAAACACAAGCCAAGACATTTTATTGCTTCAAATATGCACAAAACAAGTATTTTATTGCTTCAAATATGCACAATCCATTACATTGAAGGAGAAAAGGCAAGGATCACCATGTAAGATGTCCAAGTCTGAGGCTTGCAACTTAAAGGAGAAAACTTGTGTAACACTTATGTGATGCCCTTGCATTCCAAGAATGTCCAACCTTTTCAAATGAGCATCAATTTTTACAATATATAGAAATGGAAGAGAGAGGGAGAGGGGAAATAGAGTGAAATTTGAATTTAAACCTTCACCCACCAACAAAATGCATTAATTATCTGAAAATAATTATGGGCACCCTGCCAAACCCACTCCCCACATCAGTTTGCTTGCTGGAGAATCCGAGGCACCATACTTCATCAAATCTGGTTGTTGAGCTACCTAGGGCTACATCCTTTAATGCTAGAGATGTTTGCATTTGTTTCACCAACCTACCCTCACCTAAATTAAGAAATCCAATTTTTGTGGTGTAGAGGATGTTGAGAGATTTCCAAAAAGTCTAATTGTGTGAAAATCAAAGCAACTGGGTGAAAGTTATGACCATTTTAAATTTAGGGGGTCAGGGGTTCCAACGTGGGCTCCAGATGAAAGAACAGTCCACAATTAATCCATCTTCTCCTTTTCATTGTAGGTGAATCGGGTTTTCAGGGAACTTGAGGAACCATGGAGCTTTTCCATTTGTGTCATTTTTTCTTGATATATCCGCATTGGTCTTTGGTTTATTTATTGATCAGATAATCGGCTCGCGAGTGGAACCATGAAATTGTTCCACTCTGGGCATAAGCTCTTGCATTGCTCCCCACTTTTGTAATAATCCTTCACTCTTCATCTATCAGGTTGGCCCAGATTGCAGGGGAACTAACTCCCTGGTGGAACTATTCCGTCATTCCTTCATTCCTCTGCATCTCCACACAACACTGTATCCCGACCCCCGAACTCCTTTGATGCGGGCTGTAAGCCTTTACGGGGAGCTCGACCTCAGAGGGAAATTTTTCTAGAGCTTCGTCACCCACCCACAAATCTATAAAGCATTGATTCCTTTTACTTGCGGGCCAAAATGACCCACTCCACAGGGAACCTTGATTCCCGGGGAATCAGTTCCACCTGCACACCAAAACTACGCAATACACTACAAAACCCCAATTTTTCAAGTTTCTCCAAAATTTTCTAAGTCTTTGGATATTTTAAGCCTAGAGAAAAGGAGAGGAGTGCCTCAAGACAATTACAAGTGCTCAAAACATGAAAAATACTTGTTTTCCTCCAATTTCTTCATCAAGGTCCCATCAAACTGCCTTGGTCTAGATTTCTCAAGTTAGCCAATTTTGTAGGGGTGTAAAATTGGATAATAGTGACTACATTGATAGTTGGATTAACCCAAGGTGTAATAAAGTGAGGAGGATGCTGAGTACGAACTTGCATAAAATTAACAACATTAGTAATCATGCCAGAAACCTTATGATCCATGACTTGAGAAGAAGAATACATACTTAGAAGGTAGGGTTTGAATGAACGAGTTCACCAAATGATTAAACAAAAATAGAGTCTTTTGTAAAACCCTAACATATTTCAGAGTCACATGTGATAAATAAGCATTAAAGTACACATCTGACCTAAGCAATAAGCTATTAAATTTGAAACCTTAGGTGCAATAGAAGGGATAAATTACTTAGCTAATTTCACAATAATCCCGAAGCTGTGCCGAGTTGGAAAATTGAAGGGAAAAAAGGTAGACTGTTTTAAATGAACCCAAAAAATTGTGCTAGTGTTGGAAATACTGGGACTAAGGCATCTAGACTAGGTCAAGGGAACCTGGGCACCAAATACCTTCACTGGGTGCATGTGCTTGCGAAAACTTTCAGAAAGTGATTTCTTCTATTTCACAAAATGTTCGTTAGATGTCTCCATTAGTCACATGTATGTCGCTGGTTGATTACTGTGTTGCCTTGAAACCTGCAAAGATAAAGAACACCTACAAAACCCCAAAGCACATGCAAATGGGTAGTGTTGATGCAAAATCACAGCACCCCTGGACGCACATCAAGCTTCTAGGTTGATGTTCAGGCGTCCAGTGTGATTGCACAACATGGAAACCTCTCTCCAAGCGTGGGGACTTGTGAAACCGAGAGAGGAATCTCCAGAGAAGGCTGGTTCCCTGCTCCTAAACTACCTGCCACAAGCTATTCCAGTGCAGACAAGCTAATCTAATCCTAATCTAACCATGCCAAGGAGACAGAGAGAGAGAGAGAGAGAAGGGAAAAATAGTAAAAGCCTACACTAAAACGGTGATACACCAGAGAAGGAGAATGTTGGACATCTATCAAAACTGCCATGGGACAAAGAGAGGTGAGCAATGGGAAGGATGGACAGATGCATCACAGGCCCAAGGATAGATTTCACACAGAAAATGTCCCAAAACTCCATGAACACAACTCCAAACCTGCAATGAACATTCAAACATGCACAAATACCTGCAATGAAGAGAGGCAAGGAGAGAACAAGCAAAAACGAGAGAGGATGGACAGATGCATCACAGAAACACGTTTTGTTACTCTAGAAGTTTGCACAGAACATCATTCCATTAGTAAAAGGCAAAAACACCATTACAGAGCAAGGGAGGAGGTTCGAACTCCATTTTCAACCCTAGAGAAGAAAAGAAGGGAGGGCAGAGCAGAAAGAAATGAACAACTCTTTTTTTTTTAAAATGAGCCAAATCTGGCTTTTTACATTGCATGGGTCGAGCCCAGGGGACAAAAAACGTGGGAAAACGTGTAAGCCCATTCCTCATTGAATGCCAACGCATTAAAACGGCATAGGATACCTTACCAACCCATACCATGCCATCTTTGACCGATTTGGAGGAGAATGCGACCCATTCTGCATTAATTTGGCCGTTGAAATGTCACTTCTGGCTGTGCACAACGTGTCAGATCCGTTTCTCAATTTTCTCTCTTCAGAATACACCAAAACTCAAGGTTGATCCCAGAATCATGTAGAGCATCTCAACAGCTTTCCGTTGATATAAAGAACGTGGAAATCCGAGCTCTGGATCAAAAGATATGGCGATCTGAAGATTTAGGGCACGGAACAGACCAAGACAGATTTCGAAATATTTTCCCGCGCTTCACCACCTAGACGACACGTGGCAGGCTCTGATTGGTCACACAATTCTCTCTCCTCTACCTTTCGGTGGGCTATCTTTTGAATTTTCCTTGTGGGCCCTAGCTGGGACACGTGGCACTATCCCATTGGTTCGAATCGGTGCTCGAAAACTCGCCCCCTTGACTTTTTGACTTTTTCTCCTGTGAGGACACGTGGCAGTTTCTGATTGGTCCTCGGCTCCTTTGGCTCCTTCGTGTACTTCGCCTCCATTTGTCCCGGATGTCCCATTTGATTTTGGGCCCTTTGTGCTCATTTCGGCCGGTTCGGGCATTTCGCGTCCATTTGTCCCGATTTGCTTCGGACTGACTTGACTCTTTTCGGCCGGTTCGCGCCTTTTTGGCCCGATTGTCCCATTTGCCCCTAGGACTAAGACTTAGTCATTTTTATGATTTTTTCCTGGATCAACCTACTTGCCTTCTGCAACCTTTTTTCACATTTTCTCAGAGCTTGCTCTTTTCCTCTCAGATAGGGAACTTCGAAAATATTTGAGGGGACTCTAGCAACATGATTTTTGGCCCCGAATCAATCAATTTTCCTGGGACTTGAATATTCTGATGCATGTTATCAAAATTACCCAGGGGGGGTGAAATTTTGACAATAGGTAGTCGGACTGACCCCGGAGGTCACCCGATTGAGTGAACTTACGATTCATGCATTACACTACATTTCAGACTCCATGCAGTTCTATGTGTGTGTGTATGAAATCATGCCCTAGGTGGCTCTTTTGTAAGATGCACTTGATAACGAGCATTAGCTAGATGTAGAAATGTAAGTAGATGTGTGCATGGAAAAATGAACTACCCCTTCTATGAAATGTATGCAAAAGAATGTAGTCCCTTGTCCCTTAAATGATAGCTAGATGTATGCCTTAGCTCTTATAATGCCTTTGGATGCAACCTTAGGTTGTGATAGTATATCCTTAGAGCTTGGTCCTTTATTATGGTCATATAACTTTGTATTTATATGATTCCCTTATTTGAATTTTGTAATTAACCACTAAAAAGGACAACTACCAAGAAAAAAATATGCCAAACGGTTAGAAAATACCCAAAAGATGTGAGCAAGATACAAAGAGGTCAGCAAAGCCTAGAGGGGATAGGGACACCTGGATGCTGACATCTTGGCTGAGCGTTGGTGTCTAGACTCATAAAAGATGAAGTATCAAGAGTCATATTGGGCAGTAGGGTGTGTAAGACCAAGAAGGAAACTAGAACAAAAGCAAAGAGGCTAAAGACAGTGGTCAATTAGTACTTTTCTCACTTAGGAATCATATGAATAGTGGTATGTGACTAGGACTTAGAAATATACCCAAGTGCATGATTTAGTGTCTACAATGGTATCCTAAACTGAAATAAAATATGGTTTTAAAATTTATTCAAAAATTTCCTATAGAAATTTCCTAAAAACGTAACAACCCCATGTGATACGGTGCTACACAAAAATGTAGCCTTAGAATCTTCTATAAATAAAAATTTGCAATGTTAACTGTATCACTAGTCTTCTCACATGACACAAAATGTGCCATCTTTCAAAGTCTATCAATTACCAAAAATATTGAATCATTTTCTTTTTGTTCTAAGAAAACCTAAAACAATGTCCATATGATATCCTCCCATAGTTTTTCTGGAATAGACAACAATCTATGCAATCCTACATTTTGACTTCTATCTTTTATTAGCTAAAAAATTCTACACTTGCACATATTTACACACATCTAAACTCATGCATGCATAAAATTATTTCTCTTCCAAATTTTTATATGTCTTTAATAGCCAAAATTTCCTGCCAATTTCCCGCTATGCTTCTCCTTAATCAAATGTTCGTTAATTGAACCTCTAGGTATACACAACTACACTTTTCCGTGTAATAATCCTTCTCGCACATGAAAATATAACCACATTATCTTGTCTCCAATTATTGGTGTTATGTATGATTTCCATGCTTCAAACAAATATTCATCATTCTCATATTTCTCCTTCATATAATCAAATTCTATGAAGTTAACCCTAAACTCATCTAACAATAAAATTCTCCAGCCTAAAGCATTTGAATTTTTTTTGGCTTGCAAATATTAAAACACAAAAAAATGGATTCATAGGAAAGTGACCCACTTCATGTGCAATTGATTTAAATTACCATGAATGGCTATGAAATTTAGCACTTAATGTTATGTATAAATATATATTCTTTTGTCAGTAAATAGTTTCTATACTTCTTTAGCACTTTCACAATTTCATAGAACTCCTAATCATGTATTGATTACTTACACTTTGCATCATTGAGCCTCTTAGTGAAATATGTGTTATGCATTCCTTCTTAAATTAGTATTGCACCTATTGTTGGATAAATAACATCATAAACCCCTTGAAAATATTTACCAAAAATTAGTAATGTCAACACAAGTTGCTCAGTCACTTTCTTCTTCAAGTGCTACAAACTATGTGTTACTTCCGTTGTCCATACACATTCCTTTTTATCCTTGCGCATTACATTAGTAATTTCTACATATTTCCCATTAAAATTCCTATAAAAACTTTCAAATCCATAAAAAATTTACATTTCAAAAGTAATCTTAGGTGGCGAGAAATCTATAACTACATGCATTTTTATGGATCCATATGCATACATTCTTGGGAATTGACAAAACCTAAGTATACCAATTCTTCCTCTAAGAAACTACATTTCTTCAAGTTCATGGGTAAATTTCCATCTCACAATCTCATTAACACCCTTTGTAAATGCTTCTCCCTTAACTTACTAAAAAATAAAAATATCATCTAAATACCCAAATATAGATTTAAAACTTCATTTGTCAAACACATGAAATTACTTGGTGTGTTTGCTAAGAAAAATGACACAACCAATTATTCATAAAATCCACCTTGTGTTTTAAACATTTTCTTACACTCATCGCCTTCACTTATACATATCTAGTGATATCTACTCTTCTATTCATTCTTCAAAAAATACTTTGTGTCACTCAAGAAATTTGTTGGATTATACATCTTTGGCAATAATAATTTATACTTAATTGTGATCTTGTTTCTTGATCTACTATTAGTGCATGTTTTCCTTTCTCCATTTTTCTTGTGTGATAATAATGTCGGTAATATGCATGTTCTCAAACTTTTGTGAATCACTTTCCAAAAATTAACATAATTCCTAAATTAGTTTCTAATTATTCACTTTTATCTTGCAAAGGACAAGTGTTGTTCATTTCATCTTTCACAAAAGTGTATGTATTCGCATAACCAACATAATGTGCCTTGAAATCACATTTACAAGGCCAAATAAGGAAAATATGACAGATATAAATGGGAACTATCTCACATGACTTCATCCTTATATGATTTAATTTTAAAAATTACTAGACATTTCTCATATACTAAAATTTTATGTTTTTTTGGCAGCTAAAAAACCTTGTATGAATTTGTATGTGTTATCTTCTTCAGCCCTAACTTATCCATCATCTCTTATGATATAATGTTATATGTACTACTATTATCTATAATCACCTTATACATTTTACCTCTAGATTTGCATAAGGCTCTAAAAAATATTTCTTTGTGTTGGGATATTCTCCTCCTTCACAAGCTTTAACAATAAACTCTTTGTCACGAGAGATTCTCCAGTTTCAGTTTCATTTATGTTATAGATAAATATAACACGTTATTCACCTACTTGTGCACTATGTGTACTCACATTATTGAAATTATATCATTATGTGCATGTGGACACTCAAATTTTATATGCACAACTTCACCACACTTAAAACACATGCCTATGAATTTACATCAATGACCTCAAAATGTTCCTTTGAAATATCCTTTACCTCTTTACACACCATCACCATAATGTGATGTACTTGCCTTGTCTTCTTGCACATAATTTCCTCTATGGATTCATTTTCCATGAGTACATGTAAAATTTCCTTTTCCTCAAGCTACTCTATCTTTAGCACAAATTGATAGTAGTTTTCAACTGAATGCAATATAGTCATATCAAACTCATCTTGAATTGGAAAGGATAATCAATTCACATAACATGAAATATTTTTAGAGTCATATTCAACATGTTCAAATCTAATGGTTAGCTTTTATAATTCCTCCATGTAATCAGTTGCACTCATATTCTTTTGGTGTAAGTTTTGGACCTTATTTCAAAATCTCATATGATAATCATGTGGAATGAAATTAGCTTTTAATTTTGTAACAAATTTATTCTAATTCTTAATATTCTTGTTTCTTTTTGTGCAATATTTTGCATGCTCCCACTATATATACATGTGAATATTGGGAATGCTTCAATTTTTTATGGAATTGTACAAGGTCTATTACATAATGGTGGTTTGATTGCACAATGATATTTGTGTAGTGATTGGATTGTACAACAATGCACAACTCTATTGCACAATAGAGTTATGTAGAATTGTGAAATATTGTTATGTAGTGATGTTTTGCATACTAAGAATGGAAAAAAGTATATGAAAACTTGGGAAGTATGCAATATGCTCTAGAGTTATGGGTGCACAATGATAACTATGCACATTGTGCATGATACTAGTGTACAATGGGAGTTTCTTTATGGAACACAGAAGCCCTATACAATATTGGAAAGTAATGGTTATGCGTTGAGGATACTTGTGAGAATATTCAACATGGAAAATTGATTTGTTGAGGATGATTAGGTATCAGTTAGAGGGAATCTAAGGATTATATAATAGACTATTCATGTTTTTACTTTAAAACATAAAGCATGTTGAATCCTAGGCGTAAATATAGGAAGGTGGATAACACTTATTTTTGGGATTTTGTTTTTCCTATAAATAAAAATTGGGTCTAGGATGTTAGACGCACTAAAAAAAAAATGCGGAAGCATTGTACTAGATTATATACAAGTATTCTAGTTGTGAAAATGTTGTGCAGGAACTATTAGAATACTACAAATAAAGTCTTGTATTGGTTTTTTTGTATTGTTGCGTTTGATTTAGTGCAATAAGAAATAGTTTTTGTTGATGGGTTTTTTACACAAAAGGGTTTTCAAAAGATAAATGTGTGCCTATACATTGAGCTTTAGTTTTCTTTATGCCGATTTCATATTCATACTTGTATTTCATCTTTTTTCTTTTAGATCCACGTAAGTTTTTTGTTTCATTGTGATTTATTTCCCAATATGATATTTCGATTTTCTGTTGGAGAAATTAATTTTCTTGGGATTTTCCATATACATATTCTCAAAATATTTATCGAACTCAATGATCTCATATTGAGTTCTTCAGGATTTAAACTTCCAAAATAGTCGAGTTTACTTGTTATCCTTGCGATAATTTTAAAGAATTTTTTGTCATGTTCTTAAACTTCTTTTGCATCGTCAATATTGGGTCCTTATTTTTTACTTTAATATTGCTTACATCATACAAAAATACAACACCTTAGTATTGTAATATCTCCATAACCTCTAAATGAGCTTGTATATATCTCATCAATCTTTTAGATATGTAGGTTTGTGTAGTCCTTGACCTCAAGCTCTAACAAATCATGGTCTCCTTGTATTGTTATCTATTATGTTTACCATTCCTTATAAGTAGAATAATTCCTTTGCACCAATATCCTCCACACCTCTAATATTGATCATTCATAGGAAGATGTCAACAACTACCTTCTACCCACACTCATAAATATGTAAAGTAAAAATACCAACATTAGATTGATTCTAAATAGTACAATTAGAGAAATAGTTATGACACCATTAAATTCTGAATTAATAAAATTATTTATTAAATTTATAATTCAGAGTAACTACTATAATAAATTATATACAAGTGCTAATATATAGTAAGACGCAAGCAACAAAGCATGTACAATATGAAACCCTAAGTTAGAAGGAGAGATAAAAAGACTTAGCTGATTTCTAAATGAATAGGAAGTGATATGGGTAGGTGAATAGCTGGAATAGACTGTAAACAACATCATCACTGTAAAATAGAGGTTATAGAATGTGGAACTCTACCAGACAAGAATGCCCACGGGGAGGACAAGAGCGCCCATGTGTTAGCGTCCGTTCTGGGCACTAGTGTCTGTGTAGGTTCCCGAGCTCTGATCTCTTTTGTGTAAGAGGAGCTTTTCTCTTAGTCTTTGTTTGTCACTTTGGTTCTACTCTAATGTCGTCGAATGTACATATAACCTGTAAAACAACTTATCTACCCACACATACCCACAAATCACATCAAACCTAAAAATAAAGATGTAGAATGGGGAGTTGGAATGACCTTGACAGTCACCCAAAGAGTGATGTCATGACTGAGCACTACACTACATCTCAAACTCCATATAGTTCTTGTGTGTGTGTGTGTGTGTAAATGGTGCCCTAGGATTCCCTTGTGCAAGTTAGACAATGATAGTGGGATAGATTTAGAATGTAACAAATGTATAGAATGTGTGGGATGGAATAAAATAAAGTTTCTCTCCCATTTTGTGTATGCAGAAGTGATGCAACCCTCATCACTCGAGTGAATGTGCTAGATGGATGGCTTCAATACTCTTGTCCCTTGAATGCAAGCTTAGGTGGTAGTATGTAATGCTTAGTGATTGGTCCCTTATTTTGAAAACATAATTGTGTATTTATATGATTCCCTTATTTGAATTTCATAATTGAAAACTGAAAGGCCAACCCAAAGTAATAAAAAGCAATTAAGAAGAGAAAGGGGTTCAAAAGGATAAGAAACATGTAAAGAGGGACATGAGCACCTAAAAGGACAGGAACACCTAGATCTAGTGTCCTAACTGGGTGCTAGTGTCCAAGGCCATATAAATATGAAACAGTCAAATTATGGTAAAAGTAGAAGATGTATAAAGCCAATTAAAAGTGCAAAAGACAAAGCAAAAGGCTAAAGGGAGTTATCTATTACTATTTTTCTTACTTAGGAATCATGTAAATGCTAGCATGCTTTTATGACATAGAAATGTAGCCAAGTGTATAGATTTAGTGTCTGCATTTGTCCCCACTTTATGTTATCAAGTGAATACTCGATAGCATAAAGTAGTTAGAAGATGCATACCTTGTAATCCTATAGAGAGTGTCGCGAATAACATGTCGAGTGGACAAGTGAAGCGTTGAGACTAGGAAAGGGAAGTGGCCCCTAGGAGATAAGCATATGTGTAGCTTGTACCTATTGTTGTAAGCTTATACTTGCTGATGTAAGTTGCTTCTTGTTGTGTATTAAGGACGAACCTGCAAAATAAGAGCAAGAAAGTAGACAGAGTACTGTACATGAGAAAGTAAAGTAATGCATGTATGAGTAAGGAAAAGTATGAAAGTATGCAAAGGGAAAGTGTGCACCTGATGTATAAGAGTGTAAGAGATAGAGAGTTATCTTGATGTTGCTAAATTTGTTTTCGATGGTGGGTTTTTGGGTGATCTCATGCCAAGAGCAAGTTTTTTGGACAATCTCATGCCAAGAGAAGAGTGTTGGGGAGAGAGGTATAGCTTTTCTATCCTTCCATCAATGCTTCCCAAATGAACAACACTGGAAATGTTACATCCTGATTAATTCTATGTTTTTTCTGTATTGTAAGTGATTGTAAGAGATAAAATGAATTTTGTAATTGGAGGCAAGTGTTTGCTACTGGAGAACTAAGATGAAGACCATGTTGTACTGAGATATTACATATTTTTACCCCCAGGACATTAGCACCCATGGAGGAAACAAGCGCTAGGCGCTACTTTATGGGTTTGGGTGTCATTGTACGCTCTGTGTGTGAAGTCCAAGTCTAATTTTGGACTGTTCCTTGACTGTATTCCTGTGCTATTTATGTACTTTTTTGATTTGAATTGTAGCTCTGAGCTACTGTAAGGGTGATTTTTTCACCTAATGTATGCCCCCCTCATTTGGGGTGCATGCGACATTTGTAGGAGAATGTGTTCCAAAGGAGAGGACTAGATACTGATCTTAAGTGGATACTTGCAAAGGGTAGGGGATGTGCATGGTAGAAACCAAGGCACCTGTAAACAAAGTAGGGTAGTAATAAGTGTTAGTGGTTAAAGTAGCTAGTATGCAAAAGAAGGCAATGTAATAAGCAAGTTTGCAAACAAGATGAACCACGAAGATCAAGTTTCATACATGGGGCATTGCTCACAATGTCACAAGATAATCAGGGCTGAAGCAGCTGAAGGCATACATTGATCACACAAGACATAGGGCATAGCCTGCAAATAATAACATACAATAGAAAACAATATAAAAAAATGTATCAGATAACCATGGTTGTGTAGAGTCCTACAAGGTAAATGCTACACATGAAGCACTTGTTAGTATGTTAGAAAGATAAATAGTATGTCAAAGCATGTATATATTAGTGAAAAGTAAAGTGATAGTAAGGAAAAGTAGTAAAGAATGTAACAATAAAACCTGTAATATGTGTAGTATGAGAATAGTAAATGTAGATGCCCCGAGAAGCCTTGGTGGGATTGGAAAGGGATAATGTGTCGAGCATCATACTCATGTAAGGAGCTGTAAGAGATATGCATTCACTTCCAGAGACCAAGTGAATGTGTATGTATTTATGATAAAAATAATGACATACTAAGCATCTGTCTAGTATAGTAAGCAAAGTGCAACATGTAAGTAGAATAAGAAAACAAGAGTAAATGCAACCAAGATATGCAATTGCTATGATGGTGTGATGGTATGGTATGCAAGATGTGAAGATGGAAGGATTTGGGTTTCTCCCCAGTGGATGTGCATGAAATGGGGTTCATTTAGAAATTCCCCCTCAAAGGTCAAGAATGAACCATAAAATAAGAGTGCGTCATCGGGAAATGGGTGTGTCACGTGCAAGTAGATGCTAGAAAATATATTTCATGAAGCACAAAGCATGAAGTATGTAAATAACGCAAGGTTCATGAAAGAAGTGAGCCCTTAATAGTCTACTGTGAACCATACCATAAGAGTGCGTCATAGGGTAATGAGACAAAAAATGGCTAAGTGTAATAGCATTTAAGTTTCATGACATTGAGTGTATTCTTGAGTGGTTTTCCAAGAAGAGTGACGAGACAATATATACCATGCCCTAACTTGTCAACGATTATATAAGGTTTGAGGCAATTGAGTTTGAACTTGCCTTTGACTTGAGTGTCAACATTAGTGTTTTTTTTAAATTTTCTTTTAGAACAAGATCACCAATATTAAATTCACATGAACGTACTTTATTATTATAAGCATGTGCAATGCTTGCTTGATAGACGAGAAGATGCTCTAAGGCTTGTAATCAATGAGAGTTAAGCATTTTAAGTTCATGTAGTCGATGGTCACAATATTCATTATCTTTTATAATTCCTTTGACGGATACTCATAACGACAAAATTTTGAGATCTAAAGGAATGATGGCCTGTAGTCATCCAATTTCAAGAAAGGGTAAATAATGGCAAGTAAGGATGACCTCAATAATGAGATTCTTCATCTTAAATGTAGCCTTAGGGGTGAAATTCAGACGAATTTTCAATTAATGAAGTAGGAGTTTTTGCTAGCTCTTTCAAACAAAAATCCCAAGTCCAGTCATATGGGTTCCTCTGGAAATACTCGCATAGGTACAAATCACTCCAATCCAGAAGGATCCTTTACACATTCAGGCAGATCTCCTAACCAATGGAGGGGCATTATTCCAAAGGTGGAAATGCTTAAATTCGATAGAAAGGATCCGCTCAATTGGATTACCCAAATGGAGAATTTCTTTGATCTCCATTAGATCCCATTGGGATAAACAGTGACTATAGTATCCTTGTATCTAGAACATGACCAATTTGTCTGGTATCATTGGTTATGTGCTCAAAGGTAGAAGAATGGTCTAAGTGTCACATGGATAGTTTTTGCTGAAGAGCTTTAATAACACTATAGTTCTAGTGTGTCAGAGAATTACTTCAGCCAATTAACAAAGTTACAAAAAATAGGTTTAGTAAAGGAGTATGTTCATCAATTCTAAAATATTTCCTTACATGTGGAGGATATTATAGAAGAATATATGAATGACCTATTTCTTGGGGGTCTTAAGGACCACATTGATCATGATGCGCGCATGTTTAATCCACTCAAGGTTTTTGATTCTATTATCATGATTCGTAGGACAAAGGAAAAATTTCTCTCTAGTAGAAGGAAATCATTCACTAACATAAAATATCGTAGCACCTTGTCTCCATTGTACCCTCAGCCAACTCAGATGACACCTCAACAAATTGAAGAAAAAAATAAAAAGGGTTATGCTTTAACTATGACAACAAATATGAATCAAATCATAAATGTTTTGAAAAAAATTGTTCTACATTGAAGGGACTGATGATGAGGAAGAATATGAGGAAACATCAAGTGAGGAAGTGGAAAAATTAGAGGAAGAATCTGAATATTACCAACCCACTATCTCATGCCATGCTCTATCAGGTATTAATAATTCACAAACCCTTCATGTAGTGGGTTATCTTAAGAAGTAGAAGGTGACAATATTGATTTATTTGGGGAGCACACATAATTTGATCAATCATTAGTTGGTAGCAAGGTTAAATTGTTCGATCTACCCAACACCTAAATTTCAAGTAATGATCATCGATGGTGGCACAATCCAATGTTCAAGTGAATTCCATAAAATTAGACTTACGATGGGTGACTATACATTGGAATCTATGATGTTTTCTATTCCCATGGGCAGAGATGATATTTTATTACATGTTCAATGGCTCAAAACTTTGGGCACCATAAGAGATAAATTTCCAATAATTATTCATGCTCTTTTATTCTTAGGGCAAATAGTTTGAACTTCAAGGGCTATAAGTAAAAAACTCCTCAGGTGGTTAGTTCTCACCAAATGTAGAAAGATTCTTAAAAGGGGGGTTAAATTATTTGTAGCATGATTATTCTCCATGGAATTTCAACCACCAATGATGGTAGTGCATCATGATCTTTATAAGGTTATTGATCAACCATGCAGTTGTCTTCTGAGAATCCTAGAGGATTGCCTCCTGAAATAGATCATAATCATGTCCATTCAAGTTAATTCTCATGAAGCTAACCTCCCAACATCATGCCTTATACATACCCATATGTGCAAAAGAGTGAGATCAATAAGATGGTGGAGGAAATGTTGGAAATGGGTATTATTCATCATAGTCAGTGCTTATTTTGCTCCAGTGCTGATGGTGCACCACAAGGATGGAATATGACACATGTGTCCAAACTACAAAGAAATTAACAAGTACACTATCAAAGATAAGTTTCCTATTCATGTCATTGATGATCTATTAGATTTACATGGTGTAATTTATTTTACAAAACTAGATATGCGTTTTGGGTATCATGAAACTAGAGTAAAGAAAGAAGATATTCATAAGAAAACCTTTAGAACTCATCAAGGGCATTATGAATTCCTAGTGACGCCTTTTGGTCTTACTAATGCACCATCCACATTTCAAAGTTTGATGCCTACGAAATTCAGTGTTTAGACCATTTCTACAAAAAAATTTCTTGGTATTTTTTTATGATATCCATTGTCTCTCATGAAGGTGTTAAGGTGGACCCTCAAAAGATCTAGGCCATGGTGGAATGGGAAGTCCCAAGAACACTCAAGCATTTACGAGGTTTCTTAGGTCTCACATGGTACTATCACAAATTTGTAAAAAACTATGGTAGTATAGCAACACCACTTACAAAATTATTGAAGAAATAATCCTTTCATTGGAATGAGGAAGCTTCTAGGGAATTTGAAAAATTGAAGGTGGCAATGTGCACCACTCTAGTATTGACAACTCCAAATTTCTCCAAGACCTTCAAATTTTAGTGTGATGCTTGGAAAAATGGGATCAAAGCAGTTTCATGCAAGAAGAACACCCCATATCATTTGAGATCTGACAACTAAAAGGAAAGAATTTTTTTAAGCCCACCTATGAGAAGGAAATGATGGCAATATTACATGTAGTCAAACAATGGAGACCATACTTGATGGGTAGACACTTCAATGTAAAAACTGATACTGATAGTTTGAAATACTTCTTGGAGCAATGACTATCTTTAGAAGAACAACAAAAATGGGTCACTACGATGCTGAGATGTGAATTTGAGATTATTTATAAGAAATGTAAGGAAAATGTGGTCGTTGATGCTCTATCTAGGAGGGATGAGTCCTCAAAAGCATTTTTATGTGTCATCTCTAAAGTAAAGGTAGATCGAGTAGATCAAGAAAGGGAAGAATGATAAAAAGATGCAACAACCCATACTGTCATTCAAAATCTCCAGATAGATCCAACCATATCAGAACAATTGATATGGAAGGGGGATAGATTGTGGTACAAAGATAGGTTATATTTGTGTAAGAAATCTTCACTTAAACACCGTGTTCTTTTAGAGGTCCATTGTTCTCCACTAGGTGTCCATTATGGGTTCTTGAAAACTTATCATAGAGTTAAGAAAGATTTATTTTTGGAAGGGTTGAAAGGAGATGTTCAAAAATTTGTGGTAGAATGTTTGTTGTGTCAACATAATAAGGCTGAGACCATTAGGACACTAGGTATCCTCCAACCCTTGTCTATTCCTAGCGAGAGATGGGAAGAGGAATTGATGGATTTCATTAAAAGATTTCCTAAATTAGAAGGGAAAAAGCATCATCATAGTCATGGTGGATATACTTACCAAGTATGCTCATTTTTGTGCCATGGCTCATCCTTTCACAACTAGTACAATTGCTATCTCATTTGTGGACATAGTTCAAAATCTCAATAACATGCCCAAAATTATAGTAAGTGATCATGATCTGATATTTACAAGTGATTTTTAGACTACTTTGTTCTCTTGTTTGGGTACCCAATTGGCCCTAATTTCATCTTATCATCCTCAATCAGATGGGAAAATTGAGGTGGTAAATACATGTTTGGAGGTATATCTTTGATGTTTCACTTCAAATAATCAAGAACATTGGGTGAAATGGTTGCCACTTGCAACATGGTGGTATAATACTTCATTTCATACCTCCTCCAAAATGTCTCCATTTCTATAACTTTATAGGTACCATCCTCCATGACTCGTCTCTAGCTTGAGGGTCAAACTGAAGGTGAGGGCAATTGGATATCACATTCAGAAACAACACGAGGTACTCTATAGTATTAAAGAGAATTTGGCAAGGGAAAAAAACCACATGAAGCAATACGTTGATCAACATCGTAGTGAGAGACACTTTGAAGAAGGTGACTTTTTTTTGTTATGGTTGCAACCATATAAGTAGCTATCATTAAAACAACAGAAGAAGGATAATAATCTTGCTCCTAAATACTATGGTCCTTACCGAGTGTTGCAAAAAGTTGGTAGTGTGGCATATAGGTTAGATCTCACTCCACGAAGTAAAATACATCCAGTCTTCCATATTTATTACTTGAAGAAAGTTATTGGGAAACACATTTCCACCTAATATGTGCTTCATGAACTGGATGAGGAAGGAAGGATCATATTGGAACCTGAAGGTATTCATCAGACATGCACCAAAATATTAAGGACCAAAGTCATTACCGAGTACCTGATCAAGTGAAAGAATATGAATATTGAGGATGCATCATGGGAAGATGAAACATTTTTGTTACAACATCCAGGGCTTTCCAACATTAGGGACAATGTTGCTTTGAAGGGGAGGGGCATGTTACACCCTTATTTCTATAGCTTATATTTGATATGTAGTTCCAACTTGTGGCTTACATAATCTCTCTTCTTGTCATATGTTATTCATTTATGCTTTCATTTGTTTAGTAGGTCAACCTTGGTGTTGGCCATAACATAGGATTGGTATATATAGATGGTAGTGAGGGGTAATTAATCATCTTATTGAGCATTTGAGTCTTATTGTATGGTTTGGAGGTTGCTCCCTCAAAGTGGCTAAACTATTCTACTTACATATTGAGATCATTTATCTACAATATTGTGTTCTTTGGTGTTCTACTGCTACTGATAATCAAATTTATACAAGCAATTTCATTAAATATTCTTAGGATCAATCTCAATTCCGCATTGAGAAATGATATAACCGAGGAGTTTTCCATTCATGACCCCGAAAACACATTTTTTAGGATTTAAGCGTACATTGTATTATCAAAAGCATGTAAAAATCATGCATAGATAATCAACGTGAGTGGCATGTTTGCGAGATTTAACAAGTATATCATCAACATAATTCTCAAGGATTTTGTGGATGTGATCATCAATGATGTGAGTCATTGCACATTGATAGGTGACACCAATGTTTTTAAGGCCGAAAGGTATAACAATATAACAAAAGGTACCCCATGGTGTAGTAAATGATGTTTTCTCTTGGTCGAAGGGGGTTGATTTTAATTTGATTATAACTAACGAAGCTGTCCATAAAAGAAAGAATGTTGTATCTAGCCGTGGAATCGAATATAACATCTATGTGCAGTTAAGGGAAACTATATTTGGGGAAAGCTTTGTTAAGATCATGAAATTCAATATAGCAACAGACCTTGCCATCCGATTTCATAACAAGATTAATAATAGAGACCCATTTGCGGTAGTCCATAACGTGGATTAAGCCTACATCCAATATTCATTGTATTTCTTCTTTGAATAATAGAACAACTCTAGGATACATTTTTCTAATTTTTGCTGAATAGGCTTAGCTCCAGGGTTAAGGAATATATTATGCATGACGATAGAAGGATCTATTCCGACATATCACTATAGTCCCATGTGAATACATTTGAGAAGTCATGAAGTACTTGTTTGATGTCAACCTACTCTAAAGGTGTAAGAGAAGTGGCTAAGAGACCAATATGAGGTTTGTATTGGGTACCAAGGTTGTATTGAATTGTCTCTTCATTAAAAAGTGCAGAGTGGTCTTCGATATAGGGATCGATAGGAATAGTATTGGGAGTACCAATATTTGTGATGGGAGGAGTAGAGTCACCAAAGTAAGTGGTAGCCTTAAGAACAAATGGAGAGTGTTTTTTATGATGTTAAGGAGGGAAATGGTCATAAGTTCCTATGGTTTCTAATAAAGCATCATCAATGCAGAATGTACCTAATGTAGGCCAAGTGGAAGAAGCATAATAATCGATGAGCTCAGATTATAATAGAGTGAGGTGATGAGTGTGGGAAACATTGCAAACTTTAGGGGGAGGTGGGGTAGTAAAACTAATTCCTAGCTTGGTGGACTGTGTGAGGATGGAAAGAGGTTCGATGATGCCCTTTCTATCTTTTCCTAACTCGGTGCCAGTGAAGCCATAACAAAGCATATATTGATATCCAGGACCATATTTCGTAAAAGTGGATGAAAAGGTGTCGGGAGGAGGGGGTAGCAGGTGAATCATTAATGATGTTGTAGAAAGAAAATGGAGAAAGAACAACTAAGGCTTCATAGACCACACCGTGATATAAGAATTTAAGTCATGTATGAAGGGTTGAGGGAACTGCATGCATAACATGGATCCAAGGCCGCCTAAGGAGAATGTTGTAATTAAGATTATTGGGCATATTACATGACATGAGATAGGAAAAGTGCATGGTCCAATAGTAATATGGAGGGTGATTATGCCTAAAACCCATTTTGGGGATGCTATAAAAGCTACAGATAGAACAATCGAGGGAAGCAATGAGGCTTCAGAAGGCCAATTTGGTGAAGGAATGCTAGATTACAAATATTTAAACCATACCCATTGTCAACTAAATCTTGTTTAACCCCCATGTTATTAATGCAAATGCAAACATGAATATAAAGAGGGGGATCATTATCTAAAATAGATTGAGAAGGAATTTATGTAGATGTAAAAGTAATATTTTCTTCCTTAAATGATAATGTTGTAGTAAATTTATGATACCCATATTTAAGAGAAGTATGTGGATGAATATAAGTGTTGGAAAGAAAATATTGGATTTTATTTTTGACATTTAGGGTTGGCCCATAAAAAGGTGGGGATGGAGACACTCGTGGTGGCAGGATCCTAAGGTATCGAAGCTGACAACAAAGAAGGAACAAATAGTGTTCGAAGGAGGGTTTGGGTTCACTAAATGATTTAATAAAAATAGAATTAAATCTATATTTCAGAGTAACTAATGCAATAAATGATATACAAGTGCTAATATACAGTAAGACGTAAGCAACAAAACATATACACTATGAAACCCTAAGTGAGAAGGAGAGATAAAAAAACTTGGCTGATTTTTGAATGAACAAGAAGTGATCTGGGTAGGTGAATAACTATAATAGACTATAAACAATGTCATCACTATAAACTGGAGGTGCTATATGGATGCCTTTGATGCTTTTGTGCCTTTGAATGCAATCTTAGGTGGTAGTATGTAATGCTTAGTGTTTGGTACCTTATTTTGAAAACATAACTATGTATTTATATGATTCCCTTGTTTGAATTTTGTAATTGACAACTGAAATGCCGAACCAAAGTAGTGAAAAGTAATTAAGAAGCAAAAGGGGTCCAAAAGGATAAGAAAGAGGTAAAGAGGGACATGAGTGCCGAGGAGGACAAGAGCTCTTGATGTTAGTGTCCTAACTTGGCACTAGTGTCCGAGGCCATAGAAAGCTGAAACTGTCAAATGTCGACTAGAGTGCAAGATGTTTAAAGCCAATTAAAAGTGCAGAAGCCAAAGCAAAAGGATAAAGGGGGTTATCAATTACTAGTTTTCTTGCTTAGGAATCATGTAAATGCTAGCATGCTTTTAGGACCTACAAATGTACCCAAGTGCATAGATTTAGTGTCTAAAAATTCAATAATGATTAAGAGTATCAATTAATACATATCTTATTTTGCTCAACCCTAAGAATCCAAAATAGAATAATGCATAAACTGCAAAAAATCATAAATGAAATAAGAACTAGGAAATTCATCATGTTCAATAACAAGGAAATATATAACAATTAACACATTCACATTGATCTCACACATTAGGATGGTTAACAACATGATATATGTAAATTTCTATTGGCTAACTTATAATATTTGTAGTTTATATATCCTAAATATAAACTATGTGAATTGACTACTCCATGTTGTATCTCTAGCTCATGCAAGATTCATCCCTAACACAAGTGTATTCACATGCTTATAGAGACAAAAATCCACACAATTGCATAATTGCCTCAAATCTATACATGGCCAAAATTATCTATACATCTCAATCCTCTACACAATAATATGTCCCAAATGATAATGCAACTTCAATGCACTTTTGTTGAATCAATGGTTACAACTATGAGTTTGGTTAATAATGTTGGCTCCTTAAATAATTTAGTATTTTAAAGTCCAAAATTTACGCACCAAAGTGAATCCCTTTATACATAATACCACACACTACCCCTCTTAAAATAATCATTACGTGCTTTCTCATATTAGCTCAAATGCCTTCATGGTTTAATAGAAGATGCACACCTTTAAGATGTGTTAATGTTAGTAACATGATCCTTTGAAACTAAATTGTATGATACCAAACACAAAATAATTATCTTCTACATACAAACGTGAAGTCTTCCAACATTTACACCAAGTGATGAAACCTTGTTTATAAAAGTTAATAATGGTCTAATCAAAGAGCCTCTTTCTCTTATAGATAATACAAAATATGATAATGAATGGTCCATTATAAAAATGCACATAAGAGGACTGTACATTGCTAAATATGTAGATAAAGAAAGGATTTAATCCACACTTTATGAAATATATAGGGTTCCCAAGTGTAGATCTAGGATAGGGGAGTGACATCTAACTATGTCCCAATTCTACATTGATTGTAACAAGGTTGTAATAAGATAGAGATACTTATGATAGGGTTATAAACTTGGATTTTAATGGTTGATAGGTTGTAGATACTGAGGTTAGATTGTAAGTTAAGGACTGATAGATAATAATGCAATATATTAAGCATATGATACTATAATTTAACCTATAAATGAGTTTTCAAACAATCAATCCAATTTGAAATGACATAAAGAAAATGAGAGATTAGAGATACTTACTAGACACCCATGGCGTATTAACTTCCCCCATAGTTATCATCACCTCATGAGACAGTTGATGTGGTGGATCATAAATGAATATAAGTATAATTTGAAAAATTAATTTTTGAAGACTCCAAAGTTTGTGTAGATCATGGAAAGTGCAACTCGAATGCTTGGGAATCCTAAGTAGCTAATGATCAAAGTTTATACTCCAAATGATAAGCAAGAGTAACTTCAATACCTTTAAGACCTTGAGACTAGATTTGCAAGTGAAATCAAATTGATAAATTGATGATGATGTGATGGTAGAAGCACTCAGATTCCATGTATATATACGGATAATTATTAAACATTATATTTTCTATTAACTAATGACATTGACAGTGATCAATGAAGTTAGTTGCAAGAAATAAAATCCAAAAAATATCGACCATGTTTAATGTAATCAACTCAAGGTAGTGTGCCATCATGGAGTCCTAAAGGAATTTTTAGAGGATGGAGGAAGCATTTAAAGCTATTAAAAGGTGATATGATATAAATATGTGTGTGTTGTAAGTAGATATGGATGCAAACATACAAGGATATCAAGGTAATGTCATAAGGAGATTGTAAAAGGGTGGCTATAAGGGTGTAAAGGGTATCTAAATTATCATAACACAAAATACACATAAAGGCCCTCTCATAAGTACCATGATCAAATAACACAAAGTAACCATTTTTGGTTACCCCCACTCCCGGTAATAGCCCCAAGGACATTTCTCTAGGGAAACCAATGCACTAATATTGTGTGCAAAGAGATAAATTCAGCTAAAGTGAAAACTTAAGTGCATAAATATGCTTGAACACAATATCTTCGATTGTCACAAAAATTATACATGATATTATGGTCTTCAGGAAACTACAATTCAACAATGAAATAAAAATGACTGAGGTGAATGAACAATATTAGGTAAAAAATTCATGAACTCAAATAAATCATACTTACCTTCTATTGAGTTTGTCCCACATAGTGAGTCACCATAATGTAGAAAGAGCTATTATGAGAACACAAGTAGTACACAACTAAAAATAAACACTATAATATAAACGAGATAAATAATAAATAAAATTAAGATAATCCCAGGAACTCATGGAATGATGATAGGATGATGTTAGCGAAATAAGGTAGATAAGTAAGATTGGTCATAAGTAGGAGCAAGAGAAATATAGGATGATATGAAGAAGATTAAGGAGTGTTGATGGGAGAAATATAGTCTAGTAACCTAAAGGTTGGAAAGTGATGATAGAAAGTGTAAACATGAAACCATGTAAGTAAGGTTCACGAGTTTTAAAAATAAGTGTTTTGGTTCTTTTTAGAAAAATACCCACATTATATTGTTGGATTTGTTACAAGAATATGGTCCTAATGCTTCTTTCAGAATAAAGATCAGAGTTACAAATGTAAATATATCACATTTTTATGAAGTCTGAATGTTCTAAGAGAAGGTTTGAAATTTTTGGTTTGAAAACCTATAAATAGTAAGTCAACCTATTCTTTTTTCATTTCTCGTTGATTGATTTTAAGATTCTAGAGCTATGGATTTTAGATGAAATTAAAGATGATGGTGAGAGTACGAGGAAGTAGTGTAGGTGTACGAGGGGAGAGAGGGGGCCCATATATATATATAGGGGTTCTAATCTTGAGGTAGATGAAGGAGGGTTGCCCTCGCCTGATGGTGGCTCTATATGGGATAGTTCAGGGCCGAAGAGTGCATGCCAAGGAAATCCACATGTATGGTTTGTTTTTCAAATTGAGAAAGGGTAGTCAAGGGAAAATACTAAAAATTTTCCTTGGGAAAATCTAGGTAGCAAAATTTGAACTCTAAGTGGATTTGGGATCATTTTTGATTAGGGGATGATTTTTAGTGTCAAGTTTTCCCTAAACTTCCCTAAACCATGCCCGTGCAGTAGAGCCTTCAGAGAGCTTTCCGATGACTGTAAGAACATGAAAAAAATGAACACTCTGAGTGTAAGATGGGTCTAGTCAAAGTTCGGTCAATTGGAAGGTCAATGTAGGTCAACAGGTCCATGATGGCGTATACGAGTGCACAATTGGCCAAGTGGCTCAATCAATAGTAGGACAAGTGGTGAAAGGAGAAAGAGGGCAAAAAATAAGTATTGGTTTGGGCACCACCGGTCTTCGTTAGGCGTAAAAGTTGTTTGTTGAAAACTAGAGGCTCAAATTTGGTAACGGAAGGGAGCCCGACCACCATGAGGATGATTATATCATCGCCGGCGTGGTGGGTCCTCAAGCCACCACGTGACTTGCCACCACAAGTTTGAATTTTCCCGATTTGCCTATTGAGGGTCGACAAGTGGTCTTATTGCCATATTTCATTATTGGAATATCATATTATAGTATGGTAAAATTTTATGTTACATTTGTAATTTTTCACCATGTTACTATGTTATTCCAAGCTACCCCATCGATTGGGATTAACTCACATTTGCTAACAACTCGACGGATTATCCACCTAACACTCCACATTACTTAGTCGCATTTGCTAACAACTCGACACATAGTCTGAAAAAATTAATAACGACTCGGCCAATATGTTTAGCGCCCAACAAAACAAAGGCTAAGATGTGGCTATTGCCATGCAAGGCTAGACTGGCAAGCCTAAATTTAAACTCTCCTCACATCTTACATGCGACAAATATGGGATAATACCCACTTCATAGCAAAAGCCGTCGGCAGTGGAAAATGGGAGGATAGAGACTTGAACCTGAGAAATCCTCTCTCCAAGTCAAAGCGCTTAACTAACTCGCCACATGTCTTGGACAAGCTATAAGATGGCTCTCTGCAACTTATACAAGGACAGTGCAAGGTATGTGTCAAGACAATAAAAAGGCAAATTGGGAAAACCTTAATTTTGAGGCACTTCCACTCAAAACCAGATCTTGAGTTATATATGAAAATTGTTCAAAATTTTGAGATGATCAAGATGGTGTGATAATTTTCCCAATTTGAATATTTTGTGACAGATTTTTAATCTGTTGAAGTCACACGAAGGCGCTAAACCTAAGGGAGACACAGTTGCAAGTGGATCAGGAAGGTGAAGGATAGAGGCTAAGCTCCATTAATGTCCTTGGAAGGTATGATATCACATTTTTGTAGGTTTTTGATTAATTATTGGTTAATGTAAAGGTTATTGTATTTTCATTTTTAACATTATTAATGGATCGATTCACCGCGAACCCGGGGACGTAGGAATTATAAACCCCGTAAACAATTTAGGTGTTGTGTTTTGATTTTTATTTGGAGTTTTCTGATATTTTCAAGTAATTTAAATTCAAAATATGAATATGGATGCAACTGTAATCAATAATTGATAAAATTGGGAAATCAATTAAATCTGAAACATTGATTTTTAAGGCTTTGATCAAACAATGAAATTTTGAGTAAATTGCAAACTTAATTTCAATTTGAATTTAGTCCTAAATCAAATTTTAATCAATTTTTGGAAGTCGAAAATCCTTTTAAGTTTATTAAAATTGAAGATCCTTTGAAATGATTAAAAGTGTTAGTTTCAAGTACCCGTTTTCAGATCAAGTTTTGGTATCAGAGTAGTTAGATTATTAGATTAGCTTCTGAATGTGTGATTTCAATTTTTCAGTGTGCATACATTTTTGGGCTTGCTAATCTTCTATTGCAGTGTGCAGTGTTGGAAGTTACATGTTGTTTGTAAGAAAAAGAGAATCATGGGCAAGTCATCTAAATAGGAGAAACTAGATGAACTTGAGGCTATTAACTGCCAGATCCGAGAAGAGAAATATCTCTTAAGATCAATGTATTTATCCTTAGAAGAGGAGAATTCTTGGTTGAAACTAGAATTTCAATCCAAGTATGAGCTCTTGGAAAGATTACAGAATGGTGAGCAGAAAGGGAAGAGACCCTTAACTACAGATGCATAAACAATGATCGATGCATGCTCTGTAAGTATGATACCATCAGATTCCTCATCCCATTCAGACTTAGATTCATGTATACTTGATTTTGGTGGTTTTGAAAGATACACTAAAGGTATAGGATCTAATTTGTTGGATAAAATGGGTTTTAACGGAATCAAATTTGGTAAGAACAACCAAGGCATGACTAACCCAATACAGGTTGAGAATCATCCTCATTATGCAGGTTTGAGTTACTCTAGTGTGGGAAAATATTTTGGAGAGACATCCAAGAATGCTGGAGGAAGACGAGCTTTAGATAGTGAAGTGCATACCCCACTAGCACAACAAAATGGGAATGGTAAGAAAGTTCAAAGAAAAGGTGATGAAATTCTACCTCCTGTTTCTTACCATAATCATAAACCTGAGAAAAATTGTAAATATTCTAATGATCCACTCTTTCTGTTTAAACAATACGGGTATGATATAGGAAAATTGATGATTTTTTTTCCATGTACATTTTTTGGTGGAAGTAATCATTCCGTTGCTTTTTTTAGAAGAGAAAATCATTTTTGTAGAAGTATCTTCCAAGTGAGCTTAAAGTAAAAAACCAATCTCGTATTTTTTAGGCGAGAAATGGTAAAAAAAATTCCTCACCTAAAAAGGAAACAAAGAGGAATTATTGCACTCACTGCCAGTTGAGTGGACACGAGGTTGTAAACTGTTGGAAACTTCATCCAACCAACCATCCAAAACATGGTAAGAAAAAGTTGGTATATAAGGTAAAAGAAGTTTTTAAACCATCAATTGAAATTGAATCAATCTCTAATCTATCCACTGTTGAACCACTGATGAGTTCATTCTATTTTAATACAGAGAATGTAGCCTCATGTGAAATGGATAGATTTACTTTTGCATAACAATATTTGTTGAAAATCATGCAAAATTTTCAGAGTAATTTGTGGATTTATAGTGTATGATGAAATGAATAATTCACATATGTTTTTAATTACTTTGAAATGGGGAAATGGGGTCACCTGTAAGAGGATGGAAGGTTTAAGATACTCAAATTTAACTTCTTACTTTTTAAAGGATGACAATATACCACTTTATATTTTTAGAAGCAGTTATGCAGTTTCAATGGGCATGTGATGAATTATGTCTATTTTTGGAATGCATTTTAAGTATTGTTGTTAAATGTCATTGTGCAAAACTGTTGACACCTTTTTGATTTTGTAGATAATATACAAATCAATTGTGTCTTCACAAGGTAATTGTACATTCATGACAACCCTTATTTTTAGGGTGTTTATTTGTGACTACTCTGTGTAGTTACAATTGAAGTGTACATTATTTACACTAACAAACTGGTGTGCAAGTATGCCTTGTGATCATTTGTAACATTGAGCAGTTCACAAAATTGGGTAAGCACAATTACAATTTGATCTATCCCTTTATAGTTCAATTTATGGATAGAATTGGTCGATTCACGTGGATTCAGTTTGTTGACTATAACTATTTTTGGTGTTGATAGTCTAATTTATTCTAGATAGTGAATATTTGTAGTGTTTTACAGTTTCAGATAGACAGTGGACACTCACCTAATTAGGGGTAGTTTTTGATGTCTTTTATACTGAGCTATTTTTATGGAATTGTAATTTTGTAATCAACAGTATCACAAAGTGACAGTTAAACACTAGCTTAAATGGGTGTTATTATCTAGTCAATTATTTGTGATGGCATTACAGTGGGTTTGACAATTCACAGTTTTGTGTAGAGTTGACAGGGTTACATCATTTCAGTTGAACACTAGCTTAATTGGGTGTTATTATCTAATTGGTTATGTAATTCATTAATCAACTATTTGTATTTTGTTAACCTATAATGCTATTTTGGGTTCTTGTATGTGTTTGTGCAATGCAAGAAGAGATATTATGTTATGTGGGTTGATAAATAACTTTTTGTAGACAAAAATCCTTCTTAGTGGGTATGAGTGATCAAGGGATAATTTTTAGTGTCAAATGTTCCCTAAAATTCCCTGAACCATTCTCGTGCAATAGAGCCTTCAGAGATATTTCCGATGACTGTAAGAATGTGAAATGATGGACATTCTGAGCTTAAGATGGGTCCAGTAAAAGTTTGGTGAACCAGAAGGTCAACGTGGGTCAACAGGTCCATGATGGTGTGTACACGTGCACAATTGGACAAGTGACTCAATCAATAGTGGACAAGTGGTGAAAGGAGAAAGAGGATAAAAATGAAGTATTGGTTTAGGCACCACCGGTCTTCGTCAGGCATAAAATTTGTTCGTTGAAACAAGAGGCTCAACTTTTGTAATGGAAGGGAACCCGATTGCCTTGAGGATGATTATATCATCGCCGACATGGTGGATCCTCAAGCCACCATGTGGCTTGCCACCACAAGTTTGAATTCACTTAATTTTCCTATTGAGGTTTGACACGTGGTCTTATTGCCATATTTCATTATTGGAATATCATATTATAGTATGGTCAAATTTTATATTACATTTGTAATTGTTTACATGTTACTATGTTATTCCAAGTTACAATGTTTTGGAATTGACTGAGTTTATTATTAACTCTGCTCAATATTATTTCCACCTAGCTTGAGTGGCCTTATCCATAAATATCTAGATGGTTCAACAAACAACCCCATCGATAGGGATCAACTCGCATTTGCTAACAAATCAACGGATTATCCACCCAACACTCCACATTACTCAGTCGCAATTGCTAATAACTCGGTGCACTATCCGAATACTTAATAATGGCTCGACCAATATATGTGGCACCCAAAAAAATAAAGGCTAAGATGTGGCTATTTCCATGCAAGGCTAGGCTAGCAAGCCTACATTTAAACTCTCCTCACATCTTACACACGACAAATATGGGATGATACCCACTTCATAGCAAAAGCCGTTGGTAGTGGAAAATGGGAGGATAAAGACTCAAACCTGAGAAATTCTCTCTCCAAGTCAAAGTTCTTAATCAACTCACCACATGTCTTGGACGAGCTATAAAATGGTTCTTTGCAACTTATACAAGAACAGTGTCAGGTCTATGTCAAGCCAATAAGGAGGTAGATTGGGAAAACCTTAATTTTGAGGCACTTCCACTCAAAACCAGATCTTGAGTTATATACGAAAATTGTTCAAAATTTTGAGATGATCAAGATGGTGTGATAATTTTCCCAATTTGAATATTTTGTGACAAAGTTTTATCTGTTGAAGTCACACGAAGGTGTTAAACCTAAGGGAGACACAGTTGCAAGTGGATCAGGAAGGTGAAGGATAGAGGCTGAGCTCCATGAATGTCCTTAGAAGGTATGATATCACAATTTTGTAGGTTTTTGCTTAATTATTGGTTAATGTAAAGGTTATTGTATTTTCATTTTTAACATTATTAATGGATCGGTTCACCGTGAACCCGGGGACGTAGGAATTCCAAACCCTGTAAACAATTTGGGTGTTGTGTTTTGATTTTTATTTTCAGTTTTCTGATATTTTTAAGTAATTTAAATTCAGAATATGAATATGGATGCAACTACAATCAGTAATTGATAAAATTGGGAAATCAATTAAATTTGAAACATTGATTTTTAGGGCTTCGATCAAACAGTGAAATTTTTAATAGATTACAAACTTAATTTCAGTTTGAATTTAGTCCTAAATCATATTTTAATCAATTTTTGGAAGTCTAAAATCCTTTTAAGTTGATTAAAATTGAAGATCCTTTGAAACGATTAAAAGTGTTAGTTTCAAGCACCCGTTTTCAAATCAATTTTACATTAAGGGGTTATTAGGGTAATTTTTTGAAAAGTTTAATATTCTATATTTTCATAAACATGATGACATATATGGCTAATAAAATGAATGCATCTAATGAAAAAGATAGAAAAAAATGTTAATTAAAAGATGTGTTAATAGTTGAGGTAAAATACAATATCTAATAGAATACAAGAAAACAATAAAAAAAAAAATATAAACAATTGTAATGCATATAATCAAATCTAAGAAAGGAATCAAATAATTTACAAGTCATGAAAAACTGATAACAAGAAAGTAACTAACTAACTAGATACCTTCTCCTTCATGATTCCTTAGCAAACCTTGGAATGGGTAATAGAATGTGGATGGCCCTGATTTCTTGAAATGTAGGTGCTTCCTTTGAACTGGAGCAAGACCTTCACTACAACAAGATCAACTCAAACTTTGCACCAATGGATAAAGGGGATAATGGATTTGGGATGATCAAAATGGGGTTATTGGGCATTAGGATGAGGTGGAGGGGATGTTCTATGCTCAAAGGAATGCAAGAGCTCTGATAGGATTTCAAGCTTATTCTGAAAGAGGGGGGTGAGGCTCTATTTATAGCCTAAAAGTGGGATTAATTTGGGGGTTTTGGGTAATCATGATTTGGAAAAGTAAACATGATTAGGTGAGTGGGAGACATGAGGAATGGTCCAAGAATTAAACTTGAATATTTAATTCGCAAGTGGGGGGACATGGGGAATATTTGGCATGTGAGGAAGATTGGGTTTAATTTAGGGATTGAAATGGATTAATTAATCAATTAACATTGATTAATTAATTCAATGTGTATTTTTGTGGGAAATGGAATGGGGAAATTAATTGATTTAGGATAGGTGTGAAATTGGGGTGTCTACATTTTCCCCTCTTTGGAAGGGTACTATGAAAGTAGTGTCCTTTCAAAGAAAGTAGACGAGATGGATGAATATGCCCCTAGGTGACAAGGATTGAAATTTTTGAAGAGATTATTCTTAAGGAAGGTGTTCCTTCGATAAGAAGTTATCAGAGGAAGAAAAGAGAAGGCATTCTCTAAGCAAAAAGTAGAACAAAACTTTCACTTGTAAGAATGGGGGAATAATTCAATCTACTTTTGCTAAGACAAAAAGTAGAACAAATGTTTGTTAGGGAGAATAGAAGGTGGTAGGTGATGGATGTTATGGTATCCTCGAAGAAAAAAATTCATGGGAAGATGTGATTAGGGATAGATGTGATGATGCCCCCTCGAGAGGGCTGACAAGAATGGAAGAGATGAATAAGCTCTCAAAAAGAGGAGAGGTCAACTCTGCAGAGAGGAGGATGAGAATGGGGTGTAAGAGAATGGAATAGACTATGGTGTGCAAATGGGGAAATGATTCAATCAGCCTTGAATGCTAGGTGTGAGGATGTGTTGAAGGATGTAATGAGTAAGAGTGGAAAGAGAAGAAAAAAGGAATGGACATGAGTAGTGGTTGATTATGAGAAGGGAAAGAAAATTCAAAGGTGAAGGAGACAAGGGTATGGAATAGAGTGGATGGAGATGGAGGAGGGAAAAAAGGAATGAAAGAGGTAGAAGAGAATAAGAGAGAGGGATGATAGGGGAAGAAGGGAATGATGAAGGAAAAAACAAGAAGAAGACAAGATGAGATGAGAGAAGATGACAGAGAAGAGGGTGAAATTATGAAAAAGGGAGAGAGAGATTCAAAATGAAGGGAGTGGAATAGTGAATAAGGGTGAAGGAGATGAAGGGAGAGAAATGATGGAAAATGAAGGAGATGAAAGATAGATGATAGAAAGAAAAGAAATAAACTATAGAAGTAGGAGGTGAAGAAGAAAAGGGTATGGAATAGAGTCAGATGAAGATGAAGGGAGAAGAAAAAAATAGTGGAAGAGAATAATAGAGAAGGATGATAGGAGAAGGGAATGAGGAAAGATGAACAAGAAGGAGAAGAAGATGAGTAGAGAGTAGGGGTGAAATTGAAGGAAAAAGGGAGAGAAAGGTGCAAAATAAGGTAGTGGAATAGAGAAGATAAAATGAAGAGGGAGGGATGAGAGAAAAGGGAGAAAAGGATGGAAAAATGAAGGAGATGAGGAAGATGAAGAATTTAAAGAAGATGAAAAGATATGATAGGAGAAAAAAGAAAAAACTATGAGGGACCAGGAAGATGTGGAGAAGATCAGAGAAAAGAAGAGAAACTAGTACAAAATGATTGAAAAGGTAGAGGGTGGTAGAAAATAAGGGGAGGGGAGGAGGAAGGTGAAAAGGATGGGGGAAGAAGAGATGACAAAGTGGATACAGGGAGAAGATTGAAGGAACCTAGTCATTGTGGGGAAGACCAAGGTAGAGAATATGGTATAGACCACATGGAGATGCATGTGGATGATGATGGGGTAAAAAATACTGGATAACGAGAAAGAGACATGGTACTGATGGGGAAGTATGAAGGAGGCATGAGGAAAAAGGGGGAAGAAGATGATAAAGAGAAAGATGAAACAAGAATGAAGAGTGGGAAGGAGGAGAGGATAACAGAGAAAATGATGCAGAAGGAAGGAAATCAAGAATGGGGATAGAGTTGGTGTAGAGTGGGCAGCATAAGGAATGTAAAGAGAAGAAAGAGGGGAGGAATGACATGGATTGGAAAAGATGTGGAGAAGTGTGAGATGAGGATAAAAGGATTGCGAGACAATATACAAAGGATGTATGATGAAGACAATAAAGAAATTGGAAAGGAAGAATGGAAGATGGAGAGGCGGAAAAGAAAAAGAGAGGGAGGGAATAGAAGAGGCAATGCCAGTGAAGGGACGTTAGGGGAATTCCACCAATAATTATTGGTGGGAAGGATGAGAGGAAAAGTGAAGAAATTTAAAAGGTAAAGTAGAAAGGTAATGAATGTTAGGGGAAGAAATAAATGGCACAAAGTAAGGAAGGAATGAAGAAATAAGAAGGTCAAAGAGAGTGAACAAGGCCATGCAGAATGAGGATGAGTGAATTTTAGGGGTAGTCCACCAATAATTATTAGCATGGAAATGGAAGATGATGATGAAATAATGTTAGGGGAAGACCAACAATAATGGTGGGTAGACATGGGGGTGGATATGTGGGAGAACTTGAGAAGATGGAATGAGAAGAGTGAAGAAAAGGTGAGTGATGAGTTGTGACAAGGTGAAGGTGAGGAGAGGATGTGGAGGATGAGGATGAATGAGGTGAAGATGAAGAAACAAGACATGAAAAGAATGGGAGGAAATGGTATGAAGGATGATGGATCAAGAAGGGGAAAATGGGGGAAAGGAACATGATTACAGGTGGAAGATGGTAGACGCACTCTGTGATATGATAGGTTGAGAAAGGATAATGGTAGGAGGAAAATGTGGTTGGTAGGGGAGACCAGGAGGAAGAAACGATCAATGGAGGGAATGAAGAATGAGGTGAGGGAGAAGTCCAGAATGATGAGTTCAACTTAAGGAGGACCCTTAAGTAAGACTTTCATGCGGTGGAAGTGGTTAAGTAATATTTCCAAGTGAGGGATGATGGAGATGAAAAGTAGGGAAAGGAGGTGGTGTTTGTGAGAATGAAAGAGGAGGTGAGAGGATGTGATGATGGGGAATGAAGAGAAAATGTGGATGGTGAGAATGTGGAGTGATGGGGGAGTGTAAGATGATAGATCATCCTTAAGAGGGACTCTTAAGTAAGATCACCATGCCCACATGAGTGGTTAAGTAAGATCACCAAACTGAGAAGTGATGGTGAATGGAAGGTGAAAGGATAAGAATGTATTGGGAATAGGAAGAAATTGTTGGAGTGGATGATGATGTAGAGGAGAGGGGTGGGAGAAATGATGGAGGAATTTGATGGGATGGGGGAGGGCCAGATGGAAAATCAACCTTAAGAGGGACTCTTAAGTAAGATTTCCATGCTGCATGAATGGTTAAGTAGGATCCAAGCCTGAAGAAGAAGAATGATGGGAAGAAGTAAGTGATTGATTGATGGAGTTGGTGGGAAGAGGGTATGACAAGATGGACTGAAGGGGAACCCTCAAGTAAATTTTTCATACTATGAGGATGTGTAAGTAAGATTACTAAGTAGAAGATGGATACTAGGAAGAATGAGAAAAGAGGGAATGGTGTATGTGAGACTGGAACAAAGGGTGAGAGGAGGTGATAACAAGGAAGGAAGGAAACAAAGGAGTGTAACATGAATGGATGGAGGAATATATGTGGTGTAGAATGGAGATTGTGAGGGGAATCCTTAATTGGGATGCCCATGTGGTGAGAGTGATGAGGAAAGAATGATAAGTGGAAGAGGTGGAGTGAAAAGATGGTTGTGGTGGTGATTTTTGTCTGATGAAAGAGGAGATGGTGGAGAAGTTTCTACAGTGGGAAGATCTTAGGAAGAGGGTATACCTCAACTAAGAGTCCCACACTGAAGGGGTGATTAAGTAAGATTGTCAAGCTGAAAGCGGAAGAGTGAAAGGGAAGAACACATAGTGGTGAGAGGGGACATGAATGGTGAGAAGGGTGATGTGGGGATAAGTGGTGGATGAGTGGAAATGAGGAGAGAGGACCAATGGATCAAAGACAGGTGGTTGATCATGGTGGGGGATGAGGAGTTGTAGGATAGGGAATGCTACCTGAGAAAGATCCTCAAGTAGGATTCACAAACTACAATGGTGATCAAGTAGGATTCCCAAACTGGAGAATGTATTAGTATGGGTGAATGGATGGGGTGCAAAGTAAGTTTTTTGATCATGCAGGAAGATACTCACATGTGATGAAAGCATCTTAATTTTAATATAGCACATAACAAGATGCATCATGATATAGAAGATCAGGATGACTAGATTGTAATATGCATGAGAGCATAGATAGGGGCCATCAGAAATGTATGATGCCCTGGTATGATATGCAAGTGTAAGAGATCATAGACAGGGACCATCAAAAATATATGATGCCCCTATATGATATGCAATCATATAACATAAGTATATTAGAGGGAACACCAGGATACATAAAATCAAGATGCCCCCAGTAATATATCCAGATACCAGATAAAAAAATAAACTTGTAACTAGTAATGCAACACAAGAACCTTTAAACATGTCCCTAATGTGTTCCACAATGATGATTGATTAGATGTGCCCCCAAGCAGGGGTACAAATGTGTAGAATGGATTGGGTCATTGTCCTCAAACAAGGAAACAATGAGAGCCATATTTTCCCAAGTGAGGATTCACGTGAGGGGAAATGGTTTGAATTTGATAGTCATAAGGTGGTTGGAACATTTGTTGGGGATAATAGTTCAAAGGATGAATTGTGTTGATTGTTTTTAATTTTTTTTTTGGGTTTTTTATGTTTTGCAATTTTTTAGGATTTTTTTGTGATTTTTGAATGTTTTTGGGAATTTTAAGAGATTTTTGCATGTTTTTGGGATTTTGAAGATTTTTCAAAATTTTTGTATTTTTGATTTTTTATTTAATGTTTTGGGGGAGATTTTTTTGATATTTTATTTTATATGTTTTTGGGGATTTTTGAGATTTTATACTGTTTTTGGGATTTTTGAGATTTTTGGACCAGAATGCAAACTTCTTATGAGAGGTGATAAACCAGGGTATCATCCGTATGTACATTGTTCCTCATGGTAACTCATGCTTTGAATAATACAAAAATTATCACTCCATTAGCAGGATATGTTGGTGATGACATGATGAAAATAAGTCCAACTTTGTTCTTGACTCCACGCAACTAGTAAGATGCGAGGGCTCATCACCGAGAATCAAGAAGGACGCAGGATGTAGATAATGAATATAGAGACAAGTGCTAACAACAATCCATTTGGGAAATTGTGACTCAATTCTTCTTAAGGTTACTGAACCAGTTTCAAAATGACTTTCACTTTATAGGTCACGTACTAGACTTAGACAGTTACGTGGCCTACTGATTGGTAAGATATGAGGTGAAGGGATAGTTCTCTCTTCACTTAGGCATCTAAATTACTTCTTGGGGATTTTATAATTGTAAGCACTTTCAGATTTATAAGATTTTGTATTTTTGCAATGAATCCCTATGCTTTTGCCCCATGCTACTAGTAAGAAGCAAGGGCTCATCACCGAAGGAAAAACATAGGCAAGTAATTTTTTTTTATTTTTTTTTTTTTTTTGATTTTTTTAACATTTTTTATAACATTTTTATGCTTTGTGATTTATGAATGACCCTCTATGCTTTTCCCCATGCCACCAGTAAGAGGCAAGGGTTTATCACCGAAGACAAGATGTAGATGAGTAAGGGCACCTCCCTCCATTCCCAGTCTCACACTACTAGTAAGAAGTGTGGGCTCAACACCAAAGACTGTGAAGGATGAAAGGTGTAATAGTGAATTATTCATAAGTTATTTGATTTATTGACTTGTACAATAATGCTTTTTATTTGGGAAGGAACGTCTACCCCCAATCTCAACCCCACATGACTAGTAGGATGCGAGGGTTCAACACCGAAGACTGAGATGGGCAGTCAAATGAACTGGGTAAAGAAGTTTAGAGCTTTGTTGTGAAAGAGAGAATTTATTTGAAGGGAATATATTACCATCAGTAAGCTTCTAGGTATGACCATAGGTGAAAGCATCCAAAAATGGGAGACATTATAAGAAGTATGATACTCACAAAACTTAATAGGATCTATATTAACACTTGTCTCATGATGATGAATATGAAGATGTGATTTTGATAATGAAAATATCTGCCAATGGAATGAATAATTTTAAATTATTTGGAGATGAGTAAGACATGAGGAATGTACAAGTGGTTGTCTCCTGGAATAGAGAGCACCTCAAGAATAGAATTTCTTTAAATGTATTACATTCATCGGTTCGTCAAGTTCCTGACCATCTTCAGTGGCCAATTTATAGGCTCCAGAGCCAAATTTAGTTGTAATTACATAGGGTCCTAACCAATTAGGTTCAAATTTTCCTTGTTTTTCTCGTTCTTTAGTGGTATTCTTTTGATTTTCTTTGAGAACGAGATCACCAACCTCAAACTCTCTAGGTCATACTTTTTTATGATAATTGTGTTGTAGTCCGGTTTTGATAGACTTGAAGATGATTGAGGGCATTAAGTCATTTTTCATTGAGAAAATCAAGCTCATTAAGCCATGATTGTCGATATTCATCTTCATTAATTACATCTTTAAGGGATATTCTCAAGGATGGGAGTTCAACCTCAACAGGTAAAATGGCTTCACAACCATAGACAAGGGAGAATGGGGTGGCTCCTATAGGTGTGCGGTAAGATGTGCGGTAAGCCCAAAGAGTAGGGTAAATTTGAGTGTGCCAATTTCATCCATGTGTATCAAAATTTTTTCCATGATGGATTTTAAAGTCTTATTGGTTGCTTCTACTTGGCCATTACCCTGGGGGTAGTATGGAGTAGACCATTTAAGTTTGATGTGGAAAAATTTGGCAAGGTCTTTTACATCCTGGTTTTTAAATGATTTTCCATTATCTGTGACAATGGAGGATGGAATGCCAAATCGACAGATGATATTGTTAAAAATGAACTTTGATATTTGGCTTGTCAGTAACATAGGTGAGAGGCATAGCTTCTACCCATTTAGTGAAGTAATCGGTAGCGGTAATAATGAACTTATGTCCATCGGATGATGTTGGTCTGATTTTACCGATGAGATCAAGCCCCCATTGAGAGAAGGGCCATGGTGTGGTGATCGGTTGTAATGTTTGAGAAGGTGCATGGATAAGGTTGCCATGTTTTTGAAAGCTTGACATTGTTTGACAAAATGGCATGTGTCATTCTCCATGGTGGGCCAATAATACCCAACATGTAGGATTTTCTTGGCTAGAGCCATACCATTTGTGTGCGCTCCATAGATACCAGAGTGGACTTCAGTTAGAATGCTAGAGGCCTCCTCCTGATTAAGACATCAGAGTAGGGTGCCATCGTAACCTTGTCTATAGAGAGTGTTTGCTAAAATGGTGTAACAGGAGGCACGTTGTGCTAAAGTGTGTTTATGACTTGGTTTCATGTTGGTAGGGAATGCTTTGTCGTGGATGAAATTATAAATATCATGGTACCAAGGGTCATTAGGACCCACGATTTCACATACCATAGTATTTTTAGGTAGATTATAAGCAGGCATTAAGAGATGTTCTATGAGAAAATGTTCTTGGGGTTGATTGGATGTGATTTCTAATAGAGATCCAATAGTTTCCATAGCATCTGTGGATTTGTTATGAATTCTAGGGATTTGGTCAAAACTAATCAATCAAAAATAGCTTCAGGAGGCTATCTACCATGCACTTATATGGAATAAGTTTTTCATCCTTGACTTGGTATTCATTGGTAACATGTTTAATGATAAGTAAAGAGTCACCAAATACAACCAACTCTTTAAGGTTCCATGAGATATAGCGAGTTTTAATCCTGCTATGAGAGCTTCATACTCTGTGATATTATTGGTACATGGGAATGCTAATCAAAATGACTTGGGGATAACATGTCCGCAGGTGTGATAAGAAAAATACCAGCTCCTGATCCATGGAGGTTACAAGATCCATCAAAGAATAAAGTCTAGGCTGGCGTGATGTCTATGTATAAAATATCTTCATCAAGGAAATGTAAAATGAAGTGGTTCTGTTCTAGGAAGAGGTGCCTCAACAAGTTGGTCTGTGAGGGCTTGTCCTTTAATTACTTTATGAGGAATGAACTTGACATCAAATTCACTAAGTAGGACAACCCAACTAGACATTCTACCCGTGAGGATAGGTCGAGATAAGAGATACTTGAGGGGATCTACCTTAGCGATCAATTTGGTTGTGTGATTGAGAAAGTAATGACATAGCTTATGGAAATGCAAAAGCAATGACTGTCTAAGCATACTTTTTGATTTGGGAATATCATACCTCATGCTCAATGAGTGTTCGACTAAGGTAATAAACAACCTGTTCTTTTTCTTGATCATTGTGTTGTGCTAGCAAAGCTCCTATGGCATGCTCAGTGGCAGATGTATAAAGAAGCATGGGTTTATCTGTGACTGGTGACATAAGGATAGGTGGACTAGAGGTATTCTTTAAGTTTAGTGAAAGAATCTTGGAAATCTTGATTCCATTGGAATTGTGCATCTTTCTTAAGTAATTGATTAAAATGATGACACTTATCAGCTAATTGTGATATGAAACGTCGAATGGATTGGATTTTTCCTTGGAGACTGTGTAATTGTTTGAGATTTTGGGGAGGAGGCATTTCCATGATGGCTTTGACCTTTGCGGGATCGAACTTCTATACCTCTTCGTGAGACAATAAATCCTAATAACTTTCTGGAAGTCACCCCGAATACACATTTCTTTGGATTAAGGCAAACTTTATACTCACACAACCTTTCAAAGATGTGTCTCAACACACCTGGATGTCCTATCCATGTTTTAGATTTGGCTAATATGTCGTCAACATATATCTTCCATGATATCATGCAACATATCGTGAAAGATGACTGTCATGGCTCGTTGATATGTGGCACCTGCATTTTTCAATCCAAAAGGCATGACCTTATAGTAGAAGGTGCCCCATGGTGTAGTAAATGTTGTTTTGTGTTGATCTTCTTTAGTGATGCGTATTTGATTATAGCCAAGAAAATCCATCCATTAGGGAGAGCATTTCATGGCCTACTGTGGAGTCGAAAATCATGTCTATGTTTGGGCAAGGGAAAGTCATCTTTTGGACAAGCTTTGTTGATATCATTAAAATATGTGCATACCCTAATGCTGGGAGTTTTCTTGGCTACAGGCACTATGTTGGATATCCATTCAGAATAGTCGATAGGTCTTATAAAGTTTTCCTCTAATAGTTTCTGAAGTTCATCTTTTACAAGCAACGCTACCTTGGGGTGCATTTTGTGTAATTTTTGTTTTACAGGCTTTGCATCTGGATGCACCACAAGGTGATGTACTATGAGAGATGGATCTAAGCCTGGCATATCTTTATAGGTCCATGCAAAAATGTCTTGAAATTCAATGAGGAGTGTTGTGAACTCTACGCATTCCTGGTTCAGACAAACTGATGCCGAGTTGTAAAATTTTTGGTTGTTCAGGAGTACCGATGTTAATATCTTTGGTTTCCTCAACCAACATTTTGGATGTATCCTTTTTTGGAAAATGATGCTATTGGTTGATGTAAGTCATTGGTTTCAGGTGATTCAGGGGAATCAGCACATGGTTTTTGTTTGTGATGTTGGGTCCTTTTATTGATATGTTTTTTGGATAAGGTGGTGACATGAGATTTTTACTATGAGAAATTTTGTGTTTTCACTTCTTATCTGAGGTTTCCAAAGGTAGAAGATCCAAATATTCTATTTCTTCACCAAAATAGGAAAATTCATCAAGGTTAATCTCAAATCCTTTTTTATGGTTCAGAAAGGGGAATTTGATTGTGAGTTCCAAGGAACTCTTCAATGGCTTCATCATTTTGAAACATGTCCATGGCTACATGATGTAATTGGTCATGGTCTATGAGAGTTGGATGAAGAAGCTCAAAATCAATGAAATTAATGGATAGATGTTCAAAGTGGAGATTTGTTTTGGTAAGATCTTCAAAAAGGTTGTGCATAGACCCTGATGTCACTATCAGAACTGGTGTCATGTTGTCACTCGAGATTAATACGGGAGATGCATTAAGTATCTTGAAACCAAGGTCATGTTTACCATGATGTTTGGTGTAAGTGATTGGATCTAAATGACCTTGTTCATTTGGATTGAGTCCTTTACCCTTCCATTGCATGTTTTTCATCATTCAAGGTGAGCTTTGGTAAATTGAGGGGACTCATAACAGGGAGTGAATTTGTCATCATATAACCAAGATCCTGAAGAACTTGGAATATGTTTGTTGTCTAGATAACCAAACTTCTTCCAAACTAGCTTGACCCAATTTGTAAGTGGGATGGATTCTAAGATGAGGAGCGTTGGGTTTTCCATAGGTTTGTGGGGATTTGACTGATGTAAAAAGAGTTTCACAATGTCTTGGAATTGGTATTCACCACAGCCTTTGTCGATGATTTTGAATGTATGTGTCGAGGAACCAGTAGGTACCTCAGGTGGCGTAGAAGGAATTTGGTAGTTTTGAAAGATGGAGAGAATGGGTTATAAGAAGAGGAGGGTGGATTAGAGGATGAAGCTTGATTAACCAAAGGGGATGGTATTTTAATAGAAGAGGTATTGTTAGATGAGGAAGGTTGGTTAGGCGAAGAAGATGATTGGTTAGTGGAAGGGGGATTATTGTTAGATGAAGAGGGTTGATTAGCAAGAAGAGAATGGATTGGGAGACGTTGGTTGATTAGAAGATGATGGTTGACTAGTAGAGATGGATGTAAGGATGACTGGTTTCATTTTGGAGTATGTTTGGGAAGTGTATCTAGATCAACACATCATTTTATTAGGGATTATTATGCAGGTGGAGCGTATTTCTCTGCCGATGGACAATAGTGAGCATTTTTATACCGTCCTTCGAGGAATTTACAATACTCAAAGGGTTGGGTATCAGCACACAATGTAAATTCCTTATCTAAGTGGGGGAATTTAATACATTGGTGGAATGTGGATGGGACGAATTTCATGGCATGAATCCATGGTTGACCAAGGAGAACATTGTATGAGACTTCTACATCCACCACATGACATAACATGTCTAAAGTGACTGGTCCAACCATGAGAGGTAATGTGATTGTTCCTTCGGACTTTCTTTCATTATTATCATACCCATGAATGGTTATGATATCATTTTGTAAGTATTCTTCAGTGTAACCAAGACAGCGTAGGAGTTTCATGGAGAAAATATTCAATGTTGCTCCATTGTCAACTAATACATGTTTGACCTTATGATGAGTTATAAAAGCTTCGACGTATAATGAATGATTGTTAGTAAGGTTAGGGTTAAGAAGGTCAACAAGACTGAATGATAGAATGGGATTGGGTGTTGAAATATTTGACTATTAAAGCTTGGAATTATTGTGAGTTGATGTCGTGTGGGACACGAAGCTTCATTCAATGTTTGTGTAAGGATACGTTGTAATGTGGGAGAAGACTTAAGTAATTCCATGATGGAAATTTGTGTTGTAGTATTTTCCAATTGTTTGACGATGTTGAATGAAGGTGCATAGGTTGGGGAGTGGAAGTGGTGGTGGAATTAGATGTTGGCTGAGGAGGTGGTATGGGAGAAGAAGTAGCAGATTGTTTTATAGTGGGGATCCATAATTTTTTCTATCTAGTGGTGACCACACAGTCAGTTTTGATCTTTATTGTAGCCACTAGATCTTGGTCGTAGTCTATGGTTGAGATGACTGAGTCATACTCAATGTTGTTTGATGATTGGACCTTGTCCTTCAAATTATCATCGTGTTTAGGGAAGGGGTTTTTGAACATGTTGAGTTTTTTGTTGGGGTTTTTATATCGGAGGTATTTTCAACCTCTATGTCTCCTGCGTTCGATCAAGTCTTGGACATAATGGCAGAGTTACATGCATCGATTTGTAGAGTTCCCTTTTATGCGATGGTATTCACAATATTCATTATCTTTATACCAATTCAGTTTGGGTTTCCCTTCTTCAAAGGGTTTGACGATGGGTATGAGATCATGTTTTCATTTGCCAAGTGACAAAAGACACTAGATAGGCTTTCTCCAAGTGGAGTGAATTGTCTTCACCTATCACAAGGAGGAGCCTCCTTTCTAGGGATGACAATTGGTTGTTTGTTGGATTTAATTGTGTTGGGTGGATTATTTTGAATGTTTCAAACGTATCGAGAATCGGTAAATGCCATCATTGACTACATTTCCTATTAATGATTAAAGAATTTGGATTTGTCCTGATTTGAGGGGTGTCCCTAGGGGTTGGTCCCTAAAGGGTGTTTTAAGTAAGCCCTTAGAAATGAGGGATTTCTTGATTTGTGTCCCTTTTTAATGACTTCTTCAAAATTGTTCAAACAATGCATTCTGCATATGAAATGATAACTCTGTAATGAGGTTTGGGACAAAGATGCTAACCAATTGTCTCTCTGGTATTGAGCAAGGAAATCTACTTGCAATCCCTCACTTACGTTGTAAAAAGGATGTGAAATTTCTCATTGGGCCTTTGCTTGGTGTTGCAAAGATTGAGCATGGTTACTTCTAAGTCTAGGTTGAAGGAAAAATGTTTAACAAATTTTTCCTGATAGGTCTGTGAAAGTTGTGATTGACCCTTTTGGAAGATGAAGGAACCATTCTAAGGCTTTCCTCCTAAGTTCTTAGGAAATAATCGTAAAATATATATGTCATGATAAGCTACTTCTTGACATTGCATGAAAAATTATTTGACATGCTCATGGGGGTCACCCTTTCCTTTGTATTTATCAAATTTGGAGTTTTGAAGGATGATGGAAATGGTAATAGTAACATTTCCTTATCAAATGGGTAGGGGCATAGTTCCTCAAAATTGAACTGTTTTGATTATTTTTGTAGCCCCTGAATGGTTTCTTTCATATGTTTCCATTCTTGTGTGAATGGAGAGTCATGGGATGGGTTATCAAGGACTTTGTGAGTATGTGGTTTTGGATTGTGATCATGTAACCTTTCAGCTTTAGAAGTTTCTTGCTCAAGTTTCCTTTTTAAATCTTGGATTTTGGTAAATAACTTGTCAGTTGAAGAGTTATTCAGGTTATTTGGTATTTCATTCTGGTGACTCGATTCACCATTGTCTATAAGTTTGTTTAGGTATTCGGTCCCAAAATTAGGAGGTAGTTTTTCTCCCATGGTTAGGATATGCAATAGGTATTCATTCTTGTTTTGTTTTAACAACTTGTCTACTTGTTCTTGTTCTTTATGAGTGAGTTCTGGTTGTTTAACCTCTTCATCATCATTTTCATGATGTAGAGGGTCTCTATGAATGCGTGTGAACACCATGATTAGATATGTGTAAGCTAGCACAAGTTTGTGTCAGATTTGACTTGAATAAGCTCTTGAGTGTTGATGGGAAGAGTAAAATCAAACAAGTTAACTCAATGTAGTTGCGATATAGCTCAAAACGAGCTATGAGGGGATTTGTGTCAGATAAACTTGATAGTTGATGACAGATGGAGTGAACTCAAACAAGATACTCAATGTAAGTCAAATCTAGCTCAAACGAGCTATGAGGGATTCGTGATTGAGGATATGTGGAGTGAGATCAAATAAGTTACTCCATACAAGTTGGATATAACTCAAACAAGCTATGCGATATTTTGCTTTTTGTTTGGGAGGTTAAAAAAACTTGGAAAAAGAGTGGTTTCAAGCAAGTCACTCAATACATATTTTGTCATAGCTTAAAATGAGCTATGATGATTTTGTTTGCTTTGCTAATGAGTCCTTAACGTAATATTTTTCATTTCTCAATTTGATTCGTTTGTTTGTTTGATGTTGGGGTGATTTAGAAATGTTTTTGTGGAAAACTCTAGCAATTTGAAATTTATAGACACATTTATATCATCCAAGATTCATGATAAGAACAATGCTAAACTAACTTGTTTATAAACAACAAAAAATCATGTTCATTTTATTATTTTGGCTCAAGAAGTAGATCCATCGGGAATAATCATTGTTATATGCAACATGTAGTATGTTATGAAATGGGCATATGTAGGCTCTTATCACTCCAAAAAGACTCACCAATTCTTACTTACCTACTTTTGAGTGAATCACCACATCCAACGCAGGATTTTTGAAAAGGTGGAAGGTGATGGGGGGATGGAATTTTGTATGGTTTCCTTATTACTCCGTGAAGATTTACAGAGATGATGCCCAGGCTTTGTTGTTACAAATCTATTAGGATTTACTCACAGTATTCCCACACGACAACATCACCTATAAGTGGGGACCAGAGGTGAGGTAAATACCGAACATTGTGACGAGACTAGTTCTCAAAGTGCAATGCAAGTGTGAATGTTGGTGGTGCATGGTAGTGAAGTCCACATCACTGGTGTAGCATAGGTGGTGATGAAATCTACTTCTACTACGTGTAAAAACAAATGATGATGTGATTAACAACAAATTTATTTCCAACTTGAACTAAATCACTGGTGGAAAATGACAGCGTATCTGAGTGTGTTAATTTTTTGGTTTCAGCTATAGTTCTTTTAATGGTGGTGATTTTTTGGTTTTAGCTATAGTTATTTTAAAAAAATATGTTATATTTTGGGAAAAATCCCACCGATGTGGTCCTGCAGAGAACATACTAGTAATTTTCCTGTAAATGAAGTGTTAGAAAAAATGACCGTGGTTGTTTTTTGATTTTCCAGATCGCTCAAAGGCACAGGAAAAGAGCATACACAACCAATAATCATACAAATATTAATAATGTAAAGAAACAAAACAATCATCTAGACGATAGTTAGAGACATAAAAGAAAGCTAGCGGATCCTGCAGACAATGTTAGTAGTCTAAAATGATTAAATTTCAAATGATATGGTCCTGCACAAAAGAGGTTAGTAGTTTTCCAATGCAAACAAAGAGAGTACAATAAAGGACAACACCTTCACATTTCTGATTCTCAAGGTCACTTGTAATAAGCGTGACCGAAGAGCATACACGTGAAGGGTTGCGATTAGCTTCACAAAAAAGAAAAAAAATGAGAACGACAACAAGATTCACCAAAAAAGTGTTAGACAAAAATGTAAGGTGCGTAAAAAATTACAAAATGATTAAACATCGGCACCAGGATTTCTGAAACTTCCAGGGACCCTAAATTTTCAACGTCCACGAAAAGTTAAAAAAAATCAAGCGAAAGGGGTTTGATTCATGTATATGTTTAGATTAGAAGTATTTGACAACGAAGGATTTCAACCAAAGTGAGAGCCCTACAAGATCAAATAAGGGTAGGTGGGTAGGTAGATGTAGGAATATTAAATTCCTATAAAATGTTAATGAAGGATTATGATGATAATATGATATAATAATGGATTAAAAAGATTAAAGATGAAAATGGGATAATGGATGAATTAAAAGGATTTGGAATAAATGATAAATGATGATAAAATGATAAAAGGGTAAATATGATAAAATGGATTAAATAATAATAATTAATATTGCGATTAATTATTATATGGATGATGTTGGGATATTTGTGGGATAAATTAATCGTAATTAATCATGTTGACATTTTAGATGTCTACATTTTCCCCCTCTTTGAATGGTTATTACTAGTAATGATAGTTCAATGAAAAAGAAGAAAAGATGTTATGATGGTGATATGATGCCCCCTCGAGGGGTTAGGTGGGGACGAATGATTCGAGTAACCACTCGGAAAGAGGAGAGGCCTAAGTGAGTAGATGAGAGAGGATGAGAAGATTTGTGGATGTAGAAGATTAGGATTAAAGAATTAGAGGATTTTAGGATTAGGATTTGAATATTATAAGATTAGGAGAGAGGATTAGAGGAATAGGAGATTAGGAGAGAGGATTACAGGAATAGAATATTAGGAGAGAGGATTAGAGGAATAAGAGAGAGGTTTAAAAGAATAGGAGAATAGAGGATTAGGAGAGAGAATAAACAGAGGATTAGAGGAGGAGGAGATATTGGATTAGAGGATGCCCCAGTCAATGATGTATGATAAGTGTGACGATTTAGGTTATTAGATTTGAGGATGGTAGATTTTGAGATGCCCTAATCAAGGGGGTAGGATTTGAAGATTTGAAGATAGATTTTGAGATACCCCAGTCAAGGGGTGAAGATTTTAGATATAGATTTGAGGATGCCCCAGTCAAGGGGTTAGAATTTGAGGATTTGGTATTATAGTATGTGGATTTAGATTTGAGGATTTAGAATGATGTTGGATTTAGAGGATTAAAATATTGAGGATGTTCAGATGATGAGAATAAGGATTGGTTGTTGAATAGATGTGAATGAAAGGATGTTAGTTGGATGCGAGATGATAAAATGTGGATGTGGATATTGATTGATTGATAAAGGATGGAGTGGATAAGAGGACGAGGAGGTTCGATAGTTAGTTGGATGATGATGAGGATCAAGTGTGGATAATGATAAGGCTAAAATATGATGATAAAAGGGGGTGTTCTACCATAAAGTGCCCACGGTTATCATAATTAGCAATGTTATGGATGTGGCATAGAGAAAAATGCATCAAGGTATAAAGACCATGATGATTGAATTGCTAGGTGCCCTTTTCCTCATATCATTTGACAAATTAATAAAAAATATGGTTCTCATATCAGTGGACTGATTAATAACAAAAAAGAGGGTCCTCATATCATTGGACTGTAAAAAATAAAAAGAAACAAAAGGGGCCTTATATCATCAACCAAAAATGTAAATGCAGACAAACAAACACACAAAAAAACACACACACACACATTGTATTATTTTTTATTTTTATGGATGTAGATTTCTGATGTTTTTTGGGATTTTTTTGAATGTTTTGTTTTTTAGATTTTTAGATTGTTGGATGTTTTGATTATTGAGGTTGGATTATGGATTTTTGGGTTTTTTATTTGTAGTTTGGATTTTTTGGATTTTGGATGTTGGATTTTGGGTGTTTGGATTTCACTGATTTAGATGTGGGATGGGTGATGGGGGGGATGGGAAGGGATGTAATGTGGGATGTGACTTGCATGGTTGGTATGATGAAAGGGAAATATTGAGGGGAAATGGATATGATGGAAAGGAAACTAATTGGTTGATAGGTTAGGATTAGATGGTATGTGGGATGAGAGATAGATATGATCTGCCCCCAAGTATAGGGGGGATGGACTAAGGGATAGATATGGTTTGCCCCTAAGTGTAAAGTAGGGTGGCTTGTGTGGATGGATGAATGAGTTCGATTTTCCCCTAGGCGTAGGGTAGGATGGGAAGTGAGAGCTATATAAAATGGAGGATGCCATCAACAGATGATAGTAAAGTTTCCCCCAGTCATGATGATAAGAGTTCAAAAGGGACATGAGGAGGATTGGATGAAAAGGAAATGATCATCGTCTGCCCAAGGATGTTCGATCCAAGGGAAAAAGGATACAAATGTGATGGATGGAAAATAATATAAGTGATGAACAAAAGATGATCCTAACGATGCATGTTATAAGGAAAGCATCAGACTAAAACAAAAGTGTGACCAAGGTTTAAACAATACCTGACAACATAAAAACCCTATGTCTCTTTGAGATTGAAGTGTGTGTGATTGTGATGGTTAATTATCTCTTGAAGTGAAGACTTAATGAGTAGTATGTGATGAAAAACTAGACAATGTATAGGGAGTGATTAAGTCAAGTAGGTTGATGGAAGGTGAATGGAAGGTTAAATCGTGCATTGCTCCACTGCCAGCCAAACATGCATAACCCCAATGGAAATACATATGATTCTTGTCACAACATTTCTCTACTACCATCTAGGCATCCATAGGCCTCATAGAGTTGCCGGAAACACCCCTAGAGAGAGTCTTGAGGTGGATTTAATTTATTTTTTTAAAATTTTGATATTGCTTTTTAATATTTTTATTTTAATTTTTTCATAAAGATGTTCCACTCTTTTGAGAACTCTTAAGGGGTTAAGAATCACCAGTGGCTTGACGGGGGATGGAAATGAGTGTAGTGATGACATTGGCTAGAGTGTTAAAATATGCACCCAAGGGTCTTCACCACAAGTTGATTAGTGTGTTAAAATGTGCGAATCTCTAAGACAATTGTGCTTGAATGTTGGAGGTAATGATAGACCAAGCTCACACGGTTATAGTAGGTACTATTGTCTAAAAACATGTGTGAGCAAGCTAATCAAGTGTTCAAATGAATGGATTGGAAGGGGATATGAATGGATGTAATGATAAGAATGGATTAGATGCAAAGGGATGTAGATTTTGGATGGAAGGAGGATGGTTGGGAAGGAAAGAACATCCGTGCATAGGTGCTCAATCCATTTTTAGGTGTGGGATTAAATGATTTGTGATTGGATTGGGTGGTGGGGATGGTAGGTTTAACAAGAGGAGTGGATTATGGTGGAGTATTGGGAGGGATGTTGCTAGTGTTATGTTTATAACCTAATCCTAAACGCCCTAGATTTTGATGAAGGGGGATGGGTTCACGAATGCCTTGTTCATGAATTCCTAAGCCTTTTCCTTGAAGTTTCATATTAGTGAACATATTTTTGGCTATAGGGTATGAAGTGGATGGGGAAGATGATGCCATGTGTTTATCATGTGATTGGGGGGTTGTAAATTTTTCATCCGTTAAGAGGCCAAACTTAACAAAGGATGGGAGGTGAGATTGTAATTGGTTTTTGATGGGTGAGTGATGTTTGGATGCACGATGAGATTTGGAATGTTCACGATGTTTGGCTTTCGAGTGGGATTTGGATGGTGGACGTTGGTTAGGGAGAGGATTGGGATGGAAAGGTGGTGGATAAATAGGTACAAGGACAAGAAGCCCTTGGTGAATGAGGTTTTGGACATAAGACCTAAATTACATGAAAATATTGGTTGAATATCCATGGGTGTGATGTAAGTCACAGTAATAGTGTTCCATATACCAAGATGGTTTGGGAAGGTTTTGATCACGTGATTTTTTTGGGGCATGGATGATCATGTTGAAAGTTTTTAGACGATGGAAGATGGTGGTCAAGGATTATCTTAAAGGAGTGAAGTGGTTTGGGCTAAATGGTCTTGGGGGAGTAGGAAGTAAAGGTATAAGGTTGGGTGGATTATGATATGTTTGGGTTGATTTGGATTTATGAGATGGATTAGATTGTTGTGGTTTTTTTGGTTGGGGCATATTGTTTTGAGGTAGATGGTTTTGGCTTAGAATGAGATTGTTTGGGATTAGGAGATGTAGATGAAGGGGATGGGGTAGATTTAGATTAAGGGGATAGGTGTGATGTGGAGGTAATATTAGATTTGGGTGATGTTGGGGATGAAGGATATTTTGGATATGGGTGTGGTATAGGAACATTATTAGATTTGGTTAATTTGGGGGGTGAAGTAGATGAAGGTGACATATGAGCCTCATTATATATGGTAGGAGATGGGGTGGGTAGAGGATTAGGATTGAATTTTTTAGGTTTAGGAGTTGGTGACTTCGGAGTCACTTTATATGTTGTAGGATTGGGGGATGGGAGAGATGAAATAGGATTAGAGGATAGAATAGTGTTAGGTTTAGGTGAAGAAGGGGTTAAGATATGATTAGGCATGGATGAAGAGGATGAGGATGTCATAGGAGCCACATTGAATGGTTTAAGATTGGGGGTAGAAGAGGAGGAGCATGACTTATAAGTCACAGTGGTTAAGATAGTATTGGGCTTAGGTGATGGAGGGGATGAGATAAGCTTTGAATTTGAATTTGATGTTGGATCAGGGGATGTGAGAATATCTTAGAGAGATTCCATAGGATTGGATTGGGATGATGAATATGATGAGGATGGAGAACTAAGATGAGATATGGGGGATGATAATTTTGGATGAAGTTGTTGTGATTGTTGTGGATATGTGAATGGAACACGGTTATAGGTTTGACAATGATTAGATTTAGGAGTTGAGATTTTGGATGGTGGGGCATGAGTTTTGATGGGAGGAAGGTGTAGGTCAAGATGATTGATAGGGGATGTGGAGGTTGGGGTTTGGGATGGTCGTGTGGGTTTGGGATTAGTGGCTAGATTAGTAATGACATAAAGGAGGTCCTCTTGGTCTAGGTCAAATTCAATGTAATTGGCTTGTGGGGACAACGGTTTATGTTGATTAGGTAGTGGTGTGGATTGGGATGATTTGGTTTTGTGAATGAGGAAGTCAATGGGGTGAGAATTAGAGATCTTAGGAAGGGGAAAATGTTGATGGGTTTTATTAGGAGGTGATTGGTTGATTGAAGATTTAAGATTGCATATTTGTTGATTGAGATGCTAGGTGATTTCTAGGATATTAGGATCAACGTGGAATGATTTATTTGGATGAGGAGAGGATTAGTTAAGGCAGGATGTGGCATTTGAGATTTGTTTATTAAGGTGTTGGAGAGTGTGTGGGACTTTGTGGTCAAAGTGAGATGGTTGACTTTGATGGGTGGGGGATGATGAGATAGTTTGGTTGATGGATTTATAGAAGAGTTCGGGGTTTAGATGTTGGTTTGGAGAGGATGGGGATTGAGGATGAAAATTAATGTTTTGATGGGATATGTGGGTGATTAGATTTGGATTAGGATGGTGATAGGATTAGGACATGGATTATGTGATTAGGGATAATTAATTATGATGATTGTATCCATGTATTAATTAGCTAAGCTAAGATAATTGAAACTACCACCTAATAGTTCCAAAATAAAGCTAACTAAACATAAATAATCATGCTAAGAGCTTAAAGAGACTAACTATCAACAACATGCATAAAAATTTGAAGGAAATCAAACTAACATGTTAAACATTATTCTCTACTCTTTGAAAGCTAACTAGAAATGGACCTATGTAGATCCTTAGCAATCAAAATGTGATTGTTTGCTTGATCCCAAAGGTTTGAGAATGGAGTCTCATAAAGACATGGCTAAAAGTCCATTTTGATTCTTTCCATATTACCCAAAGCTTGGATGGATGAAATGCAAGATGAATATACCTAACTCAACACTAACAGAGGATGATCAAAGATGAAAATTCCTATAGTTTATGTTATATGCATGCAAAGGTGTAAGAAGAAAGGTAAGAGGAGGGTTATTTATATAACCCTCTGGTTTGAAGAAGCTTTGCATCCTATTGTATGTGAGATAATAGAAAAGTTAGGTTAGTAATGGATAATCATACTTTAAGTTTGCTTCAGAGGAGTTTAATATATCATTAGTGATTCATGGGAAATGAGGGGGGTGTATAAAATAATCAAGGGTGATTAATTAATAGGTAGGTGTAAGCTTATAGAAACCTTTTAGAGGAAAGTTAGCATGATCTGGGTTATGAGAATAGTTTATTCCAATTAAATGACGATTTATTGATTTAACAAAAAGGGAAGTTAATTAATTAAGAATAATTAATTAATCTAGATAGAAAAGAATACTAATTAACGAAAGGTCGTTAATCGACGTCTTGAGTGATAGAAGGATTAATTAATTAATTAGCGTAATGTAATTAATCAACGGTGATAGAGGAGAACTGATGTGTTATTGACGATATGTCATCAATTTGTGGGAAAGGGGATAATTAGTGCAATTTAAGTGTTTAAATTACTTGATCCAAATTATAGGTGTCTACATTTGCTCCTCTTTGGGGTGGTGTAAGTGACGCCACTTCAAAGATAGTAGACAAGTACAAACACATGAATTTTGAATAAAAATTAGTGGAGTGAAGGATTCCCCCTCGAGTGTCGATGGGGTGATGAAATAGGTTGATCGACGATCAAAAAGACAAAGGAAACAGATAAAAGAATAAGGAGGGGTAGGATGCCCAAAGTGAAGTAGAAGAATAACATTGATAGGAGAATGATATAGAAGAAAAATGAAGATGGAGAGAAAAGAACTAGCTTTCATCCAGTGTATTTAAACAACTTTTGTGTCATCATATTTCCAGTGATCTACATCATCAGTCCTTATTAAAAATATAAGCATACGAAAAAAGTGTAGAATGACATGAAAAGCCATAATACGAACAATTCTCCATTGTTGAAAACACCAACTCAATGCAACATACAGAATGCAATGCAATACGAGAAGTAAACAAGCTCATTTAATAGGGAAACAAATACAAACACACATACCCAAACCAACAACGGTCAAGATGGTTGCACAAATGTTTTGTTATCAAGATGAAGATCCCACATGTTTGTGATGAACAAAAAGGGTTAAAAATGATGCCCCAAGAAAGGATACATGCGAGGGGAATTGATGAATGACGCAAGGTCCAATGATAAAGCTTTGTGTGCTATGAAATAGTACCAAGCAACTCAATGTTCCCGAAAGTATAGACAAAGAAAACAATCTAGCTTTGGAAATGGTTGTAGATCCAGATGATCCACGAGTCATTTGTTTCTAAAACATGTGAAAAATCTAGAAAGATATGGGATAATATCATGCATGTGACACATATTTCAGATGTGTATCAACCTTTTATCAATTTTTACAAATTTTGCAAATTTTACAATTTTTAGGATTTTTGATTTTTTTTGAAAATTTTGATTTTTGTAAATTTTTAGTGATTTTCAATTTTTGAGAAGAAATTAGATGAGGAAGGATCGCCTGAAAGAAAGAAATATGCCTCAAGGAGAAGAAACGGGCTCTAGGAAGCAAAAATATGGCCCAACGGGACAAAATGAGTGAAAAATAATTATTTAATAAAAACAACTATCATGACAGGCGGTAGAAAAAGGTAGATTGACCACGATGGTCAAAAAATGCCTCGAGCCAGCATGACAGGTTAAAACAACTAAATATACCCTTCTGGGGGGGTAAATCATCGTGAATAGTTAATTTTTTTACAAGACCCTTATTGATTTTTACTGTGAGACACCGTGAGCTATGAGCGAGATGGAGAGAGTGAAGAACTGTAGGAGGCACACTGACACCGTTTGGGAGTACGCACGAGAGGAGGAAAATGGACCCTTCGTGAGTACTTTATCCCTCTTTATTAATTTTAGCTATTTAATTGCATTTATTAGGTTAATTAGTTGGTTAAAAATGTGTGCTATGCGCCCTAGGGCCGTGCAGCCATCACCGGATGTGCACATGCATCTGAAAATGCATGTGTGCACACGTTGAAAAAATGTGTGCGTGGAGGCATAGACATAAAAATGGGCACGCATGCGATCGGGGAGGGAAAATATGTGCGTGCAGGTGCACCTGTTAAAATGTGCACGCATGCATCCTGAAGGACGCACATGCACAAGTTGGGTGGGTTAGTTAGGTTGTTTGTGTACATGAAAATATGAGCGCGCATGTGCCATAGATGGTGTGCACATGCACTATGTGCATATGCTAGAAATTTCGTTCACTTGCCCAGAAAGGGTGCACGCAAGTGTTGAGGAATGGAAAATTTGAGACTTAGAAGACAAATAGAAGATTTTAAAAAGAATGTTATTTGATGAATAAGAAGTGTAGATGAAATACGAGTTAGTACTTAGAAAAATAGAAGAAGATAGATAGAAGAAAATAAAGTTGTAACAAGTTTGTATTATCTTGCAGAGATGGCGATCAATGCTACAGACTAGAGAGTGACATGGCTGTCTAGCTACCTTAGAGGCCAGCTTCCATCCACAACATAGGCGGATAATGGATATCCTATTAGAGGTCACATGGTTAGCTCACGTGGCATGGATGCCACAGATTACCCTAGACCATGGCCTACTCACAACCTTAGCTGAGAGATGTCACAACAAGAGTCAGTGCTTATGGCTCCCTACTAGAGAGATGACCATCATATTAGAGGATGTCTGGCGCATATTGCGTGTGCCCATCCAGGGCAGTTGATTGAGTATATTAGTGACAAAGCTACGATTACAGACTGCCTGATCGAGGTTTTTGACCGTGATGAGATACCTCACCGAGGTATGATTGTGCAATTGTAATGATGTATTGTAGATCCAAGGCTACATCACATGCTTGTGTACCTGATGGCTCTTGTCAGTGGCTTTCTGCTTACTGACAAGACATGCACTTCTTTTCCACTAGGTCTTATTAGTGTTATACAAGGATTGCTACGAGGCGAGAGATGATGTTTGAGGCCAGTGCATGTTGGCACATCTATATTGGGATTTACACTTGATTACATACCACCATCAGAAGACCGTGGGTCCTGCTAGGCTGCTACATATATGGGCGTGGGATCACATAGTTGTTGGTCACCCTACAAGTGTTCTACGAGTATGGGCTCCAGATGAGCCATTAGTGATGGGATGGGTCCTAGTTGGAGATGACATCCATGGGCACATGGGGGATACCTACCATTACCTCATAGAGTTTTTGATGACATTTAGCAACATATGATAGTGTGGAGGCCCTACCACCAGTATCAGTGGGCCAAGGATGCAAATGAGCTGAGTATAGCCATGGTAGAGAATTTCCTGATTGGCAGTCAGGGATACATCACGAGAGTATTACCGAGTAGACCAATGTCAGTGATAGTTTAGTGCAGTGCAAGATGTACCTCATCCAGAGATGTGGTATGCACGTTGGGCCACATAGAGATTTGATATGGGGCCGTTGATCTAGATAACTAGGGCCCATCTTATCTTTGATCAGATGGTACCACAGGTTTGGGCTTGTTTGAGATAGATCAGGGATCCTAGAGTGATAGAAGAGTATGGGCCATGGTACATGACAATTTTTCCTTGTCATCTTACCATTCCACAGGCCACATGGGATGTAGGGTTAGGGCACCAACATAGCAGTTCAGTGAAAACGATGAGGGCTCAAATGATGATGATGGATTTGATGGTCAGGGCCATGATGGCGGTGGATAGGGATAGAGTCATCCTCTAGGACAGAGATAGGGACCGAGATAGAGACAAATCCTGTAGCCTCTGCAGATACAGATGCCTGGAGTGGGCATAACAGTTGGGATCCAGGATCCTTTATAGTAGGTGCCTCCTCAGAGAGTAGCACCACAGTAGGGTTCCAGTTGGTAGCCCACCACATAGTCCACTAAGAGGTGGAGGGGGTGGTGGTGATGGAGGAGGAGGAGATGAAGCTAGATGGTTCCAGAAGATTCAACAGATGGCCGCCCATATGTTGCAGGTTTCAAGATTATTACAACAGTCCATGGCCCAGGTACAATAGTTGACTACAGAGAGAGACCAGGCCAGGGTAGATGTATAAATAGGTTACTGCAGAGAGGGATCAACTAAGTGCCACAGGGCACAGGCTCAGGCAGTGATAGTAGAGTGAGATCAGCTCTAGGCTGAGAGGATAGTGGGACAGACTGAGATTGCTAGAATTTCTGTAGAGGTGGCCTCATTCTGACGCACTGATGGAGTCATGGTGACACTGTGCATACACATGGATTTGACAACAACCAATGGGAGAGCATATTATTATAGATCATTGTACTACGAGGCTATCCCAGAGGGCTAGAGAGCACCTAGTTACAATTAGGTGTCGATGTCTATGAGATCACAGAGACCATCAGCCTCAGCTAGATCAGTGGAGCAGCCACAAGGGCAACAGTCAGGGTAGCAGGGTCCATAGGTGATGGGACCCCACCACCGTAGAGGCCACCTAGTCCCCATGAGGGATCGAGTCAGACATGACTCATTTTTGATGTATATACATATGTATGTACTTTATGATGTACACCTCTGATATGAAGGCTCATTTTTTGATTAATGTATATGATGTATCATTTTTGATTATGCCTCATCATTTTGTATCTTGATGATGTATACCTTGAGACATCATATTGTATATGGACACTTGATTTTGACATATAGGATGATTATGATGATTGGAATCTATATTATGATGTTTTTGTATATGTATCACATGTTTTTGATTTATGATATATCCTTAGATGATATCATTTGTATTGTATATGAGACATTTTTTTATTAGTCCACTTGATGATTTGTATGATATTAGTGTGGGAGGGATAGATTTTGATATTTGCAACCCCTCTTGCCCCATTAATGATATGATATGTGATGATTAGCTTAGCATACATGTATGATGTAGACTTAAGATTTTATTGAGACATGATGTATTTGATGTTAGATGTGATGATATAGATGACGATGTGATAATAAACAATGTACAAGTCATGAAAAAATAAGCACAAATAAAAGTTAACAAATCTACCAAATATACACACTAAACAACTTAACAACGCAACTATGTACAATCATTCATAGGCATGCAAAAACACACACCATATGTAAAAATAAGAATGAATCTAATCTAAGTGAGAAAAGATCAATCTAAAAGGTATGTTTAAGCAACACACTATATAAATGTACAAGCAAGCAAAACTATACAAACAATGTACATGCAAACAAACAAAAGCAAGAAACAAACAAAGAAACAAAGCACGTAAACTACTACTATGTTTTTGTAAGACTATTTTCAATGTGTTTTGTGTTGTTTTTGGGAAGTTTTGGAGAAACAATTTTCTATTGTTTTTGTATTTTCTAGTTTTCTAATGTTTTGGGTTTTTCTAACAATATGTGAATGTATTTGGATTTTCTAACAATTTTCCCAAGAAACCAATAAATGTGGATGCCCCCAGCGTTATATGGGAATATACAAAGGTAGATGCCACATGTTATAAACAAGAAAGTGAAGATGTGAAGATGCCCCCAACATTAGATGGGAATACACAAAGGAAATCTCTTCACTGATTTACAAGAGGAGAACCAACTGGATCAAGGCTTTGATAGGATAGGCTCATAAAGAATCTCAAATGTAGGTCTAGAACAATCTCTAAACTAAGAAAATGTACCCTTCCAGATGTGCAAGATGCTTGTGAACAAAAAATCCTCCCAAGGCGTCGGAAAACCAATTTTCACCAAGGGACCTATCCAAAGTGCCACAATTGAGTGGTTTTCACATTTGGATGACCTGTTTTCTCTTTTTCACTTTTTGTTATTTTTCATGTTTTTTACTTTTTTGGTTGTTTTTCTAATTTTTGTGCCATGTTCAAGCATAGAACCATTTGAGGTGCATGACATTCATGGGATCTTGCAGCTCATCTTCGTCAGGATAGGTAAGCTTGTATGCTCCTGACCCAAATTTGGCCACAATGACATAGGGTCCTAACCAATTAGGTTCGAATTTTCCTTTCTTTTCACTCTCACCTTCTTTGTGTTGAATTGGTTTACCTTTCAACACCAAATCTCCTACCTCAAATTGATGAGGTATGATCCTTTTATTGTAGCTCCGTGACACTTTATTTTGATACACTTTAAGGTGGTTGACTGCACGGATGCACATTTCATCTAGTAACTCCAATTTTGATAGTCTAGCCACTATGTAATCCTCATCTTTATCTAGATAGTCCATAGGAGATATTCTCAGGGAGGGAAGCTCTATTTCTAGGGGGATGATGGATTTAGTTCCAAACACTAAGGAATAAGGTGTTGCACCAGTAGGGATGAGAATGGAGGTCCTATAAGCCCAGAGGGAAGGGTGAAGTTGAAAATTCCAATTGCGACCTGTTTTACTCACCATCTTTTCCATGATCCAAACAAGTGTTTTATTAGAGGCCTTTATTTTCCTGTTACCTTGAGGGTAATATGGTGTGGACTACTTTAATCATATCTGAAAGTGCTGACATAGATATTTCACCATCTTGTTCTTGAAATATTTTCCATTGTCAGCGACAATGGCAGAAGGAATGTCATAATGACATATGAGATGCTTCATGATGAACTATGATATTTGAGCCCTTGTAACATATGTTAGTGGAAAAACCTCCACCCACTTGGTAAAGTATTATGTGGCCGTTATAATGTGTGTATGACCATTAGATGAAGTAGGGGAAAGCTTCCCTATTAGGTATAATCCCCATTTAGAGAATGGCCACGGTGTTGTGATTGGCTATAAAGGTTGCGATGGTGCATGGATGAAGTTCCCATACTTTTGGCATAACACACACTTCTTTACATAATTACAACAATGTATCTCCATGGTAGGCTAGTAATAGCATACCCTCAATAACTTCTTTACTAAAACCATCCCATTTGTATGGGATCCACACACTCCTTCATGTACCTCCTTGATTGCTCGTATTGACTCTGATACATATAAAAAATGCTAAAATATTCCCATCATAGTCATGATGGTAGAGGGTGCCTCCTAGGAGGGTATAACTAGATATTTTGTGGATAAGTCTTTATTTTTCAGAATGGGATGATGTTAGGAGGAAAGGTACTGCTTTGGAGGTAGTTAAAGATGGGTTCATACCATGGGGAAAATGGACCAAAAACTTCACATGTTAGGCATGATTCCAACATTTCATATGCAGGTTGACATAGATTTTCAACAAAAAATGACATATCATTGTTCTCTAGTGGAATCTATAGCATAGAACCCACTATTGTCCATTTCATTTGTAGACCTATTTTGTGCCCTAGGAATTTTTTCAAAGGTGATGCGCACAAAATATTCTTTTAAAGTTTCTACCAACCTTTTATATGGGATGAGTTTGTCATCCTTGACTTTGTATTCATTGTTGACTTGCGTGATAATAAATTGTGAGTCACCAACGACCTTAAGGTGGTGAATATTCCATTTTATATCCAGCTTCATCCCAACGATGAGTGCTTCATATTTTGCAATGTTATTTGTGCATGGAAACCCGAGACACAAGGCTTGGGGTATGGGGTCTCCTGTAGGAGTGATTAGCACTACACCTGCCCATGAACCATGGAAAGTAAATGATCCATCAAAATGTACTTGCCATATGAAAAATTCCTCAATGTACAGTAATAATGCGTCAGGAAGGTCCAAACATACCGGCTTATGTTCCAGGTAAGGGTGCCTCTGTCTAACTGGTCTAAAAGCACCTATCCTTTTACTAACTTTTGGTGTACATACTCAATGTCAAATTCACTGAGTAGGATGATCCAATTAGCCACCCTACCAGTAAGGGTGGGTTTTTATAACAGGAACTTGATCTATTCAACTTTGGTCAAAATTTGGTTTTGTTATTCAAGAGATAATATTGAAGCTTTTGGGAGGTAAAAACAAAGGCCAAACAAGATTTTTTGATTTGGGGATAGTTGAGCTCATCTGTAATTAGGGTACGATTGAGATAGTACATTAATTTTTCTTTTTGGCTTAGGTCATACTGAGCAAGCAAGGTGCCAATAACAAATTGGGTTGCATATATATATATATATATATATATATATATATATATATAAAGAGTGGCTCACCTGGGGTTGATGGCATGAGGACTGGAAGATTTTCTAAATACTGCTTGAGCAAGGAAATGGCATGCTATTGCTTTGGTCCTATTAGCATATGGATTTATACACATACAAATTACATGCAACAGTGTGGGAATGAAGTCCCTCCTCAATGAAGGTGAGGTTACCTTTATTGAAAACCAAAAATGTATTTACATCTATACATTCAAAATTGTATGTGGGGGGGGGGGGGGGGGGGTGTTTTGGAACATCAATGGAAAGAAAAGTGAATGAGGGAGATGAAATGGAATGAAAGAAAGGAGTGAAATGGAATGAATTGAAAGAACATGCAAGAGTTAGGTAAAACAGAGCCTAATATTGCATGAGGAAGAAAAATAAATAACTAACACAAATAAAACGGAGTTTGAGTTAGCCAAACAAGAACGTGTAAAAGGGAACACACGTGAGCAAGTAGATAATCATAGCTTGATCATTGTGAACTAGAACAATCGATTAATAACGTTGACAATAAGATCAAAGATAATATTTGCATGCAAGATTCAAACACCTAACATCTAATGAACATAAGAATATCAAATGTTACAAGATACAATGAATGAGACACAAAGTTCGTATTTCATTAACTCCAAAATGTTTTTCACAAAAGAACACAAAGTTTCTTCTAGAAACAAAGCTTGCACACAAAAGTATTTCTTCTCCTCTCTCAAAGTCACCTTACAAATGAGCCCCTCACTTCTTTTTATCACACAAAACTTAGTTACAAAGTAGTGAGGGTTTTACATGATCATTAAATAAGGCACTTAAGTGACCTTTGACTTTTTCAACAACTTTATTAAAGACAACCCAAGAATAGAAATTACTTAAAATAACCATAGTTTACCGAAAACAAATAACAACACCTTTTAAAATATACAATAATAACCAGTGCCTTATCCATTGAAATGGGGTCTGCCTATCTCAAGCATATGAGAAATGGGCTCTCCCACTTCGTTAGATACCAAGAAAATTAACTCCTTGAACTGACGGTGAAATTAGTATCTGTCGCTTTTGCCAGTTGACAGGATCTAAACCTTCCCAAGTTTTGAAACATCTTTTCTTCTTCCGGAGGTTCACTTGGTCAAAGAATAGCCTCACAAAATCCCTGTAATTCAAGAATTCTACTTGGCATATCATTTAAATTAACAATTTTGGATTGAGCGTTCTCAAATAAGTTCTTTAATTTAATGCACCACTCCATCAAAATTGACAAGAAATTGTTGGTGGGAGTGTACATGTCCTTAAACAATTGTGAAAATTTCTCTTCCACCTACTCCGATGAACACCTTTGATTATGCTCATTTACAAGGTTATAAGGAATATCAAATATGAATTCTTGAATCAAGGAGAGTGAAGTGAAGGCTTCATTGCACATGCTCTCATAATGAATCATAGAATCCTTGAGAAGCGTCTTTCTTGATTTGAGATGTAAGATACCAAAGAAAATGTGTCCCTTGATGTTCAAATTCGAGAATTCCTTCAATGGCTAAAACTAAAGATTCCATACTTGTCATCTCCTGCAAATTGGGCAATATCTCATCCAAATTTGATATAGTAGTAACAAAAGTTTCTTTGAAAGAAAGAATTGGATCACGATACACACTGGCATCTTCATAAAGCTTAACCATGGTCTTGATCGTCCCCTGGCTCAAAACAAGAATCTCTGAAAGCCAAGTTTTAGTGAAATGGCCTAATGTGTTTATTTCTTTTGACAAATTGAGAGTATCTTCATCTGGGGCAGCCGCTGCATCAAGTACGGGGAAAGTGGATGATATGGGGTTTATCAAATGTTGAACATATTCCACTAATTGATTCTTTTCAACCTTGAGCTGAGAGTTTTGAGACTTGTATTTCTCAAGTCTCTTTAGCACGATATCAATTGAATCTCGAGCCATCGCCATGTCACTTTCTAATGTAGATCTTCCAAGTCCAAGTCTAGGAAACTTAATAATCAGTAGTTGTCATGGAATCACGCTCCTTATCAACTTGAGGGATGGCAATGTCTGCAAATCTATTTCCATCACTACCCACCAATTATTCAAGAAAGCACCTTTGGAATGACATCGTTTGAAAGTTTGAAAAGGTCATCAAAATCAATGTCAATTGCCTTGACAACCCTCTTCCTTTTCTTAACCTCAGAATCAACCCAGGAAGAAGTATCATGCACTATTTCCACATACAAAATCCTAGAGCTCGAATCAATATTCTCATTATTCTCGACATCATGATATCTTACTTGAATCCTATCTACGACCTTAATTTGAGGAGAAACAACCTCAATATCCACTTCCTAATTATTCGAGAGAATTTAGGAAATCCCTTCATGAACTACATGCTCCGAAGAGTTTGATATTTGAATTACTTGCACCTGAGTGGATGCTTGTTTGAAGCATGGCTGAGGATCATTTGCTACTAGCTTCTGAGCACTATTAATGATGTGGGTAGAAGAATCTCTACTCGAGGTGGAAAATCCAGACACACAATATTTTCCTTCTTCGGGGTTAGGATCTTTAGATCTTTCTCCTTGTGACACGTTACTTGGCGAAGTGGATTTTGACAACCACTCCTTTCTTGCTTGTTGTGTATGATTGGATGGTACAAAGGTCGATCGAGAAGAGACTTTGGTCAAATGGAGGCCCCCTCATCTTGGCAGTTTTTGTGATCCTGAAACATGATCTGGGAATTGATTGAAACTTGGCAAGTTCTCTGTCATACCAAGATATGCTCTTTCAATAATTTGTTGGTTCTTTCCATCAAGAGAAAATTCATCTCTTTTGGTCCAGTCGATTCGAGGCAATGGGGTAAAAGTAATTGCATCATATGAGGGATCAATGACATCCTCATCATCATTTATGAATGAATTAGGAGGGCTCTTGATGTGGAAGTCCTTGATCTGAGCAAGTGTTAGGTGAGAGTACTCTCGTCTTCTTACCTCATGTTTGTCTGAACAAGCAGCCGAAAAATCTTCCATGGTAGGATTATGTTGATACTTTTCTCCCAGAATATTTTGCATATATCCATTGATATCAAACTGGGATCTCTTCACATATGGATGGATGGTTATAAGAGTGAACTATTTTTCCATGAGTTGTGCACTGAAAAGATTTGGAAATTGGTATTCCCCGATTTGGATTGGGAAATGAATTCTTGAACGGTGCTTGTCACTAAGAAGGAACTGAACTTGGAATAATTGTCACACCAGCTCCATTAATGCCCATATGTCATTGACGTACTTAGGAAGTTTCCACGGGGGGTACCAGTAAAGCCACTCACGCGAATGTAGGAAAAAGATGAAAATTGAATAAACCAAGTTACCCATTGGGAAATGACACTGATGGCTTCTTTAGAAAACCTTTCCTCAGTATTCCGATTTAGGTTCCAAGTCACACGGAAGGTGAATGCATTATTGAATCTTCTAAAATGGTGAGAAACTATTTTTGAAACTGAGTTGAGGGTAATAATGAAAAACTCTATTTGACGGCCCCATGACTCCTCTCGTTTCAAGTCCCGAAAATATCTTTCTTTGTGTTACCGCATAAGTCAGATACGATGTCATGTAGAAGCATCCAGTCATCTTAACTTCTATCAATTTTTTGTGAAGGGTGTTACTGATGATGGTGGCCCAATCCACAAATGCTTTCTTGGTTAGGATGATATAGATAAACTGATACATCCATGGGTGGAAAATCCTAGTAGAAGGTAGACCAAAAACTCGACTTAGGAGAGTAATCATGTCCCTGATTTCTTCCACGAACTCAACGCTATACAGTTATTTGGGAAGCCTGTCAATTCGAGGTATCTTGGTCACTAACTAGTTGTTGTTAACCATCTTGCTCCATCTCAGGGGTTCTTCATCCCAAAGTTCTTGTGCTGACTGGCGAGTGATATCTACATTCTTAGGAAAGTCAGGTATGCCAAGCAATTCTTCAATGTGCTCTGGTGTGATTAAGAGGAAAGGCTTGCGATTATCTTTAAAAATTCCTCGTCTCTCTGGATCATAATGCTCCGCGCAAGTGATAACCAATTCCGGACACTGCACCGAGACAAGAAATGTTGATGCTTGGGGTAGACCACTATGGTAAAGTCTATCTGAGAAAATGGTTTTGCCTTTAGTTTTCACTCGCTTGCAGAATTGTTACACATTGATGTGACCCAGATTTGTATTGGTGATGTTGTCATATGCAGACTTAATGGAATTGGGAGGGATAATTCCTTGAAATTCATACTTCAGGGTGGATTTGTTTGATTTCTCCATTGGCTTCCTCTATCTCCTTGCAGATTTGTTAGATTTTTTGGACATTATGAATTTCACAGAAGAATGATTTAGGCACATAAAAACAACACACACAGGGTCGGGTCTCAGTCTTCGTAACTCCGTCGATGCAAGAAAATATGACTCGCTTTAATATTATTATTATTATTATTTTAAAAATAATAATAATAATAATTGTCCCCGAATTACAATTTTCTTTAAAAATGCCTATATAAAAATATCAAGACTAATCTCCAGTTCCAAATCAGGCAATAACAATGATATTTTTTTAATTAAAATTTCCTGATTTTAATATTTTGTGCTAGATCAATTTTGAATATTTTAAATTTACTATTTCCGCTGACAATGCATTGAGATTTCTCGTGCAATGTGTTGTCTTTGTATTAGCTTTTGCAACGCAGGATATCACTCTTGCATGCGTGGAGATTTTCTCTATGCTTTCCTTCTGGAAAGTGCGTGGTAAAATTATTGTTTCACTGTTTTCTATTCCTGCGTAGAATGTGGACAGGTGCATCGAATTTCTCCTTCACCACTTCAACCTGGGCTCTATGACTGGTCCAAGCACGTGTTTTAAAAACTGCCCTCTCCTTGGCACGTGGAAACCCTTCTACCTACACTTGCGTGGGCTTGTGGACAGGTGCATGGAATTTGCTGTCCTCTCCCTGCAGATTTTTGGACTGTCCTTTGGATTGTTCTCTTACATGCGTGGTCTCTGTATGCTACAGCTGATGCGTGGATTTTTCCTTCCTAGCTGAGCGTGGGAACTATTATTTTTATATTACTTTTGATTATTGTATTGATTCCTTCTACGCGGACAACCGTCTCATAGCCTGTGTGGATGGATCTTTACCTCATGTGAGAGTGTTCTTTGGTGAAATGCGTGGGTATTTTGATCGCTCCTGTTGGTGCTAGGGTGGTTTTGCTTTACCTCTGCATGGACACGGTGTTCTATACGAAAGTGTGTGATTGCTCCTTCTACAAAAAAACATGGTGAGATTTACTTCCTTCCTTGGCTGAGCGTGGGATTTGTAAATTGTTTCTTACATGGAGTTCTTCTTTGGCTTATGCTTTAATTTGCTGGAAGACTATATTTTTTTTGCGTGGAAGGAATTCTATTCTTCCTTTTCTTTGCACAAACCAATGCGTGGGAAATTAATTGGGGGATGTGATAAAATATTACTCTTGGAAAGTTTTGCACGACTTCTTCTTTCAACGAGTTTGACGGAGGAAGTTATGAGGATTAATCCAACTTCCTCTCTTCCCAGGTAGTGGAATTAATTTCCAAAGGGGAAATGGAGAAAGCAATGGCCAATTGCCAACGGGAATGGAAAAGTGGGTGGCAATCTCTGTTCAATTTCCCCATGTGGGAAATTGGGATATTTCTTGCCCGTTTGCCAATCCATGATTTGGCAATTGGTGGAGAAAATCCCACAAGCGGGAAATTAAAATAAAATTGCTAGGAAAAGGGAAATCCGAACTTGGGAAACCAAATTGGCATTCCCAGACAGTTAGAAGCACAAAGCTTACTTTCCTGACAACAAAATACAAATTTGTCGAATAAATTTTAATTTAATATTTATTTAATTAAATACTCCCAAGTTATTTAAAAATTATTTTTATCAAATAAAGAGCAATTAATTAATTAAATATTAATTAATTAATTTTAATGTTTTTTAATGCAATTTAAAGCCTAGCGGGAGGACTTCTCTCCCGAAAAGGACGAAACGAAGACCGAAACGACCACAAAAAGGAGACAGTCATCATGAGGGTGATAAACTATGCAAAGTAACACTTTTGAAAAATTTCAAAATTTCCATTTTTTATTTTTTATTTTTTTAATTAATTTTGCAAAGTCAAAATATGCTGATAACAGCTGGCTCTAATTGGGGACAAGGACTTCATGGACGCAGCAATGGACCCAGACCAAAATATTCATGAACATGATCTCAAAATGATGGGGCACAAAAATGAGGCGACACAATAGAGGAGACCGAAAAACAGGGAAACAAACAAACCAAAATCCTAATTACTTATGTACATATGGGGAACAAACCATTTTAAATTTTGATAGTGCTTGAGATATTGCCCTCTGTAAGGAAAAGGAAAAATGAGTTTCATCAGGACATGCCAAGTAATAGGTACTATCTCCACAAAAATGTCTTATTTTGAACGGGCCTAGCCACAACGAGTAAAGCTTCCGATGCTTTCCTTTTGGTTCACGTCTTTTGTCCAAGAGAAGAACTAAGTCATTGATTTGAAACTGTCTCTCCCTAGTTTTCCTGTCAAACAATTGCTTTACCTTGGATTGATGTTCCTCGATCTTGTTTTCCACTTGACTTCTTTGTTCCTCAAGATTTCTTAGGAACATGATCCTTTTATCTCATGCATTGGTGAAGCATTCATCATTAACTACCTGAGCTAATTTTAATGCTGGTAACTCCAGTGTGATGAGAATTTGAGCATCGGTTCCATAAAAAGTTGAAATGGAGACATCTCGATTGCCCTTTTGGGAGTTATGCGGTTCAGCCCACAATGCATCATATAACTTTTTGTGCCAAGTTCTTTGATTTTCTTCGACTAACTTGTGCACAATAGTAATGAGGTTTTTGTTACTGGATTTAGCCTTACCATTTCCCTGAGGGTAGTAATCTGATGAGTGAGACAAGGATATCCCATATCCATAACAAAAACCTCTCATCTCTGTAGATGAAAAATTTGAGGCATTTTCTGTTACAATCTTGTGTGGAATTCCATAACGAACCAATATATTTTCTTTGATGAAATCACAGATTACCACAGTAGATGTTTGTTTCACCGGTATAGCTTCTACCCACTTTGTAAAGTAGTCAGTGGTGGTGAGCACGTGAATATGACCAGCACTAGAAATTAGGATTCAAAACCCAATGAAATCTAAACCCCATTGTTGAAAGGGTTCTTCAATGACAACTGGCTTCAAAGGCAAAGCTGCCAACTTTGGTCTTCCAACAAATTGTTGACAAGCTTCACATTTTGTCACCCATTTATTGAGCATTGGAAAACATAGTGGGCCAGTAATAATGTGCTCTCAGAATTTTATGAGCCATCACTGGGCTAGAGAAATGACCGCCACAAGCATGATTGTGGAAAGCTTCCAACAATCTAGGTTGTTGCTCTTTATCAACACATCTGAGGAACATGCCATCAATTCCTTTCTTAAACAACGTGTTATCCCAAATGACGTACCTGGAAGCTCTTAGTTTGATAGTTTGTTTCACCTTAGCTGTTAGATTCTCTAGACACTCACCATATGTGATAAATTAGGCAATATCATAATACCATTCATCTGTGGTATTGACAAAAACTACCAATGGTAAATTTTCTTCAACTGGTTCTTATTTAGAGTTATATCATGGTTCGTTTCTTTGCGATGAGTTTGCAGAGTCCTCTTCCTCGAACCAACTTGGTAGGATTGATATCCAAATCATATTCTTGGATCTTGGAGACCCAATTACCTCTTTTAGATCCTGGTTCTTGTTGTGTCAGCATCGATTTAACTGCGGTGTCTGGAACTAGGAACTTGGTGTGAGAATTCAACACATAGTACCTAAAGTGTTTTAGGGCTCTCGTAATTGCGTACGCATGTCTCTCAAGAGGAGTGTAATTAAGTTCATGTTTCTTGAATCCCGAAATCATGAATGCGATAGGAGATTTGATCCCCTCTTGATTGTACTAAGTCAAAATGGCGGAGATTGTGTGCGGTGAAGCATAATAATAAATTATGAAATCATTTTTAAAATCAGGACACACCAATGTAGGAGCTTTTGCAATAGCACTCTCGATTTGCTCAAATGCCTCTCTACCTTCCTTCGACCATTTGAAGGATTCTTTTCCTTTCATCATATCAGCGATTTCTTTAGTCAGCTTGGAAAAATCTGGCACGAACTTTCTCAAAAAGTTCACCTTCCCAAAGAATGAGTGGACTGCAGGTTTACTTGTAGGCAATGAAATATTTTTGATAGCTTTAACGCATTCAGGATCGATTCTAGTTCCTTCCTTAGAAACAATATGACCTAGAAGTTTCCCTTCTTTAACTCTGAACACAGACTTTTTTGGATTCAGAGAAATCTTATGAAGTCTGCACCTTTGCAATATTTTCTCTAAATCTCTTATGTGATCTTCTCGTTTCTTTGAGAAGACTGTCAAGTCATCTAAGTATATCACGATGATTCTGTCTTTATATATGCGAATGCCATATCCATAGCCCTTTGAAAAATAGCGCCAACATTAATCAAACAAAAGGGCATTCTTCTATATGTGAACATACCCCAGGGGGTAGTGAACGCGGTTTTATGTTGATCTTCTCTAGCCACTTCAATCTGATTATAGCCAGAGAAACCATCTAGTATAGATAGCATTTTCTGATCCAGTTATTGCCTACAGAATATGGTCCATGACTGGAAGTGGGTAGTTATCCTTCAAGAAAGCTTCATTAAGATTGCGGAAATCCATGCAAATCCTAATTTCTCCATTTTTTCTTGCGAACCAGTACATTATTAGCTATCTAGGTCGAATGTCAAATAAGAAACACTATTCATGCATCTAGCATCTTTTTAACTTCATGAAATATTGTCCTTGCAATCTTGGGATTATATTGTCTTTGCTTTTGTCTGAATGGAACTGCACCAGGCTTCAAGGGTATGGCATGTTCGATTTCTGTGAGTTGGAAAGACTTCAAGTCTTCATATGAGTAATCCAAAACGTCAGAATATTTGGTAAGGAGGCTTATGAATTTCCTGCGCTCCTCAAGTGAGTAACACTTACCAATATTAATCAGGTGAGGTTTATCCTTGGTACCGATATTAACTTGCTCATAGTCAATAGAATTTGTAGGTCCTTCCTGCTCTTTCTCTTTGATAAACCTATCATGTTTGTCAAAAAGTTATTTAAGTGAAACCAATCCTTTGGGAATTTTATTTCCTTTGAGTTGAATGATGCCATCACCAGGATCTTCGTTCTCAACTCCTTCCTGAATGGGTGAGGTAGTTGATTCGCGAAATGTAGAATCACTTCCTTCAAAGTAAAACTATTCAAAATTCTCTCTATTTTCCAAGAAGGCAATAATTTGTTGATCATCATTAAATACTTGCCAATTTTCTGCATTGTCAAGGACACTTGGCCTAAAAACCATTTCAATGGTGTATTTGTCTTGATCAAACTCTAAATGAGGAATCATTAATGAAGCTGAGACTGCTAGAGAATCTTCTTTGTCATTCTTTTCGTGAGGGATATATTTAATGGAAAAAGCATCAAATACTTCTATCGCATCCCATACTTTATTTCTGTAGTGTCTCAAATGATCATTCTTTACTTGGAACTAATTTCTTACTTGTTTCATGATAAATTCTGCATCCCTAAAGACTTCCAAATTTTTGATCCCTTTCTCCTCTGCAGCTTGAAGGCCAAGGATTAATGCCTTGTACTCTGCAGTGTTATTAGTATTTGAAAATTTGAGTTTATAGGAAAAAGGAAATATTTTACCATTTGGAGATATGAGCACCACTCTTGCACCAACCGTTGAACAACAACTTCCATCAAACTCCAGAGTCCATATCTCATTGGGATCTTGGCAAGTGATCTCAAGGGTATGAATTTCAGCATTCATCATATAATTACCCATACTTGAGCCTTGGAAAAGGATCTGTGCACGAGGATCTTCGGTTTTAGTTACCGTGAACTTGGCCTGAGATTTTGGCATAAGATTCTTCATTTCTCCATTGATAGGGATCATGGCGTGAGACCAATCCATTTTAATTTATCCACCTAGATCTCTGTAAGATTTCCTGCTTAATAACATTCCATATGAGGCAAGAATATCAACAACTAAAATAGTTACCTTAACTCACTTTTGAGGGAATTGGGATAAAACCATTTGGGTGTCTTTAATCTACCCGATCAGAGGAACTTTTTTGGTTTCCATGGAGTAGAATGATCTGAATGTTCTTGTACAATTCAAACCAAGAGCATGTGCTACTTTTTATGGCATCACATTAACCGAGGCTCTAGAGTCTATAATACAATTACTTAATTTGTATCCGTTGATCATAAAGGACACAAAGAAAGGTTCAATCTTTTCATTTGAAGGTGTAGTGGCCACCACAATATTTTGAGTTTTCCCATCTTTAGGAGTTTTTAGAATTCCTTTGTAGGAATGAATAGTAGAGCCGCCTTTGATAAACTGGACCAATTTCTCAAGCTAATCGTTATTGGACTTCAAGTATTCTTCCTGTGACATGGAATTTTTTTTTATTGATCTGATCAATGATATCAAATTTAGGCAAAGTAACCATACTTGAAGTCTCAGATATAAGTTCTTTCAAACTTGATGATGGCACACTTTTGACCTTTGCCTCGGGCTTGGTTGATACAGATGTGGAAGAAGAAACTTTCTTCGTAGTTGGTTTACCAACTGATTGATCTAACAAAGGCCATCCTTTATTTAAGATAGTTTTGACCTTTGAAACCTCAGTTGCTTTGGACTCTTTAGAAGCCTCATTTTTCTTGGATTATTTGGGATTTTCCTTGGAAACCTCTTTATCTCCTGCCTTAGTGGTATCCTGCTCCTTTTTCTGAGAGCGTGTGAAGATAGTGAAGGATTGACTATTCATATCTTCTATAATTTCTTTGTATCTATCTTCCTCATCGGAATGGTACCCGAAGAAATGATTATTACTTTCCCCCTTAGGATCTTCAACTTCAGGTTCAGATGTCTCAGAATCCGGCTCTTCCTCATCAACCTCGACGACCTCAACCTCATCATCTCTTTCTTCAATGACATCACATTTTTAATTAGTTGCAGGAGCTGCTTTAAGAGCAAGCCTCATTGGAGCACCTGCAATCCTGGCTTTGTTGGGAATGTATTATTTTCTTGGAATGTCTTTGTAAGGAGCAGGTTTACTACTTTGAGCAACTTGATTTTTCAAAGCCAACACATCATTAGCCAACTTAGTGAGTATAGTTTCTGAAGTGTTGGGGGTTTCTTGAGTCTTTCCTTTGAGGAATTTTTTTTTGAATTTTCCTACCATGATTAAGTCATCTTAAATTTTTATGGCCAAAGATTGAGCAAGTTCCAAAGTAGCCACTCTATCCCTTATCACCCTCATGACGACCATCTCCTTTTTTGTGATCGTTTCGATCTTCGTTTCGTCCTTTTCGGGCGAGAACTCCTCCCACCATGCTTTAAATTGCATTAAAATACATTAAAATTAATTAATTAATATTTAATTAATTAATTGCTCTTTGTTTGATAAAATTAATTTTTAAATAACTTGAAAGTATTTAATTAAAAAATATTAATTAAAATTCATTCGACAAATTTTTATTTTGTTGCCAGGAAAATAAGCTTTGTGCTTTTAACTGTCGGGAATGCCAATTTGGTTTCCCAAGACCTTAGGATGGTCTTCTCTTGTCTTTGATTTTCCTAGGATATCATCCATGTAGTCCTCCATGTAGTCCTCCATGATGTCATTAAGCATGTCATGGAATATTACTGTCATTTCCCTTTGATAAGTCGCGCTAACATTTTTAAGGCCGAAGGGCATTACCTGATAACAAAATGTCCCCCAAGGGGTTGTAAAGGTCGTCTTATGTTGATCTTCCTCTACTATTTTGATTTGGTTGTAGCTAGAAAATCCATCCATAAGAGATAAAATTTCATAGCCTGCAGTGGAATCGATAATCATGTCGATGTTGGGTAGGGTAAAATCATCTTTAGGACATGCCTTGTTGATATCTCAAAAGTTAGTGCATATTTTGATTCCAATAGGTTTCTTCTGAACTGGAACTATGTTAGATATCCACTCTGAGTAGTTAATGGGTCTAATAAACCCTAATGCTAAAAGTTTTTCTAACTCTTCTTTGACCACAAGGGCCACTTATGGATGAATTTTTCATAGCTTCTGTTTAATGGGATTTGCATATGCATGCAAAACTAAGTTATGCACCACCAAAGATGGATCTAATCCCGACATATCGGCATAATACCATGCAAATATTTCCAAAAATTATCTAAGAAGCATAGTGAAATTTTTATGCTCTTGTGCTGAAAGCGAAGCTCCCAACTTGACTATCTTTGGTTTCTCCTCTGTTATGATATTAACATCAATAGTTTCTACCACATATCCTCCATACACGTAGGATCGGGAGGGAGGTTGAGATCTTCTTCTAAGGGTGTCTCAACAAGATTTTCACCCTCAACATGGTCACTTCTTTTTTCCATTGATTTTTTAATTTGTTGGTCGGATAACGCCTCAGAGAGGTTTTCACTATGCGACTTGGATTTATAATTTTGCCAAGGCTTTGTAGAGGAAAATTTTCCCTCGCTTTTTCTTAGATTTTTCTGACCACGAAGCTCAGCCTCCTCCCCAAAGTATGTGCATGTATCCAGGTCATTAGAGAAACATTTTTTATGGTCTCCAATAGGAATAATGTCACGTATGCCCATAAATTCTGCAATAGGCTCATCGTTCTCAAAGAGGTCCAACGACACGTGACATTGTTGGTCCCAATCAATAAGGGTAGGGCATACAAGGTAAATTTTTGGATTGGTAGGGGTTATGGTAAAGATAGTGGTATCTATAAAAAGGTTCATAGAGGTAATATCTTTGTATTGGATATGGTGGGAATTTGTGTTGCTATCTGAATAAATAGAGCTATCCTCCCATTTAGAGGAGGTAGCATCTTGGTCCATAGGGTGCGCCCCATAGGGCTGAATACCGACATCATATCTCCCTGTTTTGAAATTTGGAGTTGGGACTGGTTCCCTTATCCCTTGTTCCAAATTTCCACATCTGAGTCCTTTGTAACCCATGGAAGACATCATTCTACTAGATTTTGTGTAATCTAGAGTTTTATAGCATATAGGCTTAGTTTCCTCAGAGACCCAAATTGTAGGAGGGTCCAACGATTTATCTTCTACAACTAGACCACTAGGTAAGAATGTCCCAATTGTTTATTCATCTCTAGGCCTTTTGTAGCAGTAGTTGGGTTCGTCTCTTGTTTTAGGTGACAAGGATAGATCTAAGACTAGGAGATATTTTTGAATATTATATTCCCCACAACCATACTCAAGAATATTCATCTCCCAGGAATCAAAGGGAGATATTGATGTAGAAACACCATGAGCACAAGAAATTAGAGAGTCTAAATCTACCCATGACTCAAGAGCATCAGAATGAAGGGGGGCAACAATATCGATAGAGGGACATTTGTATGCACCCCTATGCACAAAGCTATTAAGAGCTCTATAATGGGTGAAGGGTTATGGATCTCCTTGAATAGTAATACTGTGTCCCTCATGTTTCAACTTGATACATTGGTGGTACATCAATGGTATGGCCTGTATGACATGAATCTATGAGCATCCAAGAAGCATATTGTATGGAATCTCCAAGTCTAAGACATGAAAATTCATGTTGTGACAAGTGGGCCCTACTTCCATCGGTAGTGTTATCATACCAGCCGATTCCCACTCTGTATTATCATGAGTAGTTATGTTGATAATGCAGGACTCTAGATCTTCTTCTTTGCATCCCAATTGTTTAATTAGTTTCAACGTGCATATGTTTAACCCTGACCTTTTTTCCACAAGCACCCTCTTTATCTTTCGGTGAGTAACAAATACTTCTATGTAAAGAGGAAGGTTATGCGTATGATCTTCATTAGGGATTTCATTATGGTTAAATGCAATGTATTCACTTGGCGCAATATTTTCCACCACAATGTGTAGGTGAGAAGGATCTACTCCAGTTGACACTCCTGACCCCTGGAGAGTTTTATAAAGGATGTCCTTATGTACGTTTGATATCTCAAGAAGATCTAAGATTGAAATATTAGCAGATGTTTTCTCAAGTTGGTCTAGGATATTTTATTGAATACCCTGAGGGGTAGATAAAGGAGGTTTTGGGATCGTGAGATGAGAGCGCCTTGTTATCACAATGCAATCTCTTCCTTTGATCCTACTGGTATTTACACACTTCTCAGAAGAGAAAACACATCCAATAAGTGAGTCATATTGATTGTTATCAGTTTGGGTATAAACATAATTTGCGGCTTTGTAGCTCTAGGAAGACTCTCCCTGATCTGAATTTTTCTTGCCATGTCTACCATGTTTTGGGAAAATATCCTTGTATATTCCCATCTTTTGATTTTGCATTTGATTTTATTCTAGTGAATCGAAATCTATCTCTCCACTATTGATAAGGTCTTCAATGAAGTGGCATAGTTTTAAGCATTTGTCTATCTTATGTCCTTTGACATGGTGGAAGTCACAATGCTCATGTTCGTTATACCATGAAGGTTTAGGTGCATTGTCATCAAATGGTATCATTGTAGGATATGTCACTAGATGTACTACATCTAGTTGTTTTAAGATTACAGACAATGAGTTCGAAAAGTGAGTGAACACTCTCCATTTAACTAGTGGTTGGATTGGCCCTTTGATTAGTTTAAAAGGTGGACCAACTTGGACTGCTTGTATGCATTTATAATCTATGATTCCATCTCCTACAAAATTCTTGTTTTTATTAAAGAATTTCATCTTGTTCGTAGGTTCGGAAGACTGATTGTATTTTGAAAAAGGTTTGATTGTCCCTTTCGTGATTAGATCCTTTTCTATTTGGCTTCCTTTCTCAATTACCTCTTCAAAGTTTCCAACACAATTTATTTGTAGGTGAAAGGTAATGTCTTGATTTAGGTTGGGTACAAAGATGCTAACAATTTATTTTTCAGGGATTGAGAAAGGAAAACGACTAGCTAGTCCTTGCCATCTTTGTAAGAAACTTGTAAAGGTATAGTTTGGTCATTACTTGGCATTGCAGAGGTCTAACATGGTTATGTCACTTTCCACATTAAATGAGAAATGTCACATAAATTTTTTTGCTAATTCTGGCCATGTGAAGATAGACCCATAAAGTAAGTGAAGGGACCAATCTAGTGCTTGTCCTCCTAGACTTCTTGGAAATAGTCATATGAGGTAATTGTCACTGTACGCCACTTCTTGGCATGCCATGTAAAAATATTTTACATGATCCCATGGGTCACCTTTCCCTTTGTATTTAGCAAACTTTGTGTAATCAAATTTCTTAGGAAAAGGTGTACGCAACATAGCCTTATCAAATGGATAAGGGCATAGCTATTTATATTGATATTTTTTGCTATGTCCTACATTACTTTCTTGAAGGCTTGTGAGCGTTGCTTTCATAGATTGTAACTCTTGTGAAAGAAGTTTCTCTTTAGTGGGGGAATATGGCATATACATGTGACTATATTTTGACATTTCTCCCTCTTGGTTTTCTGTGTGAAGCTCACTATTTCTAACCTTAAGTTTTTCCTGATGCGTGTTTTTGTTTGTCTCTTTTTGTACATGGGATGATAGAAAATATAATTGTTGACTAAGGTGTTGAATCTATTGTTGTATAGTGACTTCTTCATTTTTAGGTTCCTCTTCATTTTAATGTTGAGGAGGTTGTTCTGTGTTTTCATGTTCCACTCTTACCCTACGTGGTATTTTGATGAGTGGCATTTTAAAACCACCTGTGTTTTCATTTCTAGTGTTTGAGGTGGAAGATTTTCCACATCCTAAAATGTTGTCCATATTAATGAGGGGGCATTATTCCTCATTAGCGTTGTTGATGGGTGAAATAGTTTCATGTTCAGTTGCCATTCTAGCACCTAATTCCACAACTCTTGCAAGCACTCTATCCTTGTTTAGAAAGACAAACTCATCTAATTTGGTGGGATCAAATTCGAACTCCACATGTGTTGACTCTAACTCATCTCCACTATGGTCTACCATCTCATCCACTTCCTTTTCTGTGGAGAATAAATGTCCTAAATCATGACCGCTAAAGGGATTTGGCCCTTGTTTGTTCGATGTTTCTCATGCTTGTCTCTTGGATCCAATTCTTGCTATGGGGGCCATGGAAAGTGATAATTTCACTAAGGTGTTTTGTTGAATTTTTCCAAGGGTATGATCAAACCTAAATGAAAACATAGAATGCGATGTTTACTAAGGACACACAAAGAATGTCGATAGTCTAAATAATAATGAATGTCAATGAATCAAGGGATAAAAGAAATTTTCCTAAATGGATAAGTCAAAATGACGAATAATCACAAGACACAATCACACAAGGTTTGTTTTAAACCATTCAATCAATGAACTACTTCCTAAGTGTTTCCAAGAAATAGTTTGATGTTTAAAATGATCAACGAAATGTCACAAATTATGTCAAGTTAAAAAATGAACAAGGCGTAAGTAATAACAAGAGGTTGATATGATTTCTGACCAAAGTATACTTAAAGATAGTTAAAATCCAAGCAAGACCTAAGTCTCAAAAAGTGGGGGTTACGAATATGAATAACACAACAATACCACTAAGATACGTTAACCAAACTTTATGGAAAAGTAATATATTAGTATCAAAATAATATTAGTACGATGCACTTAAGGTAACGACAACACATTTCAAAATTGAGGTAATGTTTGAAATCAAACCAAGGCTAAAGTATACCAAGGAATTCTTAAGGTGCGCATAACATAATGTTACAATCTAGACACTTAGGTCGAGTTTGCAAGAAAAAAGACGTAAATATCAAAATTGTTGTGATATGATACAAAAAATGTAACACTTCAAAGGATAATCGAGCGAAGAATTAATGCTAACTATAATGATGATCTTGACTTGGGTATTGTTATCTGTTAATTTTGACTTTGTAAAATTAATAAACATGAATTTTTTTTAAAAATTCAAGTGTTATTTTGTGTATTTTTATCCTTCATCCCAATCTTCTTATTCTCATGGTCATTTTGGTTTTCGTTTCATAAATTTTGAATGAGCCCTTCTCCTGATACGACACAAATCGTGTTTTAATTATTTAATTAATATTTACCCTGTTATTTAATAAAATTAATATTTATGGGTTTTTAATTAATAAATATTAATTGAATACTCATAGAAGTTATTCGAAAAACTTGGAAGAAATTTTTTTGTTATTATTAATTTTCGTAACTGCAGTGAGCAAATGTCGGGGGGTAATTTTTCTTCTACTTCCAATTGCCATAGACAATTTTAATTTTGCTTCTATAATCCAAGAATTGATGAGAAGATGGTTACAAGAGGTTGCAGAAGAAGAGGAATTTGGGAAAAATGAGAAACAAGGAAATATTGTAGATATCCAGAGCTAGAAGAAGGAAAATCTTATCCTACAGGCACTACCTGACTTTCACACGAAAACCTGGCATGTGCATTAGCTAGATACAGAAAAACTTGAGAGTTCCTGGTAGCTGTCTCTATTTATGAATCACGCAAGAGGCCATCCTTCTTCATTTTCTATAGCTTCTCGATGCTTTTTACCACACGCCTTGCTCCAAGAAGCCACACCAAGAGTAAAATATGTTTGCAATACACACAACCACAGAAATAAATACCCACGTATGCAAATGGTATTCTGTGTTTATTGTTTGTTGTTGTTTTGTGCAGCAAGAATAAGATCAAAACAAAGTTTTTATGCAGGCCCAAGGATAGTGTGCACACAACCACATAGGGGAGAATTTAAAGAACATATTTCCCAAGCCCAAGGAAAGAGGTTTCCACACATTGAGGAAGTAAAGAAAAGAAAGAATAAAATTTGTTTGTAATCCATGCGACTAGGGAGGAATAAACAAGTTTGATGCAAAAGGAAAAGAATGAATTTCAACGCAACTTGTAAGAGAGGGTAAAAACAGTCCAAAATAGGCATAAGACAAAACACATTCCTCTATGCTTGCCAAAAGCATTATCCACACTGCCAAATAAAATAATCTCATTCTGCAGCATTTTCCACATAACAAAGAGATCTTTCCCGTAGAAGAAAAGGAAAGAAAATAGTGGAAAAAGAAACTTTATTTTATTTAGTTGGAGAAGTCCACACCAAAATATGAGCAGTTTTTAATAAAAAGATTTAAATGCATAGCGTGAAATCATGGTGTAGGTAAGAAGTAAATTTAACTGCTTTGCAGAAGGAGAATAAAAGGTTTCAACACTAAGCCAAGAGAATCTCCACATTTCCCCAAGGGAATTTTATCATGCATCGCATAAAAAATGGACCAAACTGATAAAAAGAAAGGAGCCAAGAAGAAATCTAACGTTGTAGCTCCATCCACATTGCAGGAGTCAAATCATGTTCTAGGGCACGATTCTATCACAATCATGTCATCTTCATAAAAAATGATGTTACAGTATGAGTTCTAGGGCATTCCACCCACCTCAATGCTCCATTCAGAGTATGAGAACATCGTCGATACCAACTTAGGACATGTCAACGTAAGTCGGTTTTGCGATTGCATATCAACCGAAGGTGAGTCACAATTTTCCTGATGCTTGTTCTAAATAGGTCATCACTTTCATGGATGCACCACAAAATCTACACAATATGGTGATTTAACTCCAATGACTCTGAAGTAGAAGCAACCTCTGACTTCCTCATTATGCGGTATAGGTTGTAGTTATTGGCAAATGTCTTTTCAGAGTCAAAATCCATGGTTATCGGTAGAGATTGATAATGGGAGACATCAATTGTCTTCACTTGATCATTGTATGGATCTATTCATTGAAAAACCAAGACCAATGATAAGTACAATTATGTAGATCATCAAGCAAGTCCACGTCATTAAGGTGTGTCCCTGTCATCTCTCAGATAGCAGTGGGAACAATACTTCATCGACCAATCTTAAAGTTAGAGCGTTCTTGAATTGGATGATCGTGAGCGGATAAAAATGGAAACACTTCGGGATGGTGACAAAGACAAAAGACATAACTCTAGGAAGTGAATCAAAATTTTGGCTCTTGGAAGATCTTCTCAATGGTGAAAGATCAAGAGTTGGATTTTGACAAGCTAAAGTGATGTAACGACTACAGTCTTGCAAAAAATGAATAATTCACTATGGAGGGCTATTTGGAGCATGTGGAGAATTGTGTGTAATTGTGAATGCGAATACGAATGAAGAAAAAATTACTCACACTAGGATGTTGCTCAAATGGAGATGTGGATGAATTGCTCAAGTTTCAAGCTTGGCTCTCTTGTCATTTAGAGGATTATGGAGCATGGTCAATGAGTTCATTCCCGTATGACCGGGATAGGCAGACTCTTAGTCCAATTGATAAGGCACTGATCCTAGGTTTCTTGATCTAGGTGGCGCGTTGCTGAATATGATGTCTATGTGTGTGTCCAAGTCATTTAAGCTGGGTCCATGTGTGTGTTAGGAAATAAGGGATAAAATATGTAGAATAATCCCTCACAGAATCGACAATAGTAGAAACTAATATGCAAAAAATATTACAAATCTCAAATAAAAGTGCAAAATAAAATAACACAACACAAAGAGAAAATGTTTAATGTGGTTCACCCAATTTAGGCTACATCCACCAAGAATCACTTGCTCAGATTTATTACAAGCCACCGCTCTGTCAATACAGTACCTAGATATGTTTGGAGCTATGCTCAACAAGACTCTACATAATTCACAGCCAAATTCAAAACACATCTACAATGTTTAAATTATATCTACCATATGCAAAAAACCATATAAATAGACAACTACTTATGTAGTTTTACAAAACTGTGGATATAAAAACCACGGACCAAAGTTGTCCCATAAGCCTATGGGTCAAAAAACCCACCCATATGAGAAAATCACGTTTCCTGATATATCGGGCACATTTTAAGGCCAAAAAAATCTTGGGGGCTGTGCCCCCGGACCCCCACTATAGGCCCGGCCCGGCCCTGAACCAGGGCAAGACAACTATGGAAAGTATACAGTACTCTTATTGTATAGTCTTTAACACTTTCTCACATGAAAACAGGCTCCATAACCTAACTATCTCCCACTTGGAGACTAGTTTTCCTTTGAGCAAAGCTTCTCAACCCTTCACTAGTTTCTGTGAAGACCAACCAAAGTTGAGCACAACTTCAGTTTTTACCTTGTGACCACCTTGGTCATCATGTTTACAAGATTCTGACTAGTATGAATCTTCTCTAGCTTCAAATTCTCTTCCTCCAAAGATGTCCTAATGAATTGGTACCTTAATTATATATGCTTCATCCTAGTGTGGAAAGAAGAGTTCTTAGCTATGTGTATAACACTATGAATATCACTATGCAACTTTCTTTCCTCCTGCTTATGCCCCAACTTCTAAATAAATTTTTCTAACCAAATCATTTCTTTGCTTGCCTCTATGGCAGCAACATACTCAGCCTCTGTGGTTGACAAAGCCACGAGCTTCTATAGTCGTGTAATCTAGCTTACTTTTGTCCCACCTATAGTGTAAACAGAACCTGTAGTGCTCCTCTTGCTGTCTACATCTCCAGCCATATCTAAATCTACATATTCACACAAAGTGGTGTCTGATCCACTGTAGTCCCTCTCAAATACCAAAGGATCCACTTTACTCCCAATGATCTCTACCTGTATCACTCATAAATATACTCACCGCTCCTACTGCATGGGAAATATTAGGCCTATGGTGCACACCATGACATACATCAAACTGCCAACTGCTGATGAGTAAGGTACCTTAGACATTTGGTTTCTCTCCTAATCTATCTTGGGACACTACTCCTTTGATAACTTGAAATGAATTGACAAAGGAGTCCCAACCAGTTTAGCATCCTGCATATTAAACCTCTCCAAGACCTTCCTAATGTACTCTTCCTGAGATAAAGTAAGGTTCTGTTCCTTCCTATCCCGAGATATCCTTATACCAAGGATTTGTTTGGCTACCCCCAAATCCTTCATAGCAAAGGATTCACTTAGCTACTACTTGAGTACTTTTATTTCTTGCATGTTTTTACCTGCAACCAACATATCATCCACATACAAACAAAGGATAATATAACTGCCATCCTCAAATTTCTTTGTATACACGTAATGGTCAGAATTATATCTAATATAACCTTGCTCCATCATGAAGCTATCAAATTTCTTATACCATTAATGTGGATCTTGTTTCAAGCCATACAAACTCTTCTTCAGTTTGCACATCATATCCTCTTTACCTTTAACCTCATACCCCTCCAGTTGCTGCATATATTGTTCCTCCTCCAAATCACCATGGAGAAATGCAGTCCTTATATCAAGTTTCTTTAAGTGAAAGTCTTCTACTGCAACTATTCCAAGAATAGTTCTAATAGAAGTCATTTTTACTACAGGAGAAAAAATCTCATCAAAATCTATAACCTTTTTTCTGTACAAACCCCTTGACCACTAACCAGGCCTTGTATCTTTTCTTTCCTCATATTTCTTCTTTGAATCTGAACACCCACTTGTTCTGTAATTCTCTTTTACCTTCGGGTAGCTTCACCAAATCCCATGTCTAGTTCTCCATGAGAGCTTGATGCTCCTCATCCGTGGCTTGTTCCCACTTCTTCCTGGCATCTACTTGCATTACTTCATCAAATATCTATGGCTCTCCACTATCAGTGAGTAATAAATAATAAAGAGAATGATAAAACCGTTCAGGTTCTCTTCTTACCCTAGAAGACCTCCTCAATATAAGAGTTTAGGGTTCCTATTGAGGAGATTTCTGAATTGATTCATGTGTCACTTTCTCATCCTAAAGATCCTCTACGACTACATATTCTTTCTTGTATTCTTCCATTTTTTCCTGCAACTGTTGCTTATGCATGACTTTCTCATTAAAGACCACATCCCTAGATCGAATGATTTTGTTGTCCTTAGTACTCCAACATTTATATCCAAAGTCATCACCACCATAACCAATGAAAGTACATTTTTCTGATTTAGCCTCTAGCTTGGTCCTATCATCCTTATCTATATGGACAAACACCTCATATCGAAAGACTCTAAGAAATGAATAATCAACTTTTTTTCCATACCAAGCCTCCTCAGGTATGCCTCCATCCAAGGCACTTGAGGGTCCTCTATTTATCAAGTACAAAATTGTACTCACTGCTTCTGCCCAAAAAGAAAGATGCAGTCCTACTTGTAACCTCGTGCTCCTAGCACATTCCATTATTGTTCTGTTCATCCTTTCTGACACCCCATTCTGCTGCGGAGTTCCTGGAACTATCTTTTGCCTCTGGATTCCATTCTTATAATAGTAATCATCAAATTCATTATTTCCGCAATACTCCCCTCCATTATCTGACCTGAGACATTTTAGCTTAAGACCTGTTTCATTCTCTACCAAGGATTTCCAATTAACAAAAGTGTCAAATAATCAAGATTTATTTCTAATATAATAAACCCAAACTTTCCTTGTTGCATCATCAATAAAAGTAACATAATAACTTGAACCCCCAAGAGATGATACTTGAGTTGCCCCCCATACATTAAAAAGCACTAGCTCTAACTTACTCTATTTCATTGTAGGTCCAACCTTGAGAAAACTTACTCATTTATGTTTCTCATATATGCTGTCTTCATAGAACTCCAAACCTATTTCTATATATACAAGGTAAATCCTTTTTTATGATCTCCATGCCCTTATGGCTTATATGACCAAGCCTATAGTGCCACAATGTTGTATATACTTTTAAAGCCACAAGATTACAAACATTAGTGCTATAAGTGGTGAAATACAAGGTTCCAAATTTCTTACCTCTTGCCACCACAAGAGCACCCTTGGTAATTGTACGATGGAAAAGCGACAAGTGAGTGTGGGAATCTACAGGCAACTCTTCCGCGTACCCGACCTCCCGAGGTCGTGCCGAGACAACCGGTGGGATGGAATATGCGTGGGATGCAGACAAACTAGTTAGGAAATCTAATGTCTTCAATACGCACTAATGGAATTTGTGAATCTAAGGCAAAGAAGGCCCTTCTAACTTGGACTGGTGTGATAGATCGATCGACAAGGATGACTGCTCGAAGGCTCCAATCAATATCGAGCTCTGGCATGATTCGATCTATGGGTTGTGGAATATGTGGGAAATGACCTGGGATAGTTTCGTGTATGTCTCCAGATAAGGTCATATGGTGGATGGTGAATACAATTGACTCTACGGACGATTCTCTGGCCTAGTCCAGAATTCTCTAGCTTCGTTAGCTGTTATATCTAGTAAGGACAATTGTTCGATGATGATGGGTGGAAGTGGAGTGGATTGGAATACTAGTGTGCGTAGGCCAGTGTTTATATCTGATTGACTTATGGATTCGTTAGGCTGTGGGACTTGTGGGTCACAACCGTAGACTCTTGGTTGTTGCGGTCCTGTTATGGTCATATACGAAATCAAGTCCTAATTCCTAGTATCCAGTAATCATATGCTTTCTCAGCTTCTATGTTTAGGACCAACAACTGCGTGATTTTCTCAGAATATCTCACAGGCGTTCGTGCAACCTGGATCCTTAGACTAGTATCTATATCTGTGAGAGTGTCTCCTGCACCTGGCTGTGGGACCAAAGGATCACAACCAAAGGTTTGCTCTCTTTCGAACCCTTCTATAGTCATGTGAATGTTTGTCTAGGGTAATCTGTAATTTGGTTGATTTGACCAAAATGTGTATGCTTGGTCGTCTTCTATATTTAACCCTCTCAACTGAGAATTGATCAGTTGTAAATCTGTTGTTGTTTGGAAGACTTGTATTCTGAGATTTTGGATCTATGTCAACTATTGCTGTGACGAGGTTTGGTTGAGGCACGATTGGCTCAAATATGTATTCCCTGGGCTCCCTAGGTCCCGTGATTGTCATACAAAATAAAATGTAAATCTAACTGTAATAAAGAAAATTCTAACTACGTGGAATAAATCTAAAACATATATAACTTCTATTTTTCATTTGTAGAAACTTTTATAAGAATTTTAAAAAGCAACTATTTAAACATATCTAGAAATAACAACTAAATAACAATTTAAAACAAACAAAATAACCGAGTGTAGTTATTTGTCTGTGCAATTTGTAGATTTATTCTAAATAATGAAATAACTTGCTTGATCTATTTGCGAGATTCTCGATCCTACCTCAGAAGTGAAGAGTGAATCATAGTTTCTCAGAAACTATCAATCCCCACAGCTTCCCTGGCAATATCGAGAATAAAATCTACTGAAATGAAGCAATTTTAACTACTTTATTTGATATGATTCTAACTAAAACTTTGAAAGCTAGAACCTGGATTCCGCATAATAGTGGCGAATCCGATGGTGTATGTGATCTTGTCCCCTCAGTGTGATCTCCTCGTTCTTTCGTGTTCACGTGGATCCAAAAAAGCGTGTAATGCTAGCATCGACAGAAATAGATATTGGGACAAGGACAGCTCAGAATGCAAACTGAAAATGCGAGTAGGAGAGGGATAGCGCAAGAGTACAGAGCTTGGCTTATGCAATTCCTAGCGGGATTTTACTGCGAGTCATGCAACATAAAGCGACCAGAACCTGAAACTATCCTGTTTGAAGAGCAAAACCTGCAACTTTAATGGCTTCCTAAACTATTCTACTCCAATGGATTGGATAAAACAACAACACCGTTTGCACAAGCTGGATATGTGGCTTACCAATAGACATATTGAACAAGCATGCTAACTAAGCATGCAAAAGAAATTCAGAATTGGGTGAAAAATAGTACTGCCTGAACTGTGGCTTAAGCAACAATAACTAAGCATGCAAAGAATTAAAACTATGGCTTCTAAACAGAATAAAAGAAACTATGAAAATCAGAGCATGAAAGTGAATGAGGGGTAGACCATTTGCTTGTGCACAAGCCATTTATTTATAGCTTTCATTCACCCAAAGATCAAAACCAAACTGAACTCTAAAAACCATAAACAATGGCCAAACACTATTCCAGGGGACCAAAAACATAAATGCAAGCCCAAGTCAGCAAAGAAAAGCTGGTGAAATGTTGATATTTTACGTGAGTCACGTCAAAGCGCTTTCTGGAAAAATAAAGGACCTCCGCCCTGAGCAGGGTGGCGGCAGGACCGCCGCCCAGGCAGGGCGGCGGTTTCGTAACTGAAGGGCAAAAGGCCAAGAAAAGAGGGAAAAAGGGGGAAAACAAAGGACACGGGGGCTAAGTGGGGCATGCGGGATGTTAACGCATACTCCGAGGGATTTTTTGGATCCCGAACACCTTGCGAGGAGACCTGTATCATCATTGGGGCACTTGTTACACTGTTCCGGTAGTACAATACCTTACAATTTTGGGTACGTACATATTGCCCCCTCGGAGAAGTGTTTTAGCCATGAAGAGGCGTAAAATGGTGGGTCCGAGTATGGCAGTCCCGAAATGGGAAGTTAGAAGTTATACCTGACACGTCCATGTGTTGAAGTGACGCCATCCAAAATTCCCGCTACCTGTAAAATGAAAAGAGAACTCAAGTGCAGATAGATACAATAGTTCGAAAAATAAACACTAAGAACAACAGGGAAATGAGAACGTACCATTTGTGCGGGGATAGGAACTTACCTCCATCAGTGCTCCAAACCTGTGAAAAAGTCATTTAAAACGAATCAGGGCGCTATATATATGAAAGTGGGCCCATTTTCCTATTCATTTGCACGAGTTGATTTGATTGATTTTGAGCTCTGGGACCCACGGTGACGGTTTCTTGTGTGAGTATAGTCAAAACATCTGCAACGAGATAGTGATCATGCCTCCATGTGCGGAACACCGCCCCGCTAGATCACAGGTTGGTTTTCTTCAATTTTGTGTTTTTCCCCCCTTAAATTTGAAATGCTAAATTTGTTGTAATGGGGGGGTCATTTTTGAAAATGCTAGTGTTAAAAGGTCCATCTAGGGGGGCGCCTACTGGGTAGGCTCCATTTTTAGGTTAAATGGTTGTTTTTTGCATGTTTTAGGATTTTTTAGATTAAAAACCCGCGTGGGTTTTCAGACCACGACCGCCGCCCTGCCGCCCTGTTCAGGGCGGCGGTTACACGACCGCCGCCTTTAAGGCGGTGGTTACAAAACTGCCTCCCTGCTCAGGGCGGCGGTTTTGCACAGAATGCAAAAGGAACTTATATTTGAGATTGCACTTGTATTTTTAGCATTTCTACGTGTTTTTATGACTTTCTCAGCATTTCCTGGATGCTAACTTGCTCTATTTTGTGTGTTTTTGGGTGTACACAGGCGAGAGAGGAGTACATCAGATGGAGCAGAGAGAGAGAGTGTGATTGGCTCTCAGGGGTACTAGATGCCCTCTCACAGGATGAGGAGGACACACTACAGAGAGCTGGCATATTGCGCATATCGCGCGTGCCCCATGTTGCACCATCTAGTCACATCCTTTGTGACTTATTCTCTTACTGGGATGCAGATCGGAACACCTTCCGATTGCCAGGGGTCCGTGGTGAGTGGACCATTACATTAGAGGATGTCTACCGCATTCTGGGGGTCCCGATCATCGGGAGGCAACTTACATTAGAGACAGCAGGCTCACGGGCACAGATTGCACAGTGGGCAGCATATATGGGAGATGCAGTCATCTCCACGGGGTCGAAGAAGGGGGTGAGAGTTCGATCCATTCCTTCTTTGCCTATCCCCTTACTTCGCCAGGCCATCATGGGGATCCTTGCCTCGAGATTGATCGGGGACAAGGGAGGTGACACGTTATTATACTGCTGGGGGCCCATTATTGCACAGATAGAGGGCCACGGCCGGATATACGCTTGGGGAGAAGATATTCTTGGGACCACCTACCATGATCTATACAGGGTGGTCCGTTTACAGGGGCAGTCGTTGAGCCACCCGACTCTAGTCATGAGTTGGGTTTATGAGCACTTCATCCCTTATGGCAGGGGTGTGGAGGTAGCAGATCCTGGAGCTGTTAGGGCAGCCAGATGGACAGACATGTCAGTGCTTAGAGCACCTCATCAGCCAGTTGCTTCTCTGACTACCGCCGATATGGAGGCGACACCATACCAGACCATGGCCGGTATATGGGGCGAGGAGGCCCTTACCTTGATTTCCTGCTCCACCACAGGGCAGCTTATCGATCGAGTGGGACGAGTGGAGGTGCACCCCTTTGGCCGAGTTCCTCAGCAGTTTGGTCTTCCATACGCGGGTATGCTTCCCCCAGTGGCACCAGTTTACAGATCAGTTCGCGAGGCCAGAGGGGGGCCTAGAGGCCGAGGTTGGATAGTGATTACTCCTGGCATTCCTATTGCAGCCAGGAGGATAGTTCGTGCTAGAGGGAGAGCCGGTGCACCTCGGGCACCTTTGCTTCAGATAGCCGTGGGTCCTGCTCATAGCAGCGATGACCCTATTGATATTGACTCTGAGTCTGAGGAGTTCACAGAGGGAGGGTCAGAGGAGGAGACCGAGGACAACGATCCTGAGTGGCATGACACTCAGGATATTATGCAGGCAGAGAGGGCTGAGCAGAGCGCAGAGAAGGACACTCTAGTTTCAGAGGAGCCACTCTCTCAGGGCCATGGTGGAGAGGATGAGTCAGTTGCAGGGTGACATGTTGCCCCTGCCACAGGAGCAGCCCCTCAGTCGGCAGCGGCATCCGCGGCAGGTGCCGGTCCCAGCGACCCATCTTGGATGCCTGGGGATCCGAGTAAGTTACCCTTTCTCCCTTTTAATGTTTATTTGTAGGCTCTCCTTAGTTGTTATTTTGTATCTTTTAGTTTCTTGCTTAGTTTCTAATTTGTTTTCTCCTTTGTTTGCAGAGACTGTTGATGAGTGGCGGGATTTGATCCGCAGGGTATGTACCGATTCCCTGATGATCCCCATGGATAGGACCCGCGCGGAGCTGTCTGTGGACGCTGGGGAGCCTTCAGCAGCCGGTAGGCATACCGATGTTTTTGCTCCTGTCTGGCACGTGGCCAGGATGGTGTCGACCCTTCGCACCGAGCTAGCGGGCTATAGGACGGCTGAGCGCCTTATGAGGAGCCATTCTCGTGGTGAGACTGCAGCTACTCCTCGAGACCCTGAGCCCTCCGTACATTCAGAGTGCCGGCGTAGCCGGAGTCCTAGGCGTGGGCGTGCACCTTCGGAGGGGTCGCGTAGGGATTGAGAGGCCACTTGGCTCTCGTGTATTTTGTATTATATATTTCTTTGTATATCACGGGCTCTTTGAGCGTTTTGACCATGCTTAGTGCATGATGGCATTGTATATAAACGTTGATCATTTATATATATGCATTCGTTTTGGATCAAAATCTTGGCACTCATGGTTTCCTTTCTATTTCCAGTTTCTTTGTATATACTACGATGTATGTTTATATGCTTTTTAGAATGTATGCAATGGAGAACAGATGATGCAAATGTTTGTTTCCCTTTGTGTATTTCATGATGCTGATATATGTAGATGTAATGTGATTTTGAATCTTAGCTTCCGTAAGCAATTTTGGATACCTCATGTTTGTTTTGCAAAGTGATGAATATAACCAGTATGATGAACAGATAAACTTGCCCCACTCCTAACTCCACGCAACTAGTAAGATGCGAGGGCTCTTCACCGAGAGCTAGAAAGGGCACAAGTTATGAGGTGTAGCTGAAATGATAGCGATGAAAGACAGACAAAGCTTTGGTGGAACCAAATAGGAAACTACAAGCTTACTCCACCCGAGTGACTTCATAGTTTAGAATGCAACTTACTTTGCGGTTTATCTAGACTTAGATCCGTAGATGGCCACATAGTAGACAAAATCTGGGTTTTTAGGATTTTAACTCTCTTGGAATTTTGAACATCTGATTCATTCGTTTTTGACTCAAAGTTTGAATTGTTTGTTTATGACTTTTAACGTTTGCTTTGTCAAGAGGACCCCCTGTACTTTGCCCCATGCTACTAGTAAGAAGCGTGGGTTTATCACCGTGGGCAAGGTATAGGCGAGTAAGGGCATTTCCATCCTTTCCCAACCCTACGTCACTAGTAAGAGACGCAAGCTCATCACCGAAGGTTGGTGGGGCAAGGAAATGTGTAAAATTAAAATTTTCTGTTTAATCACTTGTTGACTTGTTTTCTTGAGTAAAATGTCAGTATGTGCTTATTTCCAAAGAGATATACATATGGGATAGATGTGACACCATGAAGCTTCTAGAACAGACCATAGGCAAGACACCTATCCTAAGAAGAAATCAAAGCGAGAATAAACTTGCAGATCTTGGTATGGTTACCGTTAAGACTTTGTCATATCTAGCTTTATTTGATAAAAGATTCCGAGATGATTTGATGATATATGAAGATGGAGAGGTATGATTAAAGAGTTTTATGCCAACAACATCATGAGTTTGTAATGAATTGCTTTGAGAATAGATTCCTTGATCACAATTTATGTAAGAAACAAGTGGACAAAATGATCTTAATCTATATGAAGATGCAATGTAGATAATTATACAAGTAGTGCTAGTTGCTTATGCGTAGAACCGCTTGAGGTGCAGGGAATTGACTGTTTCACCAAATTCCTCACCTTCTAGCGTACATAAGAGGTAAGCACCATTTCCGTAGTCCTTCATGACTCGGTATGGGCCCAACCATTTGGGCCGGAATTTCCTTCCTTCGCCGGTCTTCTTGTCGATCCGGCTGTCTAGCCTTAGAACTAGATCACCTTCGTATATGTCGCGTTCATAGACCTTCTTGTTATACTGCCGGCACATTCGGTCAGCATAAGCTCTATGCCGCTGTTCAGCATCTAACCTAGTTTCATCTAGGCTTTCTAGTTGGGAAAGACGTGCTTCTCTGTAAGCGTCTTCATCCAGAATCCCTTGTAGTGAAATGCGGAGACTGGGTATTTCGACCTCAAGCGGGAGAACTGCTTCTGCCCCAAATACCAGCGAGAAAGGAGTTACTCCCGTTGGTGTTCTTATTGAGGTTCGGTGGGCCCACAAGGCCGGATATAACTTCAAATGCCAATCTCGTTTGTTTTCTTTTACCGTTTTAAGGAGAATGGCTTTCAGTGTCTTGTTTGTCGCTTCAGCCTGTCCGTTGGCTTGGGGATAATACAAGGAAGCCGTATGATGGCTTATCTTAAATTTATTGCATAGTTCGCGAACCTCTTCATTCTTAAAAGAAGTTCCATTATCAGAGATAATGATTTGCGGGATACCGTACCTGCAAATGATTTGGTTCAAAATGAACTTGGCGATTACAGAACCAGGTACAGTGGTAAGAGGCATAGCCTCTACCCATTTGGTAAAATATTCAGTGGCCGTGATTATGAAATTATGGCCATCTGTGGATGAGGGAGAGAACTTCCCTATTAAGTCCAGACCCCATGTAGAAAAGGGCCATGGAGTAGCGATTGGTTGCAGAGCTTGTGCCGGCATATGAATCTCATGGGAGAATTCTTGGCACTTATGACACCTGCGTACAAACTCTATCGCGTCATGTTCTAGAGTGGGCCAGAAATAGCCCATTCGGTGTATTTTTCGAGCGGTGGCATGGCCACCGAAGTGGCCTCCACATATTCCACTGTGAGATTCATGGAGAATCTTCTTGGATTCCTCCGTGTCGACACATCTTAGGAGCATTCCATCGAATGCTTTTCGATAGAGCACCTGCTCTATAATGACGTATTTAGCTACGATTATGCGTAACCGCCTTCTTTGTTGCGGTGTAACTCCTTCTGGGTACGTATGGTCCATGATATAATTAATGATATCAGTGTACCAAAGACACTCAGAGATAGAGGGTCGGGCTTCGATGTAGTATACGCACTCATCTGGAAAGTCTAAATCTACTAAATCACCTCCGTCTAATGGGTTGTCAGCTAACCAATCCGCAATGATTTGTCCCTTAACTGACTTCTGATTTACAAACGTTAATTCGAATTCTCCCATTAAGGTTATAAAACGTCCAGCCTTTTTAGACAATGACCCTTGTGTGAGGAAAGTCCGTAAATGGTCCGTTTTTACCATGACCCTCGTTTCTTGATTCAGCATATAATGTCTTAGGCGTTTAGTAGCAAAGACTATGGCAAGGCATTCTCATTCTGCCTGTGTATAGCATGTTTCATAGTCGAGCAGCGTTCGGCTGATGAAATAAATCACGCGTTCCTTCTTGTCATCGTCCTCTTGGGCCAACATACAGGCCAGCGAGACATCGGTAGCTCGTGAATATAGAATTAACGGGTGATCTAACTTAGGTGGCATTAGCGTAGGTGGTGATAATAGGAAACGCTTAACTGCTTCAAAGGCTTCATTACAGTCTTTGGTCCAATCAATGCTATAGTCTTTCTTGAGTAAATTGTTGATTGGATGAACGGCGAAGCTTAAGTCTGGGATGAATCTTCGGATTGCACCCAGTTTTCTGAGAAATGATCTGATTCCAGATTCACTCGCAGGTGGGACCATTTCGAGGACAGCCCGAATTTTGGTTGGATCAACATCTATCCCCCGTGACGATATGATGTAACCTAGGAGTTTTCCTCCTGTTACGCCAAAGACGCATTTCTCTGGGTTTAGTGTGACTCCGTATTCTATTAGGCGTGAAAGAATGACGCGGAGTACTTCCGGATGGTCACAACGCTTCTTGGCCTTAGCCAATAAGTCATCTACGTAGGACTCCATGATTTTATGAATTAAATCGTGGAATATATATGTCATAGCTCGCTGGTAGGTAGCACCAGCGTTCTTGAGACCGAATGGCATAACAGCGTAGCAATAGGTTCCCCAAGGAGTTATAAACGTAGTTTTAGCTTGATCTTGCTCAGATATTTTGATTTGATTGTATCCCGAGAATCCATCCATGAGAGACAAAAGTTCAAATCCAGCTGTTGCATCAACAATGACATCTATGGATGGTAATGGGAAGTCGTCCTTAGGACATGCTTTGTTGATGTCTCGAAAATCTATGCAGATGCGTATCTTTCCATTCTTCTTGAGAACGGGAACGATGTTAGATACCCATTGGGAGTAGTCGACTGGCTTGATGAATCCTACCTGAAGGAGTTTTATTACCTCTTCCTTTACCATGAGAGCTACTTTGGGTTTCATAGGTCTTGATTTTTGCTTAACTGGCTTTGCATCTGATTTAGTGACGAGGTTGTGCACCGCAATGTGGGGTGCAACTCCTGTCATTTCCTTATAATTAAATGCAAACGCCTTCTGATGTTCTTTGAGGATCCGCGTATGTATTTCCACTTCTTCTGGGGTTAAGGATGATCCTAATTTCAAGATTTTTGGTTCGTCATCTGTCCCGATGTTGACATCGATTGTTTCTTCGATCAAAGAGGCGTTACCCTCTTCGAACTCAGGTGGTGCTGGAGGTAAATCCAAATCATCCCCATTTTCTACTGCGTATATGCTAGGTTTTATTTGTGAGGGGAGATCCATCATGGGATTTCTGAAATAGGAAGACGAATGTGGAATTAAGGACAAATCTAGCATATGATAGGAGAGATGTAATGCCGCATAGGCGTTTAAGTATTCCAAAGTGGCCATATTATTATCGACATGGTCTGGGGTGGTAGATTCACTTCCGCTTGCAAGGGGATTTGTCATTGTTTTTATCAATGGTTCATCACGAATGGACACCGTGAAATGGGTATCTTCTAACTCATTGCTTGGAGTAAAACGTGATGCTGAAGTTGCTATTGAATCGGCGAGAAGATTTTTCTCTCGCGGGATTGCTTCAATGGATATGAAGTTAAATGCCTTGCTTAAATCTAATACGGCATTTTTGTAAAGCTGCAAGTGTTCGGCTTTGGTTTCGTATACCTCAGAAACTTGGTTTGTCACTAATTGCGAGTCTCCTAAGACTCTGATGTTATCAATACCAATTCTCTTGGCTAAGGTGAGGCCAAGGAGGAGGGCTTCGTACTCAGCGCCATTATTTGTGCATTCAAAGTTTAACTTAAAGGCAAATGGGAGGACTTTCTCTTCGGGTGAAGTAAGAATTATACCTGCCCCCGCTCCATAACGGCATTTAGCTCCATCGAAATGGAGAGTCCAATACTTAGCCGGGAGTATAGATGTTGGGGCATCTGCTGCGTTTGCGCACTCTACTTCTACCATGCAGAGGTCCTCTGCTGGAAGGGAACCAACACCTAGGGAATATCCTATGCCTACTGAATCAAATGGTAAGAACATTGGTAAATCTTGTTCTATTAACTCAACGATTTTTGCAGTAGTCCCTAATGATACCGTTTCTTTAGCTTTATCGTTGGGGGTTGGGGTTGTTTTGGCTATGCTGATAGTTTCAAGATCCGTTGTAGGTACCAACTTCTCCTCTGGTTTTGGGTCAGTGGGTTTATTAAGTTGGTTTGTTGGAAGTTCAAATTCTGAGTGCACACCTGGTCTTTTCTTTAAATCAGCTAGGTGCAAATCGAAAGGTTTTGGATCACCTTTGGCTACAAATACCTTTCCTAGATGCAAGAATCTTACTTCTTGAAATAACGTAGAAGGGATTGCCTTCATTCGGTGTATCCATGGTCGGCCGAGTATCATATTATAATTAGTTTCCCGATCTATAATATAAAACTCAGTCAGGATTGTTTTGGGTCCTAAGGTGACCGGGAGTATTATAGTTCCTATCGAAGTGGCTTTAAGGCTATCATAGCCTCTCAATGTATTTCGAGTGGTGGAACAGTTTGTTTCCCCATATCCTAGTTTTTGGAGGAAAGAGAAAGGGACTATGTTAACTGCGGCCCCATCGTCAACCATTGCCCGTTTTACATAGTTATTATAAACCCATACTTGTAAGTGTAAGGCTGGATCACCTCGGCGTGCGATCTCAGCATCTGTAGGCATTTTACTTATTTCGAATATGAATTCGACATCCTTGTCCGGCTGCCCCGGAGGGTGGATATCAAAATCTACGTGATTTACTTGTGTTTCAGGAGGTGGAGTGATGTTAATTAGATGACCTAGACCTAATGCTTCTAAAAGAGCAGCTCTGTGAGGAGGAGAGTTCTTTAGTAAATCCAAAAATGAAATGTGCGAGAAGGTCTTTGTTAGGTCACTAATTAAATCATAGGCACCCACGGGTTTTTCTACTATTTGTTGACTCTTATCTGTTTCTGGCAGATGACTTGGGCTCGGTTGAGAGAAATATTCTCGTGTTCTTGTTATAGCTTCGATAGGTAGTTCAGCGTCTAATTCTACCAAACTGACTATCTTGGGTCTCGGTTGACTTCCTAACTGTGGCGCAACTGATGGATTTAGTGAAGTCGAGGCTTCATGATCATTGTTTCCTGTCATTGCACTTTTGTTTGTTCCAGTTGGATTTAGCCTATTGCTATCATGATTTGGGAGTGGATCGTTAAAGATCTTGAGGGGAGCATTCTGAGGGGAAACTGCCCCTGCGAGCGTATTTGGTGGTGATGACACGGGATCTGCCAAAAACAAATCTGTGAAGAACTGTCTTTGTTCTTCTGGCAAACGTTGCATGAATTTATTGTAGTCACGGCACGTTCTAGTATCATGACCCCAAATTTTGTGGAAACCACAATAAGAATTGGGATTGTAATTCCTGTTTTGTTGGTTTGGTGTATATTGTGGCCTAAAATTCTGATCAAACTGTTGCCTATTAGGATTAAAATTTTGCATTTGTTGTTTCTGGCTTTGGTTTTGATAACCAAATGAGTTTTGGCTTGGCCCTTGTATAGGATTTCACCATTGTTGTTGTTGTTGTTGTGGATGGTTAAAATCCACTGTATTGATTGTCGGGGTAAAGTTGTTGTTTCGTTGGTTGTTTGTTTGTGATGGAGTATTGACAACATTTACCTTCTTGGGCTGGTCGGTTACTCCATCCGTTGTTACACCCCGATTTTTGTTAAGGATTTTGGGTCCTTGGTTGACATTTGTGGTAGTGGGATAATTTGTAGTGTTCTGGATTGGAGGTGATTAACCTCCCGTTTGCTCCATATGTCTTACGACCACTATCTATCGCTGCTTGGTCTATTCGAAGAGCGCTCTCAAGTACTTCATCGTAAGTTCTTAGTGGGAACTTCTGGACTTCTTCCTTCACCTCTCTGCTGAGAGAATGAAGGAATAAATCGCATAGTTCCATCTGATCCATGTTTGGAGCACTTGCTGAAGAATAAAGAACTGTACGCCACCTCTGGATGAAATGGGTGACAGATTCGTTGTGTTCTTGTTTGATGTGCAAGAATTCCCTGATTCCTGTTCTCAACAGTTTGTTCATGTCGAATGCCTTAATGAACTCTGATACGAGCTGTTTAAATGAATGGATGGAGGCTTCAGGTATTCTATAATACCAGTCGAGAGCAATGCCTTCCAAGGTTTTGGGGAATATTTTAGCAACAACCCCATCCCAAGGGAGTAATTCACGTATGGCTGTAGCGTAAGCTTTGATATGCGCGTTTGGATCTCCCTCGCCTTTGTACTTGGGTAAATCGGGAAGAGGTCTTGGAAGCATGACGCTTCGTATGGTGAAGTCTAAGGGTTCTTTCAGATATTCTGAATAAGTCCCTATCGCATAGTTTTCGACCATTGATGGTGGTTGCTGAGGGAGTGGTGGTGGGATGGGTTGTTGATATGGCGCAGCGTATGCATTGGCAGGGGCATAGGGAAGTCCCTGCGTTTGAGAAAAAGGGCTGGGAGAGGAGAACATATCTCCTTGTGGTGATTTGGAGTACATGTTTAAGTATGACGGGATATTGTCTAGTAATGGGTTGTTTGATACTAGACCGGGAGAAATAATGTTAGAGATGACAGGCCTTGTTGGCGTTTGTTGTGGATACTGAGGAGGCATGCCTAACGTGCCTACTCCTGTGAGGAGATCTACTTGGCCAGAGTGATATGGAGGATTGGAACTTCCTGCTTGCATGAACTGAGGATTTTGACTTGCTTGAGCAAGTTCTAACCCTCTCACTTTTTCTACTAACGTTGAAATGACTTCATTTGGTGAAGTCACGGTGCTTTGCCTGAGCGGCGTTTGTTGTATACCCTGGTGTTGTATAGGCATGTGATATCCTGCTATAAACTGATCGTTATCTTGCCAAGTTTCTCCGAGAGTATTTCCTATATGCAGTGGCATAGAGGTATTTTCTTGAAAAGAGATCTCGGGTTGTATTTGTAAACCTCCTATAGGTGGGTACATACCCCGAGAATGTTGTTCACTCCTAGGATAACGTATTGACTGTTCATCATCTAAGACCAGGTATGGGTCAGATTGTCTACTAATTTGTGGTCTAAGTAGCATCTGAGGAGACGAACCAGATTCTCCGGTAAACGTCATATTGTTCGAGCCTGAAGGCTCTATTTGTTGCGTTCGAGGGGGTTGATCTAACTCCCCCGTTTGAAAAGATGAGTTATATCTGTTTCTTGGGGTTTGTGTTGACAACTGATTAGTTGAATAGTTGTCGCCCCATACTGAGAGTGAGGGTGATGATTGTCTGTTCTGTTGGGCATAGTATGCCTCGAGACCCAAGAGGGGTCTGCCATATGCATCGAATCCCGACATATTCGGGGGGTATATGAATACCCGCAGAATAATGGGAAGGAGCGAAGGTGATTTGTGAAAGAACACGTGATACTATGACTCCGAACGAGAAAGTAGGAAGTTTACGTCAGCTTCACTAATTTTGTTTGCTTCACGTCGGGTTCACCAATTTTGTACGCCGGAAAAGCGACAAGCGAGCGTGGGAATCTACAGGCAACTCTTCCACGTACCCGACCTCCCGAGGTCGTGCCGAGACAGCCGGTGGGATGGAATATGCGTGGGATGCAGACAAACTAGTTAGGCAATCTAATGTCTTCGATACGTACTAATGGAATTTGTGAATCTAAGGCAAAGAAGGCCCTTCTAACTTGGACTGGTGTGATAGATCGATCGGCAAGGATGACTGCTCGAAGGCTCCAATCAATATCGAGCTCTGGCGTGATTCGATCTATGGGTTGTGGAATACGTGGGAAATGACCTGGGATAGTTTCGTGTATGTCTCCAGATAAGGTCATATGGTGGATGGTGGAAACAATTGACTCTACGGACGATTCTCTGGCCTAGTCCAGAATTCTCTAGCTTCGTTAGCCGCTATATCTAGTAAGGACAATTGTTCGATGATGATGGGTGGAAGTGGAGTGGATTGGAATACTAGTGTGCGTAGGCCAGTGTTTATATCTGATTGACTTATGGATTCGTTAGGCTGTGGGACTTGTGGGTCACAACCGTAGACTCTTGGTTGTTGCGGTCCTGTTATGGTCATATACGAAATCAAGTCCTAATTCCTAGTATCCAGTAATCATATGCTTTCTCAGCTTCTATGTTTAGGACCAACAACTGCGTGATTTTCTCAGAATATCTCACAGGCGTTCGTGCAACCTGGATCCTTAGACTAGTATCTATGTCTGTGAGAGTGTCTCCTGCACCTGGCTGTGGGACCAAAGGATCACAACCAAAGGTTTGTTCTCTTTCGAACCCTTCTACAGTCATGTGAATGTTTGTCTAGGGTAATCTGTAATTCGGTTGATTTGACCAAAACGTGTATGCTTGGTCGTCTTCTATATTTAACCCTCTCAACTGAGAACTGATCAGTTGTAAATCTGTTGTTGTTTGGAAGACTTGTATTCTGAGATTTTGGTCTATGTCAACTATTGCTGTGATGAGGTTTGGTTGAGGCACGATTGGCTCAAATATGTATTCCCTGGGCTCCCGGGGTCCCGTGATTGTCATACAAAATAAAATGTAAATCTAACTGTAACAAAGCAAATTCTAACTACGTGGAATAAATCTAAAACATATATAACTTCTATTTTTGCATTTAACCTTTTATGAAGAAGAAAAGCAGCTATTTAAATGTATCTAGGAATAACAACTAAATAACAATTTAAAACAAACAAAATAACCGAGTGTAGTTATTTGTCTGTGCAATTTGTAGATTTATTCTAAATAATGCAATAACTTGCTTGATCTATTTGCGAGATTCTCGATCCTACCTCAGAAGTGAAGAGTGAATCATAGTTTCTCAGAAACTATCAATCCCCACAGCTTCCCTGGAAATATCGAGAATAGAATCTACTGAAATGAAGCAATTTTAACTACTTTATTTGATATGATTCTAACTAAAACTTTGAAAGCTAGAACCTGGATTCCGCAGAACAGTGGCGAATCCGATGGTGTATGTGATCTTGTCCCCTCAGTGTGATCTCCTCGTTCTTTCGTGTTCACGTGGATCCAGAAAAGCGTGTAATGCTAGCATCGACAGAAATAGATATTGGGACAAGGACAGCTCAGAATGCAGACTGAAAATGCGAGTAGGAGAGGGATAGCGCAAGAGTACAGAGCTTGGCTTATGCAATTCCTAGCGGGATTTTACTGCGAGTCATGCAACATAAAGCGACCAGAACCTGAAACTATCCTGTTTGAAGAGCAAAACCTGCAACTTTAATGGCTTCCTAAGCTATTCTACTCCAATGAATTGGATAAAACAACAACACCGTTTGCACAAGCTGGATATGTGGCTTAACAACAGTTGAATAATGCTAACTAGACATATAATGAACTAAACCAAGCACTGTAAGCAAAATGAAAGCTAAATCTAATGCAAAGAGAAATTCAGAGACAAACTTCAGGGCCGGATTGGGTGAAATAACAGTACTGCCTGCACAAGATGGGTATGTGGCTTACCAACAGCTGAACAATGCTAACTAAGCATGCAAGGAATTAAAACTATGGCTTCTAAACAGAATAAAAGACTGAACTATGAAAATCAGAGCATGAAAGTGAATGAGGGGCAGACCATTTGCTTGTGCACAAACCATTTATTTATAGCTTTCATTCACCCAAAGATCAAAACCAAACTGAACTCTAAAAACCATAAACAATGGCCAAACACTATTCCAGGGGACCAAAAACATAAATGCAAGCCCAAGTCGGCAAAGAAAAGCTGGTGAAACGTTGATATTTTACGTGAGTCGTGTCAAAGCACTTTCTGGAAAACGTGTGCAGGACCGCCGCTCTGAGCAGGCGGTGGTTACAGGACCGCCGCCCTGATCAGGGTGGCGGTTACAGAGACCGCCGCCCAGGCAGGGCGGCGGTTTCGTAACTGAAGGGCAAAAGGCCAAGAAAAGAGGAAAAAAGGGGAAAACAAAGGACGCGGGGGCTAAGCGGGGCATGCGGGATGTTAACGCATACTCCGAGGGCTTTTCCGGATCCCGAACACCTTGCGAGGAGACCTGTATCATCATTGGGGCACTTGTTACACTGTTTCCGGCAGTACAATACCTTACAATTTTGGACCCAAACCTATCCCTAATAAAGAACCAGTGTCTCAAGGATCACTTCCCAGAGTGTGCATCCTCAGGATAGCAAATTTCATCTGTAACATAGGCACATTTCTAACATCCTTCAATAGCTCATCTATTCACATCACTGAGAGTTCTAATAGACCTGAATAGAGACCTTTTCTAACTATGCATGCAATGCTCATCATCACCAAAATCTAAGAAAATGCCCAGTATCTCTTTGATATCATAATTCTTCCAAATAATGCCCATGTGGAGTAGCATGGATATTAGCCCTCGAATCTAAGAACATGAGGATAATCAATAATGTGTGTGTATATGCTAGAATCACTAAGGACCCTGAGACCACACATTATCCATTTCCACATTTGCCTGGTTTTAGTCATGAAAAATGCAAAGAGGATTTTTCATCCAGTTCTCGACAATCCTTCTTTGCATGCCCAAACTTTCCATGAATGCCAACACACCGGCCTGCTTTTGGACTCTGAAATAAAAAAGAGAAAGATGATTGGTCAAAGTGGCTTCAACTATTGATTTGGAATCCATCTAGTCTTCCACTCTCCAATAGCAGTGGTTCCCTGAAGTAGAAGATTCACTAGAGGTTTTCTCCAGAGTAGTGCATTAATGATCGCTTAGAGATAAGTTTGTAGAACATCCTGTAACTTCAACTACTGACTAAGAAGGAACCGTGGAGTTGCATGACCGACATTACCAGGCTGATTCCAACTCTCAGGTAAAGTATCCACAAAGAGCCCTATTGTAAGACCTAAATTATTGATCAAGTGATGTTGCTAACAGAAGCTAAAAGATTTACAACCATATTAAAATGCATTTACAATGGTATGCTACTAAACCATACTCAGACATCTTCAAATTTACCAACTCAAGGAAGAAATAGAATTAGTTAAATTTCATAGGGTTGTTCATACAACTTCCCTAATGCATCCCAATTGAGTTCTTCTTGTAGTCATGTTCCTTTGAAATGATTGGCTAATACTTGAAGATGCAAGACACATTCTCAATCAATCAAAAGATGCCTGATCCTACTCTAGCAAATCCCATTCTGCACTCCATCAAGGTCGATGGTTTGTTCTGACCTTCTCATACAAGTGGTAGTTTGAAATATAATTGCTGATAAAGTGATAAAAATCCATCTGAGAATATTCCAATGCCTGAACTTCGATGCCTAGTGAGTTTATCCATTCAAGAAGTTCCATCATCTACATAATTAGCTCACACTCAAGATAAAACTATCCCCGTGATTCAACACTTCTTCAAACAAATCTCGCCCGCATGGAATACCAATTATCTTGGAAATCAGAGGGAATAACTTGAGTGCGGAATCATCACATGACACAGAATCACTATGGTTAGAATCATGCTAAGTGTATGAAAATTATCTTAGAAGATCTTAAATAAAAGTGTCAGTTTAACGGTTTATACAACACAAAGAGACAATACCTCCCTGTGGTTCACCCAATTCAGGCTACGTTCATCAAGAATCACTTGCTTAGATTTTATTACAAGCCACCACTCTCATCAACGAACAATACTCAGATATGTTTGGAATTCATGCTACAACACCTAGTGGAGTAGTTTATAGAATTCACACCCGAATTGAAATGTATACATCCTGTTGATGTTACATTTTCCACTTCCACCATATGGATAAAACCATATAAATAGACAAATGCTTAAACATCTTTACAAAGACCATCCAATCTAAAGTTATAGACCTGCATACCATACCTATGGGTCAAAATTCCGCCCAAATGTAGAAAAACTCTGTGAGGCTGGTCTTCTCTCGAGTTGTTTTCTAGAAGCCAAAAGAGAAAATCTCAGGGGCTGACACTACAAAATGCCTCAAGTCTTATGAAATGGCAAAGAATCTAGCCCTAATCCTTGTTTTGTCGAGACAACATAGTAGGAAAGTGTATAATCCACTATTAGTGTACATGTCTGGGAGAGTCCACTTTCTCATACAATTGAGATAGGACAGGACCCCACACCCGATAGACCAAGTGCCAACTGTTTTTTGGAAAAAAAATTGAAAGTGGTATTTTAAAATAATGTTAATGTTGATTTCACTGTCTGGAAGATTTTTTTAACTTAAGTAGTTTCTATTTTTAGTTGCTTTTAATAAAAGTTGGTTGAAAAAATCAAAGTCGCTTAAGTGCCCTATTTAATGTGCATTTAAAACCCTAACTACTTTGTAACCAAATTTTGGGTTATAAAAAGATGGTCAAGGGCCCATTTGTAAAGGTGGCTTTGAGAGAGGAGAAGAAAATATTTTTGTGTGAAAGCTTTGTTTCAAAGAAAGATTTTTTTTGTTCTTTTGAGAAAACATTTTGGAGTTAATGAAACATGAACTTTGTGTCCCATTCATTATCTCTTTTAGCATTTGATGTTCTTATGTTCATTAGATGTTAGTGTTTTAAATCTTGCATGCGAATATTGTCTTGGATCTTATCGTCAATGCTATTAATCTATTTTTATTGTTTGTAGTGATCAAGCTCTGCTATTTACTTGCTCATGTGTGTTCCCTTTACTCATTCTTATTTAGCTAACTCAAACTCTGTTTTATTTGTGTTAGTTATTCATCGTTCTTCTTCATGAAATATTAGGCTTTGTTTTTACCTAACTCTTGCATGTTCCTTCTATTCATTCCTTTCCATTTATTTATTTCATTCCATTCCATCTCCCTCATTCACTTTTCTTTCCATTGATGTTCCAAAACACCCGCCACATATAATTTTGAATGTACATGTGTAAATACAGTTTTGGTTTTCAATAAAGGCAACATCACCTTCATTGAGGAGGGACTTCATTCCCACATTGTTGCATGTCATTTGCATCCATAGAAATCAATATGCTAACAGGTATAAAGATCAAATGGTTATCAAGTTATGAAAAAGTGCCAGCACACTTTCAATGTTTACCATCCAACCTCAAGCAAGGACGAATGTAAATGGGTGCAAAAGTGGTGGACACGATCGATTGATAACACATGTATGGTTGCTCTTATTTTGATCAACAAAGTTTCAAAAGAAGGCAAAGGAAGTAGATCACGTGAGGTTGAAAAGTGTTTGGCCTCACTTCAGAAAAGTTCCACCCCACCTTATGGTGAGCGAAAAACTAAGCAAAAGTAATGCTTCACAGATTTTTTGGTGAATGACATTTAGTTTGAACTGTAACGGACTCTCCCCTTGTTCAAAAAACAAGGTTTTGACTCCGAGAAAGTTCTCACTTCACAAAGGATCTTTACAACAATGATTGGCTTGATACGGTCAAGTTGGCTCCAAGACATAATGGCTTTCCTAGGTGGTTGCCTCAACTAGGTGTCACAAGATACCCCTGCGAGATCGATTTACCAAAAAATTCACACTTATTAGTTTTGGAGTATCTCGGCTTTACTTTACCCCCTTCAAATACAATGAGCAATGAATGCATTTATTTGTATTCTCACTAGGGTCGCAATACGGATAACTTTAACACTAAATCTCACGTGTAAACTAGTCAAGTAGGTGTGTGGAGCACTTCCTATTTCGTCCATAAGGTTCCCTCTTGCGTGGACTACTTTGGTATTCCTAGGACCACCCCCATTTTTATAGATTAAGTCTTATGCCAAAGGGGTTATGTCCTAGTTTAAAGTGGACGAGGCGTACCCTTATCTGAACCTGTATATACAGTGTGATGAATGTGGTGTGTTTTTTTATCTTTTAGACTTAATGTGGTTTTTTTCACACATCATTTAGCAACCTACAACAAATGTGTAATTAGAAAGTTTTTTTCAATTCTCCTTTCTTTGGAAAGCATTTTTAGTTTCTGCACGAAGAGTTCTGTAGTTTTCCACAACAAAAAAGAGGATAAGACATTGTTTCTGATTCTCAAGATCATCCTAAGACGCAAGAGAAGAGCATACGTGACATAGAATTCAACTATTTAACTAACCATGGAAAAACACTTAAAGACACAATTTGTTCATTTTAGCCAATTGACATTCATTCCCATAGCCACAAGTGTAATGAGATGTTTTTCAAAAGCATAGAAAAAAATGTAGAAATCGTTTATGATTCCCAAGATCACCTAAAAGGTGTGAGGGAAGAGTATACACAATTATAATCTCATAAACAAGCATGTAAAACTCACGAACCTTAAACAAACCAAATTATCAAAAAACATGAAGATATACCCTGCAAAACAAAAGTTAATCTCAAATAAACATGCAAGGAGTTAGCACATCAAGAACACAAGCTTTTGTAAATTTTAAAATAACACTTGGATTTGTACTGTGACACCTGCACACCCTTCAGAATGTATGTGTGCCCTTAGTAACATGTGTGTAACAACATGTACACGCCTTTGCTAAAAATGACAGTGGACTATGCATGTGTGTGGGCAGAGAGTTGTATACGTGGGGAAGTTGACAGGTGCACGTGCTTCTCAAAAAAAGGCCTAGAAAGCATGTGCATGCCCAAAGAGGTACATGTGCATGAGTTCAAGCAAGTGTGCAGACATGCAAACTACAGGAAAATAGAGGGAAAAATTGTATGTGTGCGGGCCAAGAGATATATGTGCGGGCTTTCCAATGTATGCATGGGTCTGGTTGAAAATCACACAGGGTACAACTGGCAACAAGATAATTGTACAGATCAAAGTGCATGTGTGCGCCCTTTTGGACACCTGTGCACGAGTTTGAATGTATGCACACCCTTGCAAAAATTACCTGCATGTGTACCTATAGATGACGTCAAAATATGAAACTCTGACGTATGCACCCTTAAAAGGTCATTTTTTTCCTAATTTAACTCAAATCTAATGATAACCCATCATAATAAACCCCATAAGAGAGACTCAATGCATATAAAGTTAGTGAAATAACCTAAGGATTTTAACTTATTTCACATGTGCATGATTTGGGTTAGCAAAACTTGAGAAAAACTAGCAAAACTCATTAAAATCAAAGAGACTATCAATGCTAAATGTATCCTTGTATTAATTAGCTAAGCTAAGAGAATTGAAACTAACACCTAATAGTTTCAAAACAAATCTAACTAAACATAGATCATCATGCTAAGAGATTAAAGAGACTAACTATCAACAACATGCATAGAAATTTGAACGAAATCAAACTAACATGTTAAGCATTATTCTCTACTCTTTGAAAGCTAACTAGATATGGACCTATGTAGATCCTTAGCAATCAAAATGTGATTGTTTTCTTGATCCCAAGGATTTGAGAAACGAGTCTCATCAAGATATGGCTACAAGGCCATTTTGATTCTCTCCATATTACCCAAAGCTTGGATGGATGAAATGCAAAATGAAGATACCTAGATCAACATTAATGGAGGATGCTCAAAGATGAAAATGCCTATATTTTATGTTATATGCATGCAAAGGTGTAAGAAGAAAGGTAAGAGAAGGGTTCTTTATATAACCCTCTGGTTCGAAGAAGTTCTGTATCTTATTGTATGTGGGATAATAGAAAAGCTAGGTTAGTAATGGATAAGCATACTTTAAGTTCCTTTTAGAGGAGTTTAATATATCATTAGTGATTCATGGGAGTTGAGGGGGGGTGTATTAATTAATCAAGGGTGATTAATTAATAGGTAGGTGTAAGCTTATATAAGCTTTTTAGAGGAAAGTTAACATGATTTGAGTTATGAGAAGATTTTAATCCAATTAAATGATGATTTATTGATTTAACAAAAGGGGAAGTTAATTAATTAAGATTAATTAATTAATCTAGATAGAAAGGAATACTAATTAATGGAAGGTCGTTAATTGGAATCTTGAGCGATAAAAGGGTTAATTAATTAGTGTAATGTAATTAATCAGTGGTGATAGAGGATAACTGGTGCGTTATTGATGATATGTCGTCAATTTGTGGGAAAGAGGATAATTAGCGTAATTTAAGTATTTAAATTACTTGATTCAAATTATAGGTGTCTACAATGATGTTTGATTAATTAAAATTCTTAGTGTGATAGGATGGTTAAGGGTGTTCATAAACAAACAAAAAACATATAACACACACCCTAACTAGTCAAGTGGGTTTACAATCAAGATATAGCCCACTTTCAATACCACACACCGACGATGATGCCACAATTGGCTCTCAACCTATGTGTCAATGTGGGGTCGACTAGTGAGTGATCTTGGGGAGTGCGACCTCCTTGCATTATAGCTTGATATGCGGCCAAAAGCTTACCTAGTCTAGGATGTAGAAGCTCACTAAGGGCATCCCCGATATACTTTGTGGTACGTGGGGCCCAATTCTATGTTGCAAGGATGTTGTTTAAGGCCTGGGTGTTGGGACGTAGAATCCCCTCACTTCATGTCTCTCTTAAAATAAGCAAACGCTTAGCCAATAACGAAAACTATCCAAGAATTTGTATACCCTATCAAAACACGCGGTGTATTTACGTGCGTGGAGATGAAGCCCATGACCACGAGACCCCTAGGACTATGGTAAGTGTGTGGATGTCACTTCCACATCACGTTACCTCCTTAAAATGAAAAAAGGAAGGAAGATTAGCCGCTTTTGATCCTCAATATTGTCTTAGGACACAAGAGGAGAGCATACATGATGTCGTCTTCGAGTCAAAATAAGTAGCAATATGAAGTACAAAAGGAAAATGAATACACACACAACAATAAAAATCAATGATAAAGTTTATATGATGGGGGCCTTCGACAAGGGGACTTGTAAGACAAAAGGATTAATAGTTTGTTTTATACCCCAATGTTATTGGACCGTTCAAGCTGTAAGACAAAAGGGTTACTAGTTTTGATTAATCAATATCCTGGAACTGCAAGTGTTAGGAAAATATTAATCGAATATTAAAACTAGTAGTGTTTCCCCTTATTCATGTGATATTCTTGCAAAAACATAATGTAAGAAGTTGTAAATTACCACTATAAACCAAAAAAGTGTGATTAGTTTGTTAGTATTGATGCAAAAGTATTCATCAGAGAAACAAACACGTTGTTTACAGGGTAGATGTGATACTTCAGAACATATGCGTTACTTTATAACATATGAGTTACTTTAGAACATATGAGCTACTTTTTCTGAAAACATGCTACTTTATCTGTAAATGTGCTACTTTGTCTGCAAATGCACCACTTTGTCTACAAATGCACCAATTTGTCAAAAATGGAAATTTTGGGGTTTTAAAATTTGAACAAAAGCACTGAAGTATTTACAAATGTGCCACGGGGTTTAAAAAACCGTTGTTTCCGGTCAAATGCGCTGAAACATATGACTGTTATGAAAATTCAAAATTTTAGGGTGCAAATCTCAACGAAAAATACCCAAATTTGAACAACTTGTTTACAACAAGAAATGCCACTAAAAGAAATTAAGATTTTTGGGGAGTAATTCCCACAGTGGGTGCCAAAATGTAATGCATGAAAATATTAATGAGTGAAAATGTGAGAAAACAATTAAATTGCTTCCCAAATCTAATCTTCTCAAACAAAACCTCTGATAGAGAAATGGATTGAAAGGGGGAAAGAGATTATACCTACACTTACCTACAAGATTGCATAACTCCTCCTTTGATGTGGTATATTTACTCTTGGATTGCTTGTTGGATGCTTCAGGTGTTGGTGGAGACACTTGGGCAATACCTCCCCTTTGTAATTTGATGATTTTTCTTGAAGATTTCTTGTTGAAGGTGATAATTGATAGATTGGATTATAGAGTGATGATAGAATGGATTAATTGGATGAACACAATAGTAGAGGTTTGTTAGGAACTTGCTAACTTGGCTCTCATGGAGGAGGAGAGATAAATTTATAGCTAAGGAGTGGAGGATTCAATGGCTAGGATGAATCCATGTTGGATTTAGATCAAGGGTGGAGGATACATGTGAGGAATGGATAATTCTAGAATGGATATTTTTTAGAATTTTAGAGAAGTCTCCATTGAATTTTTAATTCAATAGAGGGAGGGAGATATTTAAATTTCTAAATAGGAAAGAGGGAAATTTAGAGAGGCTTCTAGAAATAAAAGCCTCTAGGTTTAGAGGGTGAGGATATGATTAGGATTATAATTAGATTAGGTTAATAAATGTGATTAGGAGTGAGATTACATGGAAAGGCTAGGTGTAGGGATGTGTAGGGTAGGTAGATGTAGGCATATTAAATTCCTATAAAATGTTAATGAAGGATTATGATGATAATATGATATAATAATGGATTAAAAATATTAAAGATGAAAATGGGATATTTGATGAATCAAAAGGATTTGGGATAAATGATAAATGATGATAAAATCAAAAAGGGTAAATATGAAAAAATGTATTAAATAATAATTATTAATCTTGCGATTAATTAGTATATGGATGATGTTGGGATATTTGCGGGATAAATTAATTGTAATTAATCATGTCGACATTTTAGATGTCTACACACATCAAATATGGTATAAGCATAACATAATGGAGTCCATAAACGCAAGAAAGACGTGTTAGAAATATAGAAAGAGTTATTAAATTATATATAAATATATAACCTTGCATGGTGTGCTTTGAATATAAAAAATGCCCCCGATAAGGAAAGGCCACTAGAAAAGGGAAGGACAACATCATAAAGCCATATGTGATCCTATGTGTCTTGCATCATGCTCGCATACCACATGAAACACATGTCTGTACCAAAAAGTAGAATATGTTATCTACCAAATCATGTGATAAAAACATATACAAAGTAGAAATTAGTATCTCAAATAATGCTCAGGTCTTGATTTTTTAATTTTTTAATTTTTGGTGTGTGTTTTAACATATTTTGATTTTTTTTTAATTTTTAAATGTTCTAATTTTTTGTATCTATGGGATTCAAACATCTAGTAGGTCATGCGTGTTGGGATCATACCATACTAGACTAGGATCAACCATGTGAAAAATATTTCTAAGGAAAGAGGTATTTAAGAGTCCTCGAAGTTTGTATATGCCCATAATGTGTTCATCACTCGTGTCTGGTAGACCTTTTTTACCACAATTGTTTACTAATATGTCATGTTCCATTGATGTTTACGATGACTATCATATTGAAGTGTAACTATTTTATTGATTCAAGAAAATGTAATATATTGATTGTATTTGTAAATTATAGCTCTCATGTGTCGCAACCATGGTTTTCCCAAAAAAGGGGGGGTGTTGCATAGTTTATTGCAAGGATGCACAAGCCACATGTGATAAGGAGGATAATGGACCTATGAGATTTTGGTGATTTGGGGTCATGTGGAACATTTGAAAGAGTGTAACCACTTTATCATAATATTTGGATGCTACATATATTTATTAATGATTTCTTATTGATTTGGATATAATCCCAATATTTTTCTTTAATATGAACTGCAATTGTGAGACTAAATGTAAATTTTTCTTGTGTATTGTGTACATCTATAGAATACAATTGTTTAATTGGAAACAACTCTAAATGATATTTGATTATTTATATCACACCTGTATCCTCGAGAATCTTAGCCTTTAACAAAAATATTTGATACTAGTCAATAACATGACCAATAATGTAGTGATAATTACATTAGGGGTTTCCTTGCTATTTTGCCAATTTTATATCCATGTGATGGTACACAGATGGTGATACTAGTAAGACATGATCAAGTAGTAGTGGAAATGTGTGTCATAATTTTTTTTTTCATTTATTTGGATAAAGCTAGGCATGCAAAAAAAATTGATATTATTAACTGAATAATGCATTATAGATTTATTTGAATTGGCAGTATACATGTTCTTATTTTTTAGTCATACTTGATTTAACAAATAAATTTCTTGATAGTGGCCAAAGATGAGAAGAAAAGGGGGTACATACACGATTGAATTATTTCTCGATGTTTGGTTTTTATTTATTACTAGTCTCTTTAATGGGAGAGGTTGTATTCAATATTTCCTTGGACTCATAGAGGTAAATAAAGAGTGGATTAGAGAATTTTTCATCGGTAATATAGAAATTCAAATTTCATAAGTGCTCATTTATCATATCATGGACATAATCATCACGATTATAACAATGTTTTATTGTGGTATCTTTTCATTTCATATTGACTAATAGTAGTCAATCAATAATGACATTAAAAAAATCTCATTAGTATTCCCTAACTATTATTACAGTACGATGTATTTTTTTGAATTATCTATTCATGATAAATATTGTTCATGTTTTTCCTTGTGCACATTTTCCACATTTAGATATTTTTATGAAAATTCTATCACACTTTCTTTAATTGTTCATTAACTATCCTTAACTCCTCACTAGTTTTTGAAAACTTCTCTTGTTGTGATTATATGATGGTTTCACTATCATTTTTTTACTTGATTTACCTACATTTTAAGTATGCAACTTATCAATTTGAATGGGTTGTGCTAGAGGTATAATAGAGGGCCTTTGAGAGGACGAGTGTTCAATTTTTTTAATTCTTAAAAGGATCATCATCTATTATGAAAATGTTATCATGTCCATCTTGTATGAATTTGATACATCCATGGAGTGTCTATGGTATTTATTCCATATTGTGAATCCAAGGTCAACCTGATAAAATATTGTAATGTAAGGTGATATCCATAACATTATTGTAGTGGGTATCATATTGGGCCTAAATAGAACATCTAATATAATCTTACCCATTATAGGTTCTGTAACATTTTCAAACCATTTGATAACTTAAGACAATTTTAGAAGTCCATTCATGTGAATTCCCATTTGTTGCAACAAAGAGTTGCATCATATATTTAGGGTGAATCCATGATCTATTAGTACCCTATTAATTAATAAATCTTGAATCCATACCATGGTGTGTAACTGTCGATATTGGAGCATATGTGCTTATGAGGTAAATTTGTATGGTCAAAGGTGAATAGCCTTATCGATGATCTTGAATGTATTCATAATAAAATCAAAAGAAATAGGTTTTGTGTCACTTACGAAATTAGTATTTTGTAGTGCCTCATATAAAATGTCCTTATATGTGGTTGATCCCTTTAACAATTATAAAATAGAAATTTTAGCAACCATGTTGTGTAGTTGATCCAATGTATCTTGTGTTGATTGTTATACTGAGAAAGATGATCAAGATGTGTTGGGGTAGTTATTTGATTGACCCAAGTTGATGTCCTTCATCATATTGTATTGAAAAAATAGACCACTTATTCCAATATAGGCCTAGGATGAATGATGGCGGTGGGATGGTAACTAGTACAATTTTGAGGTTCAGAGGGAGGCAGGGAAACATGTTGCATACAAGATATTTGGCACCAAGTAGTGAAATTTTTTCCTTAGAATAAATATTATTATAATAAGAATGAAAAATAGAAATGGTATGAGGAATTGTTATTGTTAGGAAATGCATGGATAAATAATAAACACATATTATATATCCACCATAAATTTTCTAGGGGTTATAGTTTATGACTGTACAACAAATTGTAGTAAATTAAACATAGATCGAGGATTTACAAAGTGCATTATAGTTTAATGTAAAGAGACCATAACACATTACAAATTAACACAAAACACAACATTTAAGTGGAAAAACATTTGGGAAAAACCCACTGAGAATATCACTTATCTTTATTGAGAATTTAATTTCACCCAGGACTCCCACTATTTTCGGAAAATCCCATGCAGTTATACCTTAATAAGGAATTGCAACTAAGATTCACTCAATGTAGAGTACTATCTTTCATATTTCACATTCATGTTTAATGATTCTACTTGCATATAACTCACATCATGCATAATCAATTTTCCTTAACAATCTCAAATGAGATCACCTTGTTTTATAAAAGGTAGGTGGGTTGTTGTATGGGTCACTTTTATCATTTAAATTTTAATTATCAGTCTCCTTACACTGGTCGGTATGGGGATCCATCATATTATGTTTTAAACATAATTTATAATCCGTGACTTCTAGTCTTTGGCGGGTTTTAGTAAAAATGGTTTCCCGCTTGATATTAAAAAGACCTATCACAAGGTTAAGGCGATACATTTCATACAAACTCTTAAATTTCACATGCCCAAGCCTTTCATGCCACATTTGAACATCATTATAAGAAGAAGAAAAAAAAGGTTTAACACACAAATCCATCATAGATATACAAACCATTCTTCTACACACCAACAACAATAACTTTACCAAGCTTATTCTTCACATACCATTTATCTTTCTACCAACCCAATAACTCTGAAACCTAACAAATATAGGGTGGTCATTCGACATTGATTATGTATACAATATAAACAGGATTCCCCATACTCTATAGAAATATAACTGGATTTGTATATCTCTATTTTTCATGAGCGAGTCCATGCAAGTCGGTCCAATATGAGAATAGAGTTCAGGATTATTGCCTATATATTTCCCTGATTCCTTCATCCCCTGATTATGATTCATAGCTTGCTTCAGAAAACCAGGGATTCCTCACTAGATGAAGTTGGCAGAGATAAAGCTCTCAAAGATAAGATATATATATATAGAGAGAGAGAGAGAGATAGAGAGGGGAGGGGGGTTCTAATCTCAAATATGTTCTTAGGTAGGACAAATCCCATCCCTATCCCTATTTAGTCATAGAACCATAATGACCCTAAACTATCTTATTGAGTCGAGTTCTCTAGAATTCATCATATTCTATTCTATATAAAGGCCCTCACCCCCGATAGAGTATAGTAACTCGTCGAGCGAGTTCTCCATATTGATTAGGGGGCCCTCCCATATGCAGATAGTTCTGTAAGTAGAAATCGATCACTACACTCACCCCTTTGCCCATATATGGATTGGGAGATTGTAAGAACATGCTACTGGGATAGTTCAGTGTAGGGGAGGGGTCATACCTATCTAGTCTATACCCCCGGCCTCCTGATAGGAACCCTGCTTGAACTACGACGATGATGGCTGCCCTTGGGCCTCGCTAGATCGGCCAACACCTCGCTATATTGGCATATGAATCTTGTCCCAATTTCTCCCTATTCCACTCACTTGGCACGATGAATAAAAAAACTTTACATTTTTCTCTAGTTATTTGAGAGCAAGATAAAAGGTTTTTCTTTAAGTTAGGAAAAAATAAAACATTTCTAATAGTTTCATTTTCTAACTTTACATTTCCATGACTTTCAAACTTAATGACAAAATTATCTCCTAGATATATAATTTCATGACATTCCCTAACATTTGAAATAATTTCATTAATATAGGTCATGTGCCTAGAGGCACCACTATCTAGGATCCATTCATTGTCATTAGAAGCTGAGATAACATTATAAAGGGAAATAGATTGCTTAACATTATTAGCTTGTTTTTTGGCATGATTTTGATTTTGATTGTTGAAGTTCTTACTTTTATCATTATTATTAGACTTATTTATATTAGAATAATAGTCAATTACTTTATGACCAAATTTATCACATGTAGTACAAGTGCCATCAAACTTAACTTTAAACTTTTGATTATTCATATTGTTGTTAGGATTGAACTTATAGTTAAAGTTAGATTTCTGATTAGAATTACTGTTATTCTAATTTTTAACAAAATTTTTATTTTAGGAGAAAAATTCCTGAGAGGCATTCTCTTTTGAATCAAATTTCTCCAACACTCTTTCTTCATGAATTAGAAGATATGATAAAGTATCCAGATTAGGCAAATAAGATTCATTTTTATACTTAGAATTCAAAATAGAGATATAATTTCTAAATTTTTCACATGTATGTTAATTTGAATAATAAACTACAAATTATCTTCAAATAAATCATAGTTACAAATGTTAGTGTGAAATCACATCACCCCCAAATGAGCTCTAAAAGATCTACTTTTCTAAGGCAAACTCATTTGGTGTGATTACATAACATTGAACTTTCCCCAAGGTGTGGGACGTTACAAAATGGGAAAGCTCTCTAGATTGAAGGTTAGTTCCTTAATCCTCTATTTAGGTGCATATGTAGAAACTTGCAGAGGGTCTGTTCTTAATCCTAATCTAAACTTTACCAAGGAGATAGGGATAGAAGGAATACATAAATTAAAACAAAGCTAAACTATGAGGTGATGCACCAAAGGAATGATGAACACTTATTTTGCTAATAGACACAAACCAACAAAATGCATACAATAAACAAGCACAGATAGCCAAATATATAATGGGAGACTAGATGAAAGAAAAAGAGACAAGAGAGGATCTAAAATCGATCATAGACGTGTTTTACTGCTCTGTAGATTAATACAGTCCATTACAAAGTAGCCAAGAGGCAGAAACGTAATGTAATTTTTTATGGAAGGCCCTGAACCCCACAAATCCCTTTGCTAAGAGGAGAAGGGAGCCTGCAAAAAAAAAAGAATTTCCAACACTTTACAATGAATCCTGCCCCCATATTTATAGATTCAACCTGAAAGAAGAAGAGAGAGATAAGTGAGAAAAGCAAGTTGAAGCTCAACCACTGCTATTAATGCCTCTGATAAAATCTCTCCCCAAATCCGTCTTTACTACATCAATCCTTGGTTCGGTGCCTTGAAGGAAGAGGAAACGATGAAATAGATCAAATCTGATCTGGTTGTTAAGGCAAGAAGATCCTACATTGAAAGCCCGAAGATGTTTCCTCTATTTTTCTTCACCTAACCTCCTCAAAATTAAAGTTTTAGACCTCCATGGCATGGATGAGGCCGAGATTCCAACGACATCAGATTTGTAATATTTCGAGCCTTGAGTTGAAAGATATGCCCCTTCAAAGTTTGTATCAAGTTCGTACAGGAGGGCAGGAAAACATCTTGAAAAATGGGTCCCCTTTTGATATGGGACACGTGGCATCTAGATTCGAACAAAAATCGAGCCTAAGGGTCCACAATTTATATTTCCCCCTTTCCTCTGATTCCCCACTTGGCTTTGACTCGGGCCCGAATGCTGAATTTTTCCCCGACGGTCCACTTTCCCCTGGGACACGTGGCTGTCTGGCGCTTGTTTAGAAACATTTTCTCTATTTACCCCTTAAATCAGCGCCATATTGACACTTGGCATTCTCCACTTATACCTTTATACTTAGCCAATTTTGAAGCCTTTTCTAGCCGAATTTTGACTCTGTTTCCTATTATGCGGGATCGTGGTCGATCCAATATTTGACACTGGGGCAAAATATGGATAACAATTTGGTGATTCACAGGGGTATCTACCTGCTAGATGAAAAGACCAATTACCTTGTCATATATATTGGGCATGGAGTTGAGAAAGATGGACTGGTATTGATTCTACCTCTAATTCATGAGCCTAACTACTTGCACTCTCAATTTTCATAAGAAATCTCGAAATGAAGGTTTTTGAGAGTAGAAAATTGTTTTATCCTAGGGTTTCATCTATCTTTCCGAATGGACTACAAAAGAGCCACAAAACAACACCACACTATATACAAAATTTGAAATCATACATGCTCCAAATGGAACATGCAGAGCGTGCAAAGCACTTAGGAGAAAAGTAATCTACACTACAACAAGACAATGTGAATAAGCACTTAGAGGAAAGAGAAAACTAAACTAATATGTATAGGGTGAGAACTCCCCTTTTAGTAGCAGTGCTTAAGATATATCCCATTTACTGGAATCTACAACTCTTCACCCTCTAACATAGACAATTGGAAAGCATTGCTACTTTTGCATCTTGTGATCATATATGGGCCACTCCAGATGGTGTCAAATTTGGAATGCCTTCCTGGTTTTTCTTAATCTGCATCCCATTTCAAAACCAGGTCTCCTTCCTGGAAGGTCCTTGCTTTTTCCTTCTTGTCAAATCATTTCTTAACTGAATCTTGATTCTTCTCTATTGCTTGGAGAGTATGCTCTCTGGTTTCTTCTAATTCTATCAGCTCCACATACCTGGCCTCCATTGGTCCAAATTCAGACATCTCTAGTTGCTTCATGAGCTCCAATGTTGGCAACTCAAGTGATATAGGCAACACTACCTCTTTCCCATAGACAAGCTTGAAAAGAGAGCTGCCTATAGATCTCTTGGGCATTATTCTATCAGCCCATAAGGTCGTTTTGAGCTTTGTGTGCCAGGTCCTCTAATTCTCATCAAGAGTTCTTCTGATGATCTTTAGTAGGTTTTTGTTTGTGGACTCAGCCTGGCCATTACCTTGAGGGTAATAGTTTGATGAAGTACTCAAATAAGTCCCATTTTTAACAACCCATCCTGTGATTTTGGAACCTATGAATGCTAATGCATTGTCTGATATGATGTTGGCTGGCACTCCAAATTTAGTCACTATCCCTTCATAGAAATCTAGGATACTAGACTCATTTACTTCCTTAAGTGCCACTGCCTCGGTCCATTTAGTAAAATAATTTGTCGCTCTCAGGATCCATTTGTGACCTTGGCTTGAGTTTGGATTGATGACTCCAATGAAGTCCAATCCCCATTGCATGAAAGGTTGGTCGACTGAGATTGGGTGCAATGGAAGTGTTGCTAGCCTTTCCTTTCCTATGAAGAATGCACAATTCTTGCACCTTTTGATCCATGTGTAGCAGTCACTAAACACTCTGGGCCAATAATATCCTGCTTTCATGATTTTGAGTGTTGTCACTCTCGGAGAAAAATGGCCTCCAGCTACTTCAACATGGAATTCTTGTAGCACTCTCTACACTTGATCTATCTCAATGCATCTCAGCAGAATGCCATTGATGTCTCTTTTGAATAAGACACCATCGATAAGAACATATGGGATGGCCTGTAACCTGAAATGTCTCCTTTTTTCTTTACCCATCCCATGAGGACATAGGCCTATTTGAAGGAAGTGTACCATGTCTTGGGTCCAACAAGGAGCAAGTACATCATCTCTCCCTTCTTCTTGATCATCTTATAGAACAAGAACAACCTCCTTTTCACTGTCTGTTTCATCTTGCTAACCTGAGACTAGTTGTTGACACAACCCCTTCCCATGAACCAGCTTGGTGACTCTGATCTCAATGTCATATTCCATGACATGGGTGATCCATCCTGCGTGCTTTTCATTCAGGTCCTTGCTGAGAAGGAATTCTTTAACTCCCGCATGGGAGACTAAGAGTTGGATTTTGTTGTTTGAAACAAAATGCTTAAACTTATTCAATCCTATGATTACCATCAGGACCTGCTTCTCAATGAAGGATTACCTCACCTCATAATCTTCCAGAATCTGGCTAAAGAAAGCAATTGGATGTTCTGTACTTTATTTTTTTTGTTGCACCAAGATTGTAGAAATTGTGTCGCTACCACAAAAGGCATACAATATGAAGTCTTTGGAAAAATATGGGTTCACAAGAGTTGGGGCTCGTGATATGGCTTATTTGATAGCCTCAAAAATTGCTTTTCCTTCAGCTATCCACCTGAATGTTAAGCTCTTCTTCAGTATCAATGTTATTGGCTTAACAAGGCAACAAAGTTTGGAACAAACCTATAGAAAAAATTGATTTTTCCCAAGAATCTTTGAAGAGCCTTCTTGTGACTTGGTAATGGCAGTGATTTTATTGCTTCCACTCTCTCTAGGTCAATTTCTAGACCCTCCTTAGACATAATATGGCCTAAAATCCTGCCCTCATGGGCCAAGAATATGCATTTTTTAAGGTTCAAAGATACCCCAAATCTCCTAGATCTTTGAAACACTTGCCTTAGGTGCAAAAGGTGGTCTGCTGTGTTTTTGGAGAACATAGTGATGTCATCCAGATAGATCAGCACTATTTTGTTGATTATCCCTTTGAATGCCATACCCATAGCTCTTTGGAAAGTAGCCCCAACATTAGATAGTCCAAATGGCATTTTTTTGTATGCATAGGTGCCCCATTTGGTGGTGAAAGTAGTTTTGAATTGATCATCTTCTTTCACCATGATCTGGTTGTACCCTGAGTAGCCATCTAGGAGGGAGAACCTTTCTGACCCAAACACTACTTGTGAGATCTGCTCCATTGAAGGGAGTGGGTAGTGGTATTTGAGGGAGGCTCTGTTCAAATCTTTGAAGTCAACACACAGCCTGATTTCTCCATTTATCTTCCTGACTGGGACGAGATTTGCAGCCTAGCTTGAGTGTTTGATTAGAAATATGATGCTTGCCTCTATCAGCTTGTTCAGCTCCTTCTTCATCAGAGGCTCTATATGTGGGTTGACTGGTCTTTGCTTTTGCATGATGGGCTGAGCAGCTGGATCTAGTTCGATTGTGTGTTGTGATAGATTTGGATTGAACCCTCTTAGGTCTTCATAACTCCAAGCAAACACATCAGGAAATTCTTGGAAAAGTTGTATGAATTCATACCTTTCTTGCTCGGTGGCCACCTTGCCAATTTGAAGTGTTTTTTCTTCTCTAATTGGGATTGACTCTGAATCTTCTCCTTTGATCTGCATGTTAGCCTTCTCCTTTATGAACTGATCATCATGATTGAAAATAGATTCCAGTGTCACTGAGCCTTTGGGAAGCTTATTTATATGCAATTGTACTATCTAATTCTCGTATTGCTTCTCTAATATGCTCTGGTTTATAGCTGAGAATTAAGCTTCTAATTATAGAAAGTTAATGATCTGTTGATCATTCGCAAACACCTACCAAAATGTATTATTATCTGGCACTGTTGTCCTCACAACCACATGGATAAGTGGTTGTTCTCTGTCTCTTTTGACACTGTCAACCACATCAAATGTTGCCCCGATTGCTGCAAGTCTGTCAGTAGCTTCATTCTCCTTCCTAGGTATGGACACAATACTAAAGGCCTCAAAATCCTGCATGAGATCCCATACCCTACTCTTGTAGTTCTTGAGCAGGTCATTTTTGATAGCATTTAGTCCTCTGACCTGATTGGAAACCAGTTCACTATCACTGAATACTTGCAAGTTCTTGATTCCCAACTTCCTTTCCCAATGAAGACCTTGGACTAAAGTCTCATATTCAGCAGTTTTATTTGAGCAAGCAAACTAGAATATGAAGGCTGAATAATATCTCATACCTCTGGGGGACATAATCATGGCTCCTCCTCCAGCTCCTTGTCTACTCCTTGAGCCATCAAAGAACAATATACATCATTTTCATCCTTGTATTTTTTCTTGATTAGGTCAGGAAGAGGTTGATTCTCTTCATGTAGACAGTAGACACCCAGTTCATATTCATCCATCTCCTTGTAGGGGTCAAAAGAATGCTTTTTGTTGGCCCACTCATCGAGATTCAAGTCTGGGATACATCTCACCTTGGTATCTATTTCATTAGTGTTTAGGAGGTCTTCTTGATCAAAAGCTGAGCAGTTGGAATTGATTGGGCTAGGCACATATGATTCAATATGATAATCAGTAATAGGTTCAGATCTGATTGTGGCCCTCACCCCATACCTTGTCCTAAAGAGCATATGTGACCAATTAGTGGATAGGTAGCCTCAAATTTTGGCAGTGAAATCCCTAGACAAACACAAAGAAAAATTTGGTGGCAAGTCTATGATTGACACATTTTACAAAATAGTCACATTAGGGCAAACGTGTAGAGTGAGACTCAGATCCTTGATTATTCCCACAGTAGTCACTGTTGTCCCATCTAATTGGACTACTCCTCTAGAGATGACCTCATATTGGAGACCCAACTAATCAACTATTTGTTTAGGCATCACAGAACTACTAGCCCAGAATCGATCATACAATTGTGCACTAATTTGTCTCCAATAATCAATGAGACATAGAAGGGAGGAGGTCTTAGGTTTTTACCTTATTGCTCTCCATGGTTTCTCCCTGGTTGAACTGCATTAGCAAGCACTCTCTTTTGCTTGTTAGGGGGTGGTTTGAACTTGACCAATTCTACATGGCAATTTGTAGCAGATCCCTCTACCTTGGAATGGCCAGCGACTCCCATAGTGAAATTTTCACACTTGTCCTTTTCATCTGCTCAATAATATTGAATGAGCTATCTTTTTTCTGCCCCTTCCAAGACACATTTCTTTCTTGCACATGGGTTGTTACAACCAGTGCTTGACTAGGTTTGGAAGGTGTTCTAGATTGATTCAGCATGTTAGGAGTTACACTTGGAACACTAGGACCTTGTGGAGTGATGGAAGGTTGAGGGTCACCTGAGTTCAGTGGTTGGCCCTCTTTAATAATTCTCTTTTTGGACTATGTATTGGCAGCTACACTTTGAGAAGGGAACTGATTCATCCCATAGAAGTCTTCAGCCTGCCAATTTACTAGCATGGTTTCTCCTGAAGGTCCACCTTATTAAGCTTTTTTTTGCTAATATCCCTCTTGGATTGGTTCTTGTGGCACCATACTGGTTTTCACCATCAATGCCTGTTTCAGAGCACCATTAAAGCATGTTGATTGGTTATGTGGTTGATCGCATGGAAAGTACCAATCATATTCCTGTGCCATAGTGTTTTGTGCTGGGACCAATACTCTTAATGTTGAATTTGTGTTAGGATCATAAGACCTGAAAAGTCTAGCAGTTGGGGCTGCCCTTGATTCTAGATATGATTCACAGTCTGAGGTGGAGGTCTATTGTGTTGATATTGGGGTCTAGCTTGATATTGAGCCTGGGGTTGGTATGGCCTGGAACTCTGAGCTTGTTGTCTTTTGATGGTCACTAGCTCATTCCCAAAGTTCTGAAGTTGCTTCATCACTTCCTGAATCTCTTTAGAGGTATTAGATGATGAAGTGGAAGATTCAGCTGAGATTTGACTCTTGGGGGTGGGTATATGAGCTAATATAGGCACTTGGCTAGTATCTGGGCTTCCTAACTTAGGGTACAGAGGCATGGATGGCCTAGGAGTGATTTTTCCAAGTTGAATCAAATGGTTCTCAGCCCCTATGGAGAGGCTATAGGTTGCAGGTAATGTAGTGCCCCCCATTGACTAAATCATCAGAGAAATATCAGATTTTAAAGCCCTAAGAAAGTATAAGAAGGCACCTTCATTAGTGGGCTTTACTGCTATTGGAATCATATCCCAGGTCTGTTGGAATCTGAGGTTGAAGTTTTTCAGCTGCTCATTCAGGGCTCTCTTGATTGTTTTTAATTGCTTCAACAAAGACAAGTTATCACCTTTTTCCCCAAACTGATTGTGAAGAGCCGTGCACAGCTAGTTCCAATTCTGGATAGAGCCTACTGCAAGACTCCTGAACCATTGTGAAGTTTTCCCTTTGAATGAAGAGGTAAGAAGCTTGACTATAATGTCCATCTCATGGATCTGTTGGATTGTACAAACATTTGCAATATCTTGGACATGGTCACTAGGAGAAGTTTGATTTTGCCCAGTGCAATATGGGATGCTCTTTAATGTTGCAATCAAAACTGGGTTTTGTGCATTCAAGGCAAGTGGACTACTGCCGGTGAAGGTAATAAATGGATTTGGTTGTGCCATTCTGATTGGCCTAAGAATCCTTGCAAACTGAAAGAAAGTCCTTGCAGGTGGAGGTGTTGACAAGGTTTTTCTTAGTGGAGATGGAGACCTCTGAACTCTTCTTCCTCTCATTTCTCTTCCCGGGGATAGACGCAAGTATTCAAATATACCTTCTTTCCTTGATCTAGACTGGGTTTTTCTCACGAATCTCCCAAAATTGGGCTGCTGAAACCAGTAGATTTGTTTCTTTTGGAGTTGCCAGATGTACAATTTTAAGGCTTCTTAAAATCTAGAATCACAGAAAGTGTACATCAATACTTATTATAATAATATGGAGACTTTTTAGTCACATCGGGCGTGCCAAAACTGTTAGTGTGAAATCACAGCACCCCTAAATGAGCTCTAAAAGATCTGTTTTTCTAAGGCAGACTCATTTGGTGTGATTGCATAACATTGAACTTTCCCCAAGGTGTGGGACCTTGCAAAATGGGAAAACTCTCCAGATTGAAGGTTGGTTCCTTATTCCTCTATTTAAGTGCATACGTAAAAACTTGCAGAGGGTGTGTTCTTAATCCTAATCTAAACTTTACCAAGGAGACAACGATAGAAGGAATACATAAATTAAAACAAAGCTAAACTATGAGGTGATGCACCAAAGGAATGATGAACACTTATTTTGCTAATAGACAAAAACTAAAAAAATGCATACAATAAACAAGCACAGATAGCCAGATATATAATGGGAGACCAGATGAAAGCAAAAGAGATAAGAGAGGATCTAAAATTGATCACAGGCATGTTTTATTGCTCTGTAGATTGATACAGTCCATTACAAAGTAGCCAAGAGGTAGAAATATAATGCAATTTTTTATGGAAGACCTAAACCCCACAAGTCCCTTTGCTAAGAGGAGAATGGAGCCTGCAAAACAAAGAATGTCCAACCCTTTACAATGAATCCTACCCCCGTATTTATAGATTCATCTTGAAATAATAAGAGAGAGAGAAGTGGGAAAATTAGGTTGAAGCTCAACCACCGCTATTAATGCCTCTGATGAAATCTCTCCCCAAATCCGTCTTTACTGTATCAATCCTTGGTTTGCAACCTTGAAGGAAGAGGAAATGAAGAAACAAATCAAATCTGAGTTGGTTGTTGAGGCAAGAAGATCCTGCATTAAAATCCTGAAGACATTTCCTCTATTTTTCTTCACCTAACCTCGTCAAAATTAAAGTTTCAGACCTCCATGGCATGGGTGAGGCCGTGATCTTTCCAATGACATCAGATTTGTAATATTTCCAGCCTTGAGTCGAAAGATATGCCCCTTCGAAGTTTGTATCAGGTTTGTATAGGAGGGTGGGAAAACATCTTGAAAAATGGGTCCCCTTTTGATATGGGACACGTGGCATCTAGATTGGAATAAAAATCAGGCCTACGCGCAATTTATCTTTTCCCCTTTCCTCTGATTCCCCGCTTGGCTTTGACTTGGGCCCGAATGCTGAATTTTTTCCTGATGGTCCGCTTTCCCCTGGGACACGCGGCAGTCTGGTGCTCGTTTAGAAACCTTTTCTCTATTTACCCCTTGAATCAATGCCATACTGACACTTGGCATTCTCCACTTGTACCTTATACTTAGCCAATTTTGAAGTCTTTTATGTCTGCCTTTTGATACTTAGCCAATTTTGAAGTCTTTTATGTCTGCCTTTTGACTCTGTTTCCTCCTATGCGGGATCGTGGTCGATCCAATATTTGGCACTGGGGAAAAATATGGATAACAACAACCATCTAACTGAGCCTCAATATTATTAATTTTAGCTAAGTAATTGACTATCTTCTCATCTCCTTTCATTGGAGTTGTGAACAATTCCATGATTATCTTAATAATCTTAGAGAGGTGACTACCTTCATGCATAGTTTACAATTGATTCCATGCATCAACTAGAGACTCCATATGTCCTACATGCAACAAGAATTTATCTTTAATACTTTTCAACATGATAAACATGGCCTCTTGGGAATTTTGAGAGAAGGAACTCAAGCTTTTAGGGTTATCTTTTCTCCGAGTGGGTCATTTTTCAATACTACTAACTATATCCCATAGCTTTCTACCCGTAAAGCTAGCTTTTGGACTAAATCTCCAAATGTTATTATTATAGCTATTTTATAACTAATATTTGTCCATAGAAAAGTTAGATGATCTCACCATACTTAAAAAAAACTTAGCAAGATTTAGTGTTATGTGGGTTTTAATAGTTGTAGAGATATGCAATTACAGTTCAGTGGATTGAACAAAACACATAATTCTTCGGAGTAAAGAAAATATAATTTCGTGGAATTGAACCAAAGGGAAACATATGAAAATTAATAAAATATATTCAATCATAGTATGAACACCAAGCAGAGAATCCACAAAACACAAAACATGAGCTACGGGAAGCCACGTGGCAATAAACAAGAAGCTAAAACTTATTAAGTTTGGAAGTTTTGGAACAAAGGATTATTGTTCTACGGGTCTAAAAAACTTTTAGTGTTCCACATAATTTAAGGTAAAAACTGTGAAACAAACAAGACCATGAAACAAGGACTTCTGATCATAGTGTTTTGCAGAAATTTAAAGTGAACACCATGAAACAAAGGTAAGTTTGTGGAACAAAGGAACACGAAGAAAAGCCACAAGATAAGGAATGTCTGCGGAACAAAATATTTTCACGACACAAAAACAAGTTCGCAAAGCAAAAAACAAGTTTACAAAACACCAGACTTTAACAAGGCAAAGACAAGTCTGTGAAAAAAAAAAACCAACAACCGTGGATTAAGGTTGGAAGCTGCACAACAAAGCATAATGCGATGGAACAAGCCATCAAGCCATTAAACCAGGAAAAATGCCACACAATATGTAGAAAATTTGTGGAACAAATAAGGTTCTACATACCAAGTAGAAATCACTAGGAAAAAGTGCATGAAACAAGGCAAAAAACTATGCAATCATAGAAACTCTGCATAACACAACTAGAAACCACACAACAAGGTGAAAAGACTGCTCAACATAGCAGAATTCCGCACAAGAGTAAAAAATAGAGGAAAGTCGTTAATCACAATTTCAATCACACAGAAGGCTGCAAAAGATAGGAATTTAAGTACAAATATAATTTAAATCAAGTATTTAAATCATGTAAACCTTCCAAATTTAACTTATTTCACAGGTTATTGAATTTTTGCACCTGTAGAGCTAAAAAAAGGTTGTGTAACACTAGTTAAGGTTTCACAGGTCTTTAAATTTTTTCAATGACTGATCTTCAAGTGAATCTTCACCTATAAAACATATATATCTTGCACAATCACACACATCTGGATCTGATACCATGTTAGAAAATGCGGGGATAAATAATAAACACATATTAGATATCCACTATAAATTTTCCAAGGCTTATATTTTATGAATGTACAACAACTTGTAATAAATTAAACATAGATTGCAAATTTACAGAGTGCATTAAAGTTTAATGTAAAGATCCCATAAAGCATTACAAATGAACATAAAACACATTATTTAAGTCAAAAATCATTTTAGTAAAAAACCTAATGAAAATATCACTTATCTTTATTGATAATTTAATTTCACTAACACTCTCACTATTTGCGGCATATCTCATGTAGTTACACCTAAACAAGTAATTACAAACTTTCACTAACATTCACTCAATACTGAGTACTAGCTCGAATATTTAACATTTATGTTTGGTGATTCTGCTCTCATATAAATTGCATCATGCATCATCATTTTTTCTTAACAATATAAAATGAGATGACCTTGTTTTATACAAGGGGGTGGCCCGTTGTATGGGTCACTCTTATAATTCAAATTTGAATCATCATTTGCCTTACTAATGCAGAGAGAATATAAAAATGCGTACATGCAACTAGTAAAGGAGGTTTCATATAACAACATCACTCTCTCTCTGCAACTGAGTGTCATATACACAACACTAGAATGGTTTAAACTTCCAAATATGAGTTATTTTCAACTATGTGTTCTCACTAAAATCAGAAGTTTTTATCATTAATGTCTTCTTGTACAACTTTCAAATCAACAAACCCTTTAAAATCCACTTGAACAATCATCTCAACATTCTACCTTCCAAATTTCATAGGCTACCTTTCAAAACGTGAGAGATACATTCATTTTACTCGACATACATTATGTTAAACATATTGTGTGTAACCTCAATCTAGATAGGAAAACGTGTTATAACTCAAAATATACTGATTATCAAGAAAAACGGTTCAAAACCCATCTAACAAAGGTTCTCATCTTCTTTTGGTCAAAATTTCAAATGATTTTGATTTAAAATGAGAAATTTATGCTAACTAGTTCGAGATAGGTTACACACATAATCACAATCTATCAAAACAAGGTGTTGAATTCTTCATACCAATTTGAAACAAACACATACCAGTATCATTAGCCATTCTACAGTTGTATTATTCATGCATTGAAAGGAAAAATGAAAGGAACGATAACCAGATCGTACCAAGCCAAGAATAAAGATGCTAATCAAACACCACGATCAATAAGATGAAAGCAATTCGCCAAAATAGCTTTATATAAATCCTTTGCAAACAAATGAGCAGTAATATCATATATTATTATGGAACTCAATGCAATACATTGAGAATGGGCCTTGCTTAAATAGGCAAGGAATAACAATCTAAGAACCAGTCAAGGTCGTAGATCAAGCCATAAATCATGGAAATAACTAGTCATCAAAGAAATAGTCAAGACCATAGATTTAGGAGAGAAACTAGACATCAAGGATCTAGTCAATACCATAAGATCAAGGAAATAACTAATACCTAACAACTAGATAATATCTCCTAATATCTAAATAAGATAAAAGAAATATCCACACACATAAGTGGGTGAGGATAAATACAATAAAGGTAAATAAAGTATCCTAGGTGAAACATGAGCTAAGGTAAATACCTACTCTAACAAAAAATACCTTAATCTTGATACCAACTCAGAAATATACACTTGAAAATGCATAATATATACACACAACCAGATATATGTATATGTTTTACTAAAATCTTCATACAAAAACTTACTCCTCCATTATTCTTCTCTTCCTCTCCACAAGGAATGCCCCAAAAACTGCCTAAACCCTTCCTAAATTCAAATTTCCATGCATGCACCAACCACCCCCAATGTAACTGACCTACTAAGATTCACATTATGATTGGTCTCTCCAGTGATTCTTCAACTTCCCTCTTATGAGGCTTATAACTTCCCTTACACATTATTCCAAGCATCCTAATGATGCACAAACATACAAACACTCAACACACAACTTATAACTTAATGAGACACTCATTAAACCTTAATAAACTCTTCACACACTCAAAACACCCTTATAAGTCCATATGCCTCATTACATACATTTGAATTTTCAAATATCCCTTTTAGAGGGGAAAACACAAAGAAGAAAGATTCAAAATTCCTTACTCCACTACTAACTTAAAATGCCTCATATGACCATTTAGAACCCCTACATCTCTTTCACAACTTACAATGATCCCAGCAAGCATGAATTGTGCAAGTGAAGGTATCTTCATGGATACTCCTACATCACTTACACTAGTCGGCATGGGGATCTGTTGTCTTATGTTTTAAACATAAGTTATAAGCCACAAGTTCTAGTCTTTCGTAGGTTTTAATAAAAACGGTTTCTTGCTTGATATTACAAACCCCAATAGGTATGCATCAATCATCATTGATAGACTATGATTCGTTAGAAGAAATAACATGTGTACAAACCTTATTGTAAAGAAAAATAGATTGTAAAATATGAACTATGTTCAAGATGGAAAGCCTAATGACATCTAGGGTTTGTATTAGAAGGCCATTTTGAAAAAATATTAAGCGTATTCAATCAATATTGGGTTCACCAAATATATACACCTTAAATTCCAATGAGGCATGAATTATATCTTTAATATTTTCCTCACACCCCAATTAGGATTGTAATCTATAAACTTTGTAAATTCATATTAATAAATTAAGAGTTAAAATGGAGATCTAAACATATAATACATAATAAGTGTGTTTTTTAAATTATGAAATGTGCTAAATATAAAAAAATTTAATAAGAGAATAATGCAACTAGATTTTTATACGTTATGGCGAATAATCTGGGTGTGAAACCAAAGGGAATAAGTTGGAATTATTTTTGGGTTCCTTCATCTCTTAAATCAGATCTTAATTTACCTCTAAATAGAATCGACTTGTAGGGTAGGATTGATCAACCACAACTTGTCTAGAGGTCATGATTGATCAGATAAATCTATATGGATCCATCCCCCTCATATATAGACAGGCCTCGATTGATCCTGAATAATTGAGACACCCATAGAGAGATATAGTGCACGAGACACCTATAGAGGAATGGGGCACCAACCAATCAATAACCAGGATGCATCCCCTATATATATGTGGGAGATATGAGGCACCAAAGAAATATATCAATTGAACGCCTCCTAGAGTTTGACCCATGAAATGAAGGTGGGATCTTCATTGTTGTATGGAATTTTCCAATGCATAAATATGGATTTGTGACTATAGGACCACATGTGATTGTTGAATGTGTTGTTTTGTGTGCGATCTAGGATCCTAAAGATGTGTACACATTACTAAATTTAATATTCTTCTATTTAAACCAGAACTTCAATGAAATCCATGTAAAAAGGGTTTAATAATCTGGGTTGAGGCACCCCTCAACCACCTACATAACACTACTTCAAAAAATCAAAAAGATCAAGTAAGATATAAATGGTAAAACTAAATCCAAAGGATTTCACAAGGAGTTTGTAAATTAGAACTATGATATAAAGGGGTAGCCAACGCATGGATTATTCATCACGTGATAAAATATATTATATATAATTTTAAGATGTTGTTGAAACATCAAACTAGCCAACTTTTCAATATTAAGGATTTTAAAGAATATATAAAACATCATACTAATGAGTCTTTGTTAAGATATGAATGTAAGGGGTATCTGAAACATCAGAATAATCGAATTATTATAAATGAGGAGTGTAAGTTGTAAATGTAGGAAAATTAAATGCAAGAAAATAAAATCAGTATGGGAATAAGAAAACATGGTTAAAGAGGGCGTGCAAGGTAGCTGCATGCATCCTTCATAACCTCATGAACATTTCATTGAACATCATAACATGTGTGAATCATGGTGTATTAAATGTATTTCATGAAATGGGATACCTTTTTATAGATCTCATGATGTGCAACCACCATATATTTCTCCACTCACATGTAAATTCTTGATAGGATATTCTGGTGCATGTTTATCATAGAGGGTAGGGATGAAAGGAGGAGGTATCTCTACCTGAGGAGTATAAAAGAGAGTAAGTAGTACCTAAGATGGTCTTAATGATATGTGTTTAGATGGGTGGTCCATAGGAGGAAGGACCAGAGTAAGTAATATATGGATAACCAAAATATTGGCTTGAGGTGGAGCAGATGGTAACCACTATTGACAATGTTGTTTGTGAAGTATAATAAATTCAAAAAATGAATGATAACCAACACCGTGATTAGAAAATAAGTGTTGGGGATATGACATAGGATAAGACGATCATTATTTTTATTCCCCGCAAACTTCAAGTTCTAACTTTTATTCATGTGTTATCGATAACATTGAAAATATTGTAGATCATGCCTTAATGCCTCATACCATGTGTAATATGGCATATCATCATTTGATGCGTCTATAGTCATAGTGGTAGGATGTGTAGGTGTAGGTATAGAGGAAGGTGAGGGAAATTCTATGATAGTATAATAAACCAAAGAGACCAAGGTGTGTAGTGACTTAGGAATTGAGTCATAAGGAGGGTCGATGATGGGAAAGATAATCTAAGGAACCAAAAATGATTGTGGCTTGAGATCTAAGTCACTCGGCGGAGGTGAAGAGACAATATAGTCCAACAATATTTCCTCCTCCTCGTGTTCCTACCACTAATACATATAGTGCAAATAATGCCATAACATATGTTAGTTTAATATTTTTTATTTTTTTCCAAACAATGGTGTAATAATGATTTTAATTTTTGGTGCAAAGGTGGCACAACATTTTTACAACCTTTGCACCATAGGTTCCAAAAAGGTAACTTTTATTTCCCTATTTACATTTAATATAAAATTCGAGCACATTAGAATATTTAGTTTTTGTAAAATCCCATGATATGAAATAAGGGCATCTTTAACCACATAATAAGAAATTAGGGTATGTGGCAAACTCGTTTTTCTCTTGCTTTCACATTTTGCATTTTTTCTGAGAAAATATACCACTGAAATTCATATTAAAAAGTGCAAGGTCAATTTTTGGAAAATAAGGTGAGGAAGTTATTGTTTTGACAAGATTTCTTAAAGAAGATACTTTTTTCTAAAGCTTTCAAATTCAAAAGGAAAAATAGAGATATTATTTTTGTGTAAACCTACAATTATTTAAACAATTGGTTTACTATTTTATAGATACTATGTTTTCATCCAATAGTTCTAGTTCAGTAGATCTAAGTTCTTCATATTTATTGAGATCTTCTTCCCTAGAAAATAATTCTTCATTAATGAGTATAGATGCTACATATGGGTTGGTAAGTAATCTTAATTTTGCATAGAAAATTTTAATTTTATGTTAATATAAGCTATTTTTATTTCTTCCATGCTTGCAATGTGTGTGGGTGTGTGTAGGGAATGTCATCATAACCTCGTGGTTGAGGTAGGGGTCAAAATAGAAGAAGTGGAAGAGGAGGGAGACGTATTGGCAGAGTGATTCTGGAACCACAATTATTTCTTTGAGGAAAATTTATTTTTTAATATGTTACACTCAAATAAATACATCATAATATTGATGTAGTTTATATGGATATTACACTAATATTAACTTAATACGCAAACATATGAGAAATTCAAATAGCGGCTTTGATTTTGAACATGTTTGATCAAAGAAAAAGTGAAAGTACATCTTTCTGTTGTGTCATCCTAATCATTAAATGCACCCTAACAACACCATATGGGATCATAAATATTGTATGAAGGTACTTCACTCAAATTAAATGATGGGGTGTTGGGTGAAACAAATACCTTTTATCAAGACTTTTGATGAAGATGTTCTAATGGAAGAGGGAATTGGGATTCAAAACATGGTTAACCATTTATTTAATCATGATCGTGCCTATCATAATCATGTGGATGATGATGAAGTGCATAACCTGGGTCAAGAGAAGATGATTTTTAAATTCGCTAAAACTCGTTTGTTTATGTGGGGAGATTCCAAAACATCATTTTTGAGTTTTATATTGGTGTAGATGAGATTAAAAGCAAGGTTTGGTTTGGTAAAAAATCAACGCAAATAATTTATTAAATTTAGATAATAGTTTTATTGTTATATTTTATATTTGATATTTATTTCATATGTTTTACATTATCTTTGATTTGTCTGTTGTTTGTTTTTTTATGCAACCTACTATAAAGTAGTTTGTTTCCTGAAAAGAGCACCTTTCCTTCATCATATAAAGAGGCACACAAATATCATCAATGATGCATGCATAAATTATTGCATTCTATTTAGGAAGGAATATGAGAATGAGGTCAGTTGTCCCAATTTCAAAGCACCGTGATTTTAACAAGGAGTGAGAGGTCTCACCATTCTAAATAAGGTATTGTGATATTTCCTAATAATTTCTAGTCTCATATGTATTTTCCATTGCAATTCACTTACAAATTTAATGACATGTCATCATAAGAATAAAATTGTGATGGATTTTGGCATGTTCCTTCATATTCATATGCAATGAGGCACATTGAGTAGTTGTGGCATGAAAAATTTAGAGAAAGGTCACATAGTGCGTAGTTTGGTTTGGAAATAGATGGTGTTAAACCCTTTTCTAGTATGTCAACTAGCTAATCTATTTATCTAGTACTGTTGATAAACTTTAATATCACTCCATGGTTGATGATTCATGAGGAGCATTTAATGTTATCATTATCAGTGTTTGGTAAGCACCAACTAAAAATATGGATGTCACCTTGAACCTGTAATTGATGAGTTAGAAGAATAATGTGATGGAATTATAATGCATGACCCTTCAAAATCCATCATTTAGAGACAATACACTCGTTATAATATATTACGTTGAAATATTTATGATTTTCATGGGATGGAAATTATTTTTTCAGCATTTATCGTATGTTAAAATTAAAAAAAACATCATATGTGTGCGCAGGCGCGCATGTTTTTCTTTGAATTATACACAATGTGTTTTGATCACTTCAATATTTAGGTCTATCAACAAAAGTATTATTGATAAACTATAATATTACTCCATGGTTGATGATTCATAAGGAGCATTTAATGTTGTCATTATCAATGCTTGGTAAACACCGATTAAAAAATGTGGATGTCACCTTCAACCTTTAAATGATGAGTTAGAATAATAATGTGATGGAGTAATAATGCATGACCCTTCAAAATCCTTCATTTAGAGACAATGCAACTGTTACAATATATTATTTTGGAATATTTATGATTTTTTTGGGATGGAAATTATTTTTTCAGAATTTATCATATGTTAAAAATAAAAAACATCACATGTGTGTGCATGCACACGTGTTTTTATTTGAATTATACACAATGTGTTTTAATCAATTCAATATTTAGGTCTCTCAACAAAAGTAAAGTATGTGTGTCCAATGTGTGGTGATCAACCATGTGGAATTTCATCCAAAGATCTCAAAAATGTCATATACAAAGGCCATCGAAGATTCTTTCCAATGGAACATGAGTACCATGTTAAAAATTAAATTAGGTTTGATGGAAAAATTTATATTAGAGAACCTCATAAACTTATGTCACCTGGGTATTGGTATAAAGCCTTCACACAATCATGTCTAACGTCAAATGTAGATATTCTTCCATAATGGTACATAGATCAAGTATGGTTGTCTGAAATTAGCCACAAAGTTTAAATTCATGTAGGAATGAAGAAACTATCTATATTATGTAGTCTCATGTATTGGGATAACTCATTAGTTGGGAATATCTTGGATTAAATGCATATACTTAAGAATTTAGCATTATTTATATGAAATCATGTCTCTAGCAAAGAGTAAGACACTCCATTAAGTTTTAGAGCTGATTTGAAAGTCATTGGGACAAAGAATCATGTTAAATAAAAAGAAGAGGATCCATGGATATTATGTAAAGATAAATTTAATTGGGTGGTTTAAACAATGCGAGAGATTCACGCATCAAATGACTATGGGTCCTCGATGAAGCTTGCATTTATTGTTACTGGGTGCATCACAAGACTCAAAACACGTGATTAGCATAACATTTTGAAGGTAATTCACATGTTTTTTGTCTTAAATTATGAAACATATTTATTTGTTTATGCAACATATATTTCCCTTGGCATTAAGGGGGTCATTTTGTAATCTTCCACTTGGCCTACTAAATGCAGTATATCAATTTTTCTGAGGTAATATGCTTTTTGTTTTCAACTACAACTCAACCATTTGTATGAAAAACATTATTATATTGACTTGCGTGAATACCATTGTTTGTAAAATAGGTGGTTAGCTTCAAATGAGATATCGAAAGCAAGGATTGAGCAATAGAAAGAAGATATTACATATATTGTTTGAAAATTGGAAAAAGAACTACCTATCTCTTTCATGGACTCTCAAACTCATATAATAATGCATGTTGTTGATGATCTTCACATCAAAGGTATAGTTAACATACGATGGATGTTTTGACCAGAGAGGTACATGAAGATCTTAAAGGGATTTGTAGAGCAGTTGGAATGCCTAAATAGATCTATGGAGGAAGAACACAATATTCAATAATTTTTTTGTTTACATGTCAGAATATCATGGGGAGGAATTTCCACAACTTCCATGTATTTTGGATGTCGAATGTGGAAATCAAAATTTGAAGGAGAACCTTCTTGGAGAAAGAAAATTTGTGAAACTTGGTATGTATTGAAATTCATATCAAACATATATCATGTATGATCAATGTGTGTGTAGTAATTAATTAATTATTTACAAGTTTTATTTTTAGGGCAAGTCAAAAAATATGCCATTAATAACTTCATAATATTTAATACTTCAGAGATGGTTGTGTGGCTTCAAAAATATGAAAAAGAAAAGACTAGCCGTGAGAGCCAAAGGATTGATTGAGATAGAAACATCCACGTAAACCACTCCCACCTAATCTGTAAATACCATTTACAGACCAACCTATCTTTAATGGATGAATTCCTATTTAGATAATATTCATGTCATCGATCGAAGGACAATGACACAAGAAAAATTGGATATAGTATGACGATATGAATATTTGGTTAATCACTACAAAAAAATTTCATAGATAAGTGTTTTATATACTTTTTGTAATTGTATTAATACTATCTTCAATGATTTGACATAATGAAGGTGAGTAAACAATTGACAATGTGGTTGGATGGAAAATATTTCCATGTGGAAAATATTAACAAGAGAAGGGTCACTAGTTGGTGTGGAGTTGTTGTTCCTTTTTAGCATGTCAACCAAGCTAGTGCTAATTACATGAATTTGGTCAAATGGTAATTGGATTATGTTGAAAATATATAAGAACTAATAAAAAATTATAGAAATTTTGAAGTTTTCATATTTAGGTGTACTTAGTACCCTACTATTGATTACAATTTTTCAATATGGACAATGAAAGTGTCTTCTAGTCAATTGAATTTATTTTTCTAGAGCATTTATTAAGGGGAAAGAGCCATATGTTCTTCCTCAACATTATGATCAAGTATTAATTTATGTAATTTTTCATATGTATTTCTTCTCCTTTTTACATGTATAGTTTGTTTTGAACTATGTTTATCTAGGTCTTCTTTTATCCTGATATAGAGTGAAGGTAATTGGAAATTTGTACTGCATTATGAGCCAAAGATGAAACATGTTGTTGATCACAACAATGTTGTAACATGAGATGGTGAACATGGCTCTAGTGACGAAGATGACCTTGTCGATAATGAATAAGATCATCATATTGATCAAGTTATTGAAGTTGTAGATCATGATGATCACATTGGTGATACTAATTTTGAAGAAGATGATGTTTTTTTTTGGATTGAGGGTAAATTGAGGGTGTTTGAAAGGACCCACATGCTTGTACACTTGAGGATTTTTTTGAGAGGATCCACAACCGAGTTACAATGAAGGGGACCACTTATTAGGAACCTAATTGAAGCAACCATGAAACCGAAGTGAAGATGCAGCGACCATCGACAACGGCCGCAGCGAGTGGGACAACTTAGAACAGCTACTAGCGTCGGCAGCGAGAGGAGCAGCCACCAGTATCAACAGCAAGCGGAGTAGCCACAAGTGTCAGCAGCGAGAGGAGCAGCCATGACCGCAGCGAGAGGAGCAACAACAGTGAGCGGAGCAGCCACCAGCGTCAGTAGCGAGAGGAGAAGGAGCCACCAGCGTCGACAACGAGAGGAGAAGCCACCAGCGTCAGCAGTGAGGAGTAATCACCAGTGTCAGCACGAGCAGAGATGTAGTCTCTAGCGGTGAAACCACCTCCGAGGAGGATCGTGCCTCGGGGGGATTTGAAACCGGGTGGGTAAGCACACAACCATGTGACTTGACCACACCACTCCCACCCCATCGGCTGAAGAAGATGATGTTGACGAAAGTGACAGTGGTGAAGTTCACGAATCTATAGATTATGAAGATGATGATAAAATCAATTTCCCAATAGGTAGATAGTTGGATAATGAATGGAATATTCCCATAGCTACATATATGGAGAGGAAGAAGAAGGGAAAAATATTTTTGACTACAAATCCAAGTCATGTAACCAATGAAGAGTTGGCAGAAGTACAAGAAGATGAAAATGAATAGTCGAAAGATTCATAAGCCTGTTTCCTTTTATTCTAATTCATTAATTCCAAATTTTATCTTGGAATATAAATGTACCATTATATATTGTAAATTTATGTAATGCATGTTATGTAAATCCACATTTGTTAATATATTAATATAAATACAATACTATATAATTTAATATAATGTATATAGTATAATATAATATAATATTAACACACACACACACACAATTTAGAGTGTATACAACATATATTAGTATATATCATATTATATATTATGTACAATGTGTATATATACACCAATATTTAAATGTATATAATATGCATAGATAATAAACAAGTGAATATAATTATGTATATATTAATATTATGTCTAATATAATATATAATTTAAATTATTATTAGTTTATACATTATAGATATTAGTGTTTACTTTTAAAAAACAAGATAATGGTGCAAAATTGCTAAACAATTGTGTCACATTTACGCCATGTTACAACCTAAAATAAAAAAATAAAAAATTGTACGACTAAAATGCCAAACCCAATTTATTTTGCATTCATATAGAGAGAGAATGGAGGAAAAACTACTGATCTAGGAGAATATAGTGAGAGGATTTGATTAAAAAATGGAGAGTAAAAAAATGGCATATCCAAGTAGATGTGGTGGGAAATAAAAACCTTTAACCTACTCTATGGACCCAACAACAGAAGAGGAAGAGGAAGAATATCTAGTACCTATACAAAGAAACCCAAGGAAGGAGGTATGTTGATTTTTCATTTAAATGATACATATTTTTATTGTTATTTTAGAAATTGAAAACTAAATAAAAAACCCTAGGGCAAATTGTTTACCACAAAATAATAAACCATATGGTAATTTTTGTAAAACCTACAATAATTTGTTCTATAATTCATAATCCTTCATTGTATTCATCAACTATGAGTACATTGACTCCTCTTATTTCTATAACCATGGTCCCGATTAACATATCTCCTCCTCAATCTTTGTATTCCTTGATTTCCGCCCCTTATCTTCATATTACCTCCCCCAAAAAGGTTTGATAAGTATAAATTTCTCATGATTTGGAAATACAAAGTTACATAGGGAATGTTTGTTAATATGATACCCATTATTTAGCATTGAAGGTCTAGCATAATACACTTTCTTATATTGTCAACCTATATCTCCATATTTCTTAACATAACATTACCAATAATCTCTACAATAACATTGTCCTTTTTTAAGTGTATCTCACACACAATCTTGGAGAAAAACTTGGCCACTGTGTGGTAATTAACACACATATGAAGGTTCTTTACAACACAAAAAAATGTTTGAGGGTGCATGTTTAACAATCCAAACATAAGTGCCAACTTTTCAATTTGGTTGAAAATGAATAATTTTTTTCTCCTTGTCCACATCACACTCAGTACATGTTTAGAACATGATAAATATCCTACTACCTTGTGTTATTGGGTGTGATCTAAACGTACACCATTTTATGGTGTTTAGTCCAACTACATCCAAATATATTTTCAATTCCTCTTTCCTTCATAAATATCCTTACCATTTGAACCCCATCTCACAATTCATACTTCTACATATATGTTTTACATGAGCATAAGTTTCAACCTCTAATTGCATTTCCATAAAAGTTTCCAAAGCCATTTCAAATAACATGTTTTGTACATACCTTGGAGTCATGAGATTCCACGAGATGACATTCTATCAAGGTAGTTCTTTGATAATCCTTGAGGCCTTGTCATAAACACCAATAAATGCCCATCCTGTAATCATGGCAATCTAAGAGACCAACTTTATTCTAGGAATTTAGTCAAACAACTCACATATTGGGTGCATTCCCCATCACTTTGCATACATATCTTCTAATGTCCCTACAACTACAATATTTTTCAAAAATCTCGTCTTAGGGCATGTTCAAGAGTGATTCATTACATCAAAGAGTTTGAAATCATCCTTGCAAAATATAATGTATACATATCCCGCAATCATGTAGTCCATAAGCCACATTGTTTTAAAGGCATTTAGTCAAACAATTGATATACCAAGGGCATGCCCCAATATTTTGCATGCATATCTTCTGAAGCTCCTACAACTACAACATTTTCAAAAATATCATCTTAGAAAATGTTCCAAAGCAATTCATTATGTCAAATGTTTTGAGAGCATCCTTGCCAAATCCATTGTATGCATATTTTGCAATCACAACAATCCATGAGACCACATATGTTTTAGGCATTTTGTCGAATAATTCACGTGCATTGTGATGTGAATAGCATGTGGCTAATAGAAGGATATCTCTATTGGATCTCTACCCAAATTGAGAAGGTAGAAAATAGAACGTTTTTTGTTATAAATGTGGTCAAGAAATAGAGTGGATCAGCATATTTGTTCAAATTTCGAGGACATTATGAAAATTTTTAGCAGTTAATGGTAGTGTTTTGAAACTAGAGAAGAAACCTCACAAAATGAGGTAGAGTAGCATGGATCGTATAAGTTTTGTGTCATTTTGAAACCTATGTGGATATCGATAATGTTCTACAAATATTAATAGATTGACACATATTAGATAATATTGTGTAGCTAGAGGCAATACATTGTGATTAATAAAGTGACTAGAAGTGGAGTCGAAGAGAGGGAGTCATTATAGGGATGGTGTTAGTAGTACATCATTATATGATTCAAAACAATGCAACACAAGGTGGAATCATGTAACCTACATGAAATGCTAAGAGGTGAGCTAAGAAATTTGAATAATACGTGAGTGTTGAAGTATAGTTCATGACACATGGAAAGAATGAAAATTCCATGGGATATGTAATACACCAAAATAAGAGCTCAATGTCAAAATATTCTTGGAACTTGAAGGCAGAAGGTTAAAAAAATTTCCAAATGGAGAAATTTGACTGACATCATAGAGTGCAACGCATAAAACCGGTGAATTTCAACCACTTTCCATGGGTTAGACTACTACTTGTAGGAAGGTTTGTTCAAAAGGAATGCAATTGTGTGTACCTCAAGGGTAAATAAGATAAAAATAGATCCAAGGGAAATAGTTCAAAGGATTATATGATCACTTCATCATAGACAAGACCTTAGTTCAACTAAGTGAGGTATTATTCATTACTTATTTCTAAAAACTTTTGAAATTTTCAATTGGAGAAAAAAGTTTCTGAAAACTGTGGGAACGCCTAAATATGGATTTTGTCTTGGATTCACCTAGAACGCAAAGGGTACTTGTGATTATACATTTTTTCTAATAGATTTTTAAGATGTCTCATTTTATTGGTTATAATAATCTTGTTATGTTACACATGTAGCTAACTCATTTCCCAAGGAATTTATGGGATTGCATAAATTTTCTACATGGTATCATCTAAGAGAGAGTTCATCATTTTTGGTGCACTTTGTGGAAGAATTTTGAATACAAAGTTACAGTCTAGTTATGTATGTCACCCATAAGATGATGGTCAGATGGGGGTCATCAACAAAAAACTTAGCAATTTTCTAATTTATGGGTCAGAGATAAGGTAAGGACATGGGATATAATCCTTGTGATAGTGAATTTTGTGTGTAATAACTATGTAAACCAAAGTGCTAGGAAGTCACATTTACATTTATTTTATGTACTAGTTCCAATAGGAGTTAAAAATTTGTGTGATATTTTGTAAAAAAAGGGAATATGTGTAGAAGTTGAAGACTGTGCATGATACATGAAGGATATGAATGAGAAAACACATACATAGTTGAAGAAGATTGATGTATAGAAAAATGACTGTGAATATATAAAGAAGGGAGATTGGAAGTTCAAAGTGGAAGGACATGGTTCTTGAATACCTATGCAAAGATAGCTTCCCAAGAGGAACATATGACAAATTGAAGTGGAAGAAGATTAGACCATATAGAGTCTTGAAGAAATTTCATTCAAAACAGGTATAAGGTAGCACTACCATTTGGGATAGAAATTTTCCTATCTTAAATGTTCAAAATTTGTTCCTATACTTTGAGGGACATAAAGATGAAGTAAAAAAAACAAGTCAACGTAAATTATAAGCACTAACTACCATAGAAATTATGTGAAGGAGTTCAAGTTATTCTAAATTCATGCATATCAAATACAATGTGCAAAATGGAATGGAGAGAAAATACAATAAAATGAAAAAGGTGTAAAAGTTAAGGATGAATCTTGGATTACCACAACCAAAATTTCTAAATTTAGTCAATATATTGAATCATGCATGAGAAAAGGCTTATGTTTATTCTTATTTGAAGGGTGTGTGATGTAATATCATCAGGGTTCACTTGTAATCTTACATTACCAAATAGAATTGGGTGTTAGGAGGAATAAAATCTTATGAAATTATATGTATCTTTGTGTGACCTTGTGCAATATTGTGTAATGTGTTGCATGTAAGAAGAGATAGAAAACACACGAGGATTTAGAGGATTTTAAAAATCCTTTAGATTTGTGCTCTTGAATCTTCTTGCATAGGGACAATTCTTACTCATACATTTATTAGGATATGTGCCTCACATGTATCTTGAATTTTTACAACTGTCACGCTTGAAACTCTTACAAACCTTGTGATCTTTTTCCCACCTATTAGTGAATTTTATAAAATTTTACACCCCTTCATAGATCCGTGTTATTTTCCACAACTATCAAAATCAATGCAGTTGGACCTAAAAACTTTGTCCTTGATTTTTTTCTTCACCAATGGATGAGTAGTAAAATTGGTATAGTTTGATTGAATGAATTTTCCCCCACGAGTAATGACCTACAAACCAAATGAATTGAATTGATAAAGGTTTGATTGATTCAAGGAATATTTGTAAATGTGTCTTTAATTGAAAATCTATCTTTACTTATTTCTCCATATTCTATAATTAAATAAAACCAATAATTATGTAAGGCATCTTGGTATAATATCAAGCATTCTTAAAAGATATATCAAGAGCCATAAGGGATTTAGATCTTTGAGGAAAGTTCTAGTTTCCATATTAAGTTCTTTGTTAGTTGGTGGTGCAAATCAACTTTCAGCAATTAATATGTTGTTCATTAAATCACAAACATTTAATCATAAAACTAGGGGATGTAAACTTGAAATAATGTCAGTGTTGTATGCACAGTTACAATGATTTAAGAGGTTGGAAACAAAATAACTTTTCACAAAATAATGCTGGAAGTAAAACAAAACTCGGACTCAAAAAATAAACGAATGCTAAATGCTTATAACCGAAATAAAGTTGCAAATTTAGAAATCAAATTGCTCCTAATTAGACATGCATGAAATAAAACAATGGAGGGGATGTAGCAGACCGTGAGTGGGCCCTGACTTGGGTGTTAATCCCTCCCTAACTTTGTGACTAAGAACTAAATGACAAAATTCATATCTTTATTGATTTTTAGGAAACATTGCATCTAGGAACAAAAAGATCAGAGTGACCTTTGTTCTCCAAATCTGACTCTCTAACTTATTCTCTGCAACTTACTAACTAGCTTCGAACTTCGTTACCTGGCACTAACCCTTCCTTTATACATCATCATTACAGCACGTGAGAAAAATAAGAATACAACAAGGAGTCTTCAACAGAATGAGTGAAAGATTCAACACATGTTTGAAACACATAACAAGGGTTTAACTAATCAATCAGTTCTTCGTGAAACACATAACAAGTGTTAATCTAACAACAAGTTATTTATCAATGACCAAATCAAAGATTGATTTTTTTCCTAGTTTCACATGTTCTTGTTGTAACTGCTTCGTCAATGACGTGTAAGGACTTGAGTGCCATAATTCCATGTTTCCAAATATCTTCATAAATGCAGGCACTTTGTTGTGGATGACTTCCTTTGGCTGCAGATGAGTTGTTGCAGATAGGTTCTTTGGCTGCAGATAGGTTATTTCATTGCATATGGAAAATTACTCACAACCAAGACTAGCATCAACACATATAAAATCATCCAAACAATTTATTGGGATAGCAAGAATAAATGCACACACATTATCACAAAATAAATACAATTAGAGATAACTATATTAATTAATCATTATGGCAAGAGTGCATGATTGGGATGGTAATTTTCAGCAATGTTCCTTGAAAATACATAGACATGGTTTACAATATCCTTATCAAAATATAAAAGATGAGTTATTATGAAAGCAATTTATACATCTCATCAAGGTGCATTATGATTGCTAATATTTAAGGACCTTTGTGTTCTTAGCTTAAGCATAGCCAAACAAGAATGATCATCAAATGAATAGTCATCATCATACTTGGGGGTGGTGATATTGATGTTAAGGGTTTCAATGACCATTTCACTAGGTGGTGAAGCAAATATCACTTCGGTAGGAGGTAAATAAGAAGATACAATGACAAGAATTGCATCAATTGCTTTCTTGTGAGAACATGATTACAAAGAACGCGAAGCCCATAAATGATAGAATTAGGAAAGAAAAAAGTATTGATCTTGAGGTTGATCATTTTAGGTTTATTATCATCCATGTCAAGAAGGTTAGGTGGGGGTTCTTGAAAACTCGGGGTGCTCACTATAAAGTCAAAACAAGTCAACTAGGTATTTAAATCATTGATGCTCTCAAAATGGGACACAAGGTAGTTCCTCAAGAGGGGATCTTATAGACGTCACATTTATGAAAATATTCAAAGTTCCACATGTTCGTGTCACCTTGAATATTTAATACTAACCCTAGTTAGGGTAACTTGAAAAAATTGAAAAGTAGATGAGGCGATTGCCCACATCTAATGCGTCCATGGTCGACCACGAAGGATCTTATTTAAAATAGGAAAGTTGAAGAACATAACTTTCACTCTAAATGAACATCTTCCTTTGATTTTGTGCTTTCCCTCCATGTTTGATTTCATGTGAAATATTTCCCTTGGAGTCATATAAATAGAAATCTAACCCACTCATTTACTCACCCGACACTTATTAATAAATCCTCTAGAAATATCTATCAAGCATCAAGCAAAGTTTCCTGCTCTTTCCTATTTCAAAAGTAGACACTAAGAGCAATTCCTATACAAGTTTGAAGCACTCTAAATTAGGTTAAGAGTAAGAAAAACCAAGATTTCAAAGAAAACAATATCAATTGTTCAAGGGATAAATTCTAGTTGCATACATGTAGATTACATTATCATTATTGTACTTCCAATAGGTACAAAACTATGTGAGTTTGAAGCCACTTCAGAGTAATGTTATGTAGGCGGTGCAAGGCTGCCTTAACCCAAACTAGTGACCTATTTTAACAAGAATTTCAAGGAAGATGGAGTTTTAAGATAAGAAAGATGATTTCTAAAACTTTTTCATGTCTTTTGGATCATATATCACAAATTGAGCAGAATCAACATTCATAAGTTGTCATTCAATCAAAACTCCAATGTTATGTGTAGGATATGTCTGTGAAACTTTGGACGGGTTGTGGTTGGTTGACCCTATCCTATTGGTTGATTTTTTTGGGAGGAAAATAAACATCCAATTTTGAATACTAAGAAAATATTGAAGATACCTAGCTCGTTACCTCCACCTTCACACCCAAATCAATTATTAGATCACATTAAAAATTATTTGTATAATGCTCTTGTCAATTTTATATGTTTAGCATATTACCTAATTAATCAAACACACTTGATATTTATTGTATGTTCATATTTACCTATTAAATATTTAATTTAATAATATAAATATACATAGTTTCTATATTACAGTTATAATTACGCACTTAGGTTAATCTTAAGACCCACATTCGCACATATTGAATTAGGGGGTTTAATTAGTAGCCGAATAAAACCTATGGGGATATATGTTGAAATTCATACACTTGACATGCATTGTAATTAGATTTTAGATTAACCTATAAAATAGCCTCAATATTTGATGAATTCCAAAGAAGCGACATATGTGCCAGAACCCTTGGGTACAAGAGCTCACTTGACTTGCATGTTGTTGATCTAAACGTTGATGAAGAGAGGAGGATCATCTGAAGAGAAACTCATTTGGGATCAATGAATTGATGGGGAAGTGATTAGATGGAGATTCATATGTAGCTAGATCATTTTGGATTATGGGCTCTTCACGTTATTGAAGTATACTTCTATTTGAATCATGCAAGAGGTAGTCTTGCCCCAAAGTTGGTAGTGAGGGAATAATCCTATTGAAGAGTGTTGAGATAAGTTGATTACAATGTTTAGAAGAAGTTCAAATTAATTTGAAAAAATGGATTTGATTTGAAAGATTTGAGAATTGCATGACACGATCCCATTCATCCAAGCTATGATGAAATACAAGATTGGACCTGAGGGATCTCAATTTGAATATGATATGAAGAGAGTGTAAGCTCAAGGGATTTTTTTCGTTCTAAATATTTGGCATCAACCATGTAAGGTGTAGTGTTTGATGATGTTTGAGATAACATATTCTATGACAAACTTATCGGACATGTTGGTTCAGGATGGCCAATGGCGTTGACTTGGACATATTTTTTCATAATTTTAGTTATCTGAAGATGGATCAAAAAAATTATGCCCTGTAGGGAAGGCATGAACAATCATATAAGATTTGGTGATAAAGAGTAGGGAATGTAGTATCGATTGTGGAAATTACATGTCTTTTTTCATTAATCCTAACTAGATTTTTGGTGGACTCTAAATATGGTTTATAAGAAGTTTCTAGTGTTAGTTGAAGAATATGCTTGAAGTTTCTCATTTCTAGGTTAAGTTGTCTCAATTTGGGAATGATTATCCAAGGGATCGATATAGACTTGAAAGTATTCATTGGATTGATTAATAACATTGTGACGATCATGATGTTGAGCATTATCACGGGACGTAATGGCTTTGTCAAGTTTTTTATGGACCATAACTTTGTGATCGAATTTGATACCAAGTGAGGAAATGTGAGCAAAATGCAGAAAGCTTTGCAAATTATCATGTGAATGACCCCAATTGGCATGCCAAAAAAAAAAGAGATTCTTATTATACCATGGGGAAGTGGGAAAAGAGGTATCCACAAGTGATTGATATGGTCTAGAGAGATATTGCCTCATTTATTCCATGGAGAGAGGTCAAATTGATGTTATTGATGGTCTTTTATAAATTGTTTCACGTATGTGATTATGTCATATGTAACATTGCGATTATGAGGTTTTGTTAGAACAAGTAGATTCTTTTGAGCCTAAGTTTGAGGTTGAGCTTTCCTTGCTTGAGGTTTCTAAAATGTGTGAATATAATAGTCTTTCCTCTTACCCTTCTGATGGAATCCTCCAAAGTGATTGGAGAAAATGACTAACCTTGTATTGAAGGAAAGGTTCTAGAGAATCGAGGAAGATTTGATAGAGTATTGTCACTAAAGGTGTGATCAGTTATGTTACGAAGGGTTTTCCATCACTAGTGAAGGATTAGGAAGCTTCGTTATCGCCCTGCTTGCAATTGACAGAGACATTCAAATTGTTCTCAGGCAAATATTGACAACGGAAATCTTTGACTAAGAGATTTATTAATCCCTCAAGTTCAACAATGGGTTTACTTGGAAGAGTATGGTACCAATATAAGGCATCACCAATAAGGGTCTTAATGAAGAGATTGGTAGTGACATAGGAATTGTCTTTGATCTAGTCCTTGTGTCAAAGGCCTTAATGTGAAGATTAAGGTTAGTGGAACCATTGTAAGTGAGAGAAGGGGTGATACCTCTTATATCCAAAGTGGATATTTAGGGAGCCAAAAAATCCTTTCGAATAGATTGGAGTACCTTATTGGCTATGGGAGTTTGAATAATTGAAATCCCATTGGGAACTGCAAGAGAATGTGGGGGTGGACATTGGTGGGGTACACGCCACAAATATGTTGAGGTATATCATTCATGTGAGCAAGGTTTGCTTGTATTTGAAGAAATTGATTGTTAGTAGTAGTTTATTGTCGACTCATTTGGTTAATAAGTTGAGTTGGATCATTAGGAGGATTTTGGGAAGGTGCATTGATGGTAACACCAATTGAGTACTTGAATATTTTCTCTAAACATAGCTATCAAGAACCCATATTCCTCCATATATGCTTCGATAGCCTTAGGAGGATGTCCCCATACTTTGGTTTTCCCCATTAGTCAAAGATTTGCCCCATATAGACATATCACAAACCCATATTCCTCCATGCATGCCTAGATAACCTTGAGAGGTTATTTGACCAAGTCAAGGTAGCTTTAGATGACCTCTTGCATTTCAGAAGTGTAGTCAACATAGATGTTATCTATTTTGTCATCCTCTTGCTTGAATTACTCTCTCCGATCGTAGTGGTCGTGTTTGGTGCTGGTATGTCGAGACCTCTCATCTTCTTGGATCTCTTGGGATCAACATGGACCATCTCCCCCCTTTTAGGTACTCCATGGATGCTCCTGCTCACCTCCTTCCGAGCACGCAAGACTTGCACAGAATTATCAGAGACGACGTATACATACTATTCACTCAGATTACGTGGACCAACCCCCAGGAGAAGCTACGCCCGAAAATGGCCTTCTATGCCAGTCACTTCCTGGAAGTCAGCAATGGACTCATCATTCGGCCCACCTATATCTCCCATCATTGGATGCATGCTCTTCGCATATCTTTGGTCCAGTTCAGAGTTGGATCCCACAAGCTTCGGGTCGAGCGTGATCACCATTTGGTTCGGTCTGAGAGGATCTGCCAACTTTACTCCCTTCAGGAGGTTGAGACAAAGGAACACTTCATCTTCTGATGCCCCATCTATTACGAGATTAGAGGGAGGTTTCATTGTCTTTTCTATGAACATCCTACGTTCACGACCTTCTTCAGGTATTATGATCAGAGGTGTATTGCTCTCTATTTACATGAAGCTATTAAGCTCCGTGACAAGGCCCTCCATCCTCCTTCCAGGGAGGCTACTACTTGATGGATCACATCTTTCTTTGATTGGAACTTGAGTGTGAGCAGCACTAAGCGGGGACATGATCCTAGTGAAGATCTTCTAGTTAGATCTGTTAGGATTAGAGGAGCTTCTTCCTTGACCAGAGATATCTGGATTCATGCACAGCCAAGGGCCCCCTCTTTTAGACGACAGACCACTAGGACCACCCAGAGAGCTTGACATTCCATGAAACATGGGCGTCTCAAACATTTTCCAGTCCCTGACACCAGACAGTAGCACATCACCAGTTTCTCTTCAGCTAACCTTGGGCGACAGTCGTGAGGGTTGGTGTCGAGGCCTTTCTCTCCACCTCCCCCTCTTTCCTTGTGCTCTCTTTCTTCTTCTTTTGTTGTTTTCAGAGACCATCTTCTTTGCTTTCCCTGTTGTCTCTGCTTTGCTTTGTATGGTGCAGTCTCATTGACCTATCTTTGTGGTCACTTGTTGGACATTTAATATAATTATCTTATCTTATCTTCTTGTGAATTATTGAGATAAGATCAAGTAATCCTTTTATAAGCTCTAATATGGGCTATCTTTTTTGCATTGGTACCAATCATGTTGCAATTGAAGTAGGAGGGAGTTTGTTTAAGAATGAAATCCCAATATATTGGTTTGAGAATTGGCATTTTATTGAGTATTTTTATAGTTGAAGAGACGAGTCATCTTAGAAAGATTAGGAAAGGTTTAGGAATATTTTGCAAAGATAAGATAAGAGGATTTTGCAAGGATAAGATAAGAGATAAATGTAAAGAAGACTCAATCAGAATAGAGTAAGATTTTCGTCAAATTTACCCTAATCTATGCAAGTAAAGAATATTCTAATATAATATGTTCTTTCTCTTCTGGGTAAGATAGACTACGATAATGAAGGCAACATTCTAAAGATACACATAAGAGGGTTGTTGGTTGCTAAAGATGTGGATATAGAAAGATGATAGCCCACACACTATGAAAGATATAGGGTTTCAAAGCCTAGATCTAAGACATACGAGTAACATCTAACTAGGTCTCAAATATAGATTGATTGTAACAAAGTTGTAAACATGGATTGTAAGGATCAACATGTTGTTGAGCCAAAAGGGTGGATTGTAATGCAAGGATCGATAGATAATAATGCAATAGCTTAAGAATATACTACTCTATTGTGACCTATGCATGACCAATCAAATTGAAAATAACATAAAAGAATAAGATGTTAGAGACACTTACCTTCATACAACTACTATTGACCTAATAACTTCCCCCTAGGGTTAACAACCCTTATGAGAGAGTTGATGTGGGGGGTCATTTACGAATAAAAGAAAACCTAGAAAAATCACTTGTTAAAGACTCTAAAGACTGGGTAGATCATGGAAAGTGCAACTGCTAAGCTTGGGAATCCTAATTACCCTATCTCGAAACATATACTATAAAAGGTAAGCAAGACTAACTTCAAGACCTTGAGATCATATTTGCTAGTGCAAGCAAATCAAATGACTAATAATGAGGTGACCGCAGAAGCTCTCAAATGCCGCATATACGTAAGGATCATGATTAAACAATACAATTTATTTTAGCCAACGACAACGACCATGGTCGATGAAATTGACTAATAGAAATCAAAGCTAGACAACATCAACCATGCTCGAGGTAATGTTCCATCATGTGGTCCTAAAAGAAAGTCTTGGAGGATGTAGGAAGACTTTGGAGCTACTGAAAGGTAATATGAATGAGGTATGTGTGTGTTGTAAGCATATATATAGGCAATTGTAAGAAGATAACAAGGTAATGTTGTAAGGAGATTGTAAAAGGATGGTTGTAAGGGTGTAAAAGGTATCTAAGTTTTCATAACATAAATTGCACATCAAGGCCATCTCATAAGTACAACCACCAACCCAATTCAAATGTTCTAATCACCCCGCTCAAGACAATATCCTAAGGACACTTAAGAATCCAATGCAACAACAATGCATGCAAAGAGCAAAAGACGGTAAGAGTGAAAAAGAACAAACCATTACAAACATTTGCATGCCTCAACAAACTACGCATAATATTACAAATACAAGTACACTATAAATTTGGTGCAAAAGAACAATATAATCATTGCATGCTTCTGGATTGCATAAAATATTACAAAAATATTAACACAACAAAACTCATACAATATTCCTAAAATACTATGTTTTTTAGTTGATGCAAGATTGCAAATAAATAAGTTTTATTTAATAGTATTGCAATAATTACACACTACTATAAGTTAATTATGTATTAAAAGACACAAGCTTGTTACAATAAGTATTGACATTTATTAATAAGGTTTTAAGCAAGTATTTATAAGTTTCTCTCTTAAAAATCAAGCAATGTATTTTAACCAATCATTTTTTAATAATATTTTATTGTTATATAATATGAAGTTATAAATAAATTTAAATTTGTTATTTAATGTTTTAATTAATTATTTAGTAAATTTAATTTTATTAACATTTCTATTAACTAGAATTTATGTAATAAGACATAAACTGATACAAAACACAATCCAATTATAACAAAACCACAAACATATACAATAATTTAACAAATATATAAACGAATACAATAATTTAACAATTGAGATATCTAGGCATTTCACACATTGATTCTTGATGCAATATGTGCTACCATCATCCTAGCATATTACTATCATTAGATATTATTCTAATACTAACACAATTTATTATACCAAGGCAAGGAATAGCCATGTTGATATTCATTTAACACCATCTTACCATATTAAATTAGGTTCAATTCATTATTAATTTGAACCCACTCAACATTAAGATAACAATTTTTTGTGAAACTATTACATGTAATGAACTACTTGTTCGTAGCATTTTCCAATTCACCTACTCTCGTCTTTGAGGTATAGTGTATTTACACGATGTACTAAAATTTTAATTTCATAAAGTATAAGGCACCAAAAATGCTCTCTCTAAAGAATTAAGACTAGTACCATCATATTACTATTCTAAGAAAATGTCACAAATAATGGAAGCGATTGTTAACATTTCTTGTCCATTTGTGATTGGTATTCTTATGTTATGGGACTAATAGATGCAAAAATTGAAATTAGACAATAACATTAACATTGATTGTGTGTATCGTATTTAGAATTGATATAAAGAATACATTAGATAGTTGTGCTATCTAATTGAGACATATTTATGTGCATAATGTTGTTGTTATGCACAAATTAATGCGGTAATTATTCCACTTGTGTAAGAAGAGCTTAATAAAGTGAGACTTAGATAGTCAATACTGCAGAGATCACCAATAATTAATCTCCCAAACACCCTTGTACTTATTATATAAAGAACATGTGTCAAGCTAAGTTGGTAGTGTAGTCATTCAGGCGAACCAAAGATATATATAATTTTGGTAAAGTGTAGACTTCATGGGGTTTCACGGTTGACTTTTGTAAGAGGAAATTGAACTCTTAAAAAATTAAAAATTAAAAATTAAAAACTATTATTGCAATAATATTAATATTAATAAAAAATATTATTTTCCTTGCATGAACCTTTTCTTTTCCGAGAGAGAGGCATATTATAGACAATATTTCTCAAAAGACGAGTGTTCATTCCAAAATCATTTGAAATGAAATGAAATGAAAGATTTTAATGACGTCCACGAGACTAAAGAGTCTATGGGACCACAAGAGACAATTATATTAATCAGATTTCAGTCTCCTCTCAATATCCGCTCTTCAGCTGTGAATCTTGAGGATGAAGCCCGCCGTCGCTGGGAGCTTTGTTCCTTCGAAGAGTTCCTCTAGTCTGTCCACCTTTAGGTTGTTTTTGTACTGAATACGGATATCCTCATATGCTGAACACTCCATGACAAAATGTCATTCTATCTCGACGACCCCTTTGCTGCAGAAGAGACAAATTCTCCTTTCCCAATCTTCCTTTGGAATAGTCCATCTACCAGTTTCACATCGAAGATGATGCGATCCAATTCTTAACTGCGCCACTAGAATCTTTGCGTTACCCTTGATAGTTGCCCCTAGATAAGCTTTTTCATCGTGTTCCCCAGTGTAGTTGAATTCTCTAATATAATGTGCTTTCTTTCGACCAATCTAACCTGTCCACATGGCAGTCCTGAACTTTTCTATCACATAATGTTTTATTTCCCTGTTTCTGTTAGGACACTCCTGCAAGTTGATGCCCCATTTGTACATCCATTTAGTATTCTGATTCATCCAGGTTTTCTTTCTGCGTTCTAAAGTGTCGTTCATAACTATTTTGGGCCAGCAAACGTTGTCCATGTTTTCAACTTTTTTCAGATAGCTTATCATCCGAGATATTGCCGAAGCTTCCAACGAGAAAGAACCCGCTTCAGCTAACAAGATCTCATAAGGAACAGTTGATTTGACTTTAAGGGAGCTTGTGATTAGATGTTTCTAGATTCTCTCAATCTGTCTCCACCCGTGATTTGGCATGCTACTTCCCCAAACTTCGCAACCATATAGAACAACCGGCGTGACCAACAATCCAAAAAGGGTTTTTTTAGTTTTCCAGTCCCAAAGTTCAGCTTTCCTGCACCTATTTTGAAGTAGGAAAGATGTTTTCCAACCTTCCTGAATCCTTTTTGCTTTACAAGTCTCCCAGCTAAGTTTGTGGTGAAAGTCAATCCCAAGATATTTGTATTCAGTGACTTTCTAAAGGGCTCCCCTCAAAAAGGAAGATGTTTTGTCTCTCTTTCCTTTTCAATGTGAAAATCATGATTTTTGTTTTTGCTGGTGTTCACTTGCATCCCGACTTCTTGACAAAAGAGCTCTAGCGCTTTTAACTGTTCCCTCAAACCTTGGGCTATTTTTGAAATTAGGATAAGGTCGTCAGCATATAGAAGTAACTTCACCACGAAACTTGCTAACTGAATACCTCCTCCCTCAGTTTTGTTTAACCAATCTTCAAGCTTGTCAATGTATAACCCGAATAATGTGGGAGAAAGAGGGCATCCTTGCTTGACACCGATGTTACTACCGAAACATTCGGACATACCTTCTCTGGTTTTAATTTTAGCTCTGACCTGCTCATACAATTTATGAACTGCTGCTCTAAGCTCATCTGGAATCCCAAGCTCCTCCATCCTATCCCAAAGTTTCTTTCTAGGCACTGTGTCAAAAGCCTTCTTGAAATCAACAAAACAACAAAAAACTTATTCTCCTTGGGTGTCCCAAACCTTCTCAATCAGATGCCTAAGAGTGATACAATGATCAATTGTTGAGTGTTTAGGTCGAAAACCCGCTTGCCCTTTTGCTCTTTTACCCTCTCTTTCGGCCCAGCTGCTGATTCTCTGCTCTATCATACCTCCAAAGAGTTTACCAAGAAGAGGGTTGATCATTATGGTGCGGTAATTGGACGGATTATTAATGTCACCGCTTTTAAATAGAGGAATAACAACATTAGTCGTCCACTCCGTTGGAAAGCCATTCTGATTGACATCAATGAGTATTTTTCTGATGTGTGGCGTGAGGACCTCAACCCCCCATTTTAAAAATTCGGCTTGCAGACCATCGATGTCTTGGGCTTTACCATTTGCTAGATTCTTTATTCCCTGCTTGATATCTTCTGTCGAAAAAAGCTCAGTTGAAGTCTCAATTATGGGAGGGACATCTTTTTGTTGAGGACGTTCATAAAGGGTCCTTGCATACTCTAACCAATGTGCACCTGTGATATTATTCTCTATGTATTTTTTCTTCTGTTGTAACTCCTTCCAAAAACCTTTGGGATTGTGTTTTCCAAGAGAAATTAATTCAGTCCTTTTCTTGCACACATAGCTCTCTTTTTTGTGTTGTACCAATCTCTCATAGATCTTTTTATTTTCTTTGTTCATCCCATTTTCTTTCAAAGCTCTCTTGGCAGCTTTACACTCTTCATCATACCATGGGTTTGTCGGAAAAGTATTTGCCACTCTCTTTCTAGGCTTAGATCTCTCACAGACAGTTAGAGCCTTTTGGATTAAAGATATCAGCAGATTACTAGGAATATAATCACTCGATCCCTTGGACGCCGTGTTCTCTATATCTTTCCTCATTATCTGCAATTGCTGCTTAAGGGCTGCAACAAATATTCCCTGATTTTCTTTATTGAGAATGATTTTTCCCTGTTTTTGAGATGCCTTTTGCATGTGATGAGCCTGATTCCTTTGTTGCTGATTGAAGGCGGTCCCAAGTTTTACCAAGAGAGGCCTATGATCAGACTTTAATTCGATAGGGCAATCTCCAATTTCAAACTCAAGAAGCGTGGAGATAAAACTTTGAGAACAAATTACGTAGTCTACTACACTTTGCCCATTGTATGTTTTACAAGTGATGTTGCCTAACCTGGGCCAAGCTCTCATGCCATTGCAAATGACCATGTTGTATAAGCTACATAGGCCTAGAAGCTCAACTCCAAAATGTGACACCCCTCCACTGTCATCCTGAGATAGTCTTTCCCAAAGCTTGTTCTCTTCTTCTTTAAACCATAACAGATTGTCTTCACCTCCTTCTAAACTGGTCAACTGAAGAGATTGATTATTGGCAGTCCTTGCATTGAAATCACCCAATAGAATTATTTCTCCAGATGTACTGAAAACAGAAACTCGAGAATGATAAACTAAATTGAAAATTAATATTGAGATAATAAAGTAAGTTATCGAGTTCATAAGATTGCATCATGTCAACTAACATAAACAAAAAGAAACTCAAACCTATACTAATAAAACTCTAATCTCATATTTGACTTTTTAATTTGGTCTTAAGGACTTTAAAAGTCGTCAATCATCATATCCACACTAAAACATAAAATGCAGACAGCAATTTGTATGTACATATAGAGAATCTAGCAATGATACTGTTTGTGGATTAGAAAGTGTTCTATTGCTATTTAGCTGATATGTGAGGTACATGCATATTTTTTACATCAATGGCTAGTCAACTACTAACCGGGCTTAGAGCAATGGAAAAGTCCATGCCTGTGCTCTAAAATTCTAAATCAATGACTATCCAACCTTTTGGCAAATTCATGGCATAAAATCATGCAATTTGGTAACAATAACATTACTTCATAGGTAACTTTAGAACTGGCTTCATTCTTTATATTCCCTTAAGATGGATCCAATAGTGGGATCCAAAATGTCAGACAAAAATAATTGAGGGAGATGAATCGAGAAGAATATTCTTCATTATTACATTACAAAGAAACCAAACATGAGACTAAAATAACATTGTCATCCACCCATACTTATCGCTGGTCATCAAACAATGTGATTACTTGATCCTGAATCTGTTGTTACAAGAATCAAAGATGTAGTCAAGGGGGCAATTGATATTATATACATGATATTAGACTCTACTACTCTCTACTCTGGCATGCCCGTATAGACTATATATAAGGCCCCTGCCCAACATCTAGAGTTCATACAGGACAGCCTAATATGAAAAACAACATTATTTTGACAATTTAGAAAACATCTAACATCTAGGAAAGATTCCATTGAGTATCAAAGTTATATATCAGGGACAGGTGCCCAGAATATATTTTACTTCATAGAAGGCAATACCCGTAACATACGACTATGAAATCTTGGAAAACAAGGTTGAAAATCACTATTTACATTTAGAGAGATCCATATATTGAAGCACGCCTCCAAATATTAGTACAGAAGTTCTCTAACATATTTGAGATGTAATGATACTATGATACTACCGTACAGTCTACCATCATGACTTCCTTCCCGTTCCAAGTGGCATACAAACCTTTCAAACTGAAAATGTTGAAAAGCTCTCCTGTCATAAATAACAGCACCTCAAGCATTGCAATAACTACTCAAGTTTTTAACAATGGTACATTCTTTACAAAGTTATCACTTATTGTCACGGTAGAAGAAGACGAGGCCCAAAATTATGCAAATTTGATAAACAGTGGAGAGCAGGCCCAAAATTACACAATTTTGATAAACCTTTCCACTGTTTATGCTATCCAAATCAATGATTTGTAACTCTAGTTTGATTCATTCCGAATTTCTTCATAAATGTTGGATTGCTCATTAAATTTGTACCTGCAGAGGAAATTGAAAGAAACACTAATGTAATGAGTAATAGCCAACGAAAAAATATCTGTGATCTAATTTCTGAGCATTGATAGAACTTAGCAAAAAAGGCTGATAGTGGCGTTTTTCACTTTACAATAAAATTGTCTCGTCTACAATGAAAGTAAGACATGTTTTAAGAGTTACTTATACCCAACTATTTAAGGATTTGCCATCTATACAAGGATTTTCTACTTATAGCTGTGTAAACACTGCTATGCTAAGCAGATAGTTTCGGTGATTACAATATATAAAGGAAAGTCTCAGTGATTACAATATATAAAGGAAAGTTCAAGCCTAATGCTTTTAAGGTGTATAAGAGCATACTTACGTCTTGGAATCATTATATAAATGCTTCAGAACATGCATAATGACCAGATATTTTCTGATGATCATTGTTTGGCTAGCTAGCAAAAGAGAATTACAAATGCATACCTTACGATTGATAAAAAAATGCAATTTTCGATGAAAAGGCATAATGACAAAATGCAAAGATCATGCTTTCCTTTTGCATATTCAATAGATACCCTCTGCAAAATTGTTAATTCACCTAAGAGGCTAGGTGCAAGTGTGCATAGCAATATAAAATCTCGCTGTCCTTGCACCTATCTTTGATGCATAACACAGGACTTTTCCTCTCTCGACCACTCTCCTAGGCATGTTCAATTTTATCATCCATTTTTATGAAACCCAAGCAAGCCAACTTAACCCTATTGGACCCTGCGGTCATCTGGACTCCTTTGGACCTCCAATGGCTAATCCGAGACACCATTACGCAACTTTCGGAGAATCTGCGGTGCCACCACAATCTACGTTTTGGTCATCTTTGAGGTGCCTGAACAGCTCTTTTCCGCCCTTCTCGGATTTTCGGCCTCTCTTTAGACTAAGTGTGACATCATTACCCTCCCACTTGGATTTCAAGTTTGCCCATAAATTATCTTATACGTTCATCTTATCGATATCTTGACAATATCCAATACAAGGCACTCTTATACACAATCGCCTACAGCCAATGATGTCGTTATTCATTTCCTTCATTCCTCATCTCAAGCACTCATATTCTGTCATTTAGGTGTTACGATACTACTCGGCCCAAGAAGATAATAGGGAAGCCTATAATTTATCATCTCATTATGCGTCAGAGCTACTTTGGCAGCCTAGTATCTTTCTCAATCGCTACTCTTCCTCACTAATATAGTATCATCCACTCAGCTATATTGGTTATGGCTTGGACAAGGAGTTGTTAAACATCTGTACGAGATCATTGGCACCTTCCTACCTTTGATTAACTATAAGTTAACTCAGGACTTGTTCACACGGTTTAGCTTCCCCGCACAAGAGGTACTCTTGCTTGCTTTCTTGCCCCCTCCTCTTGAGAATTAAACCTTTGTCTAGATCTTTGCACGTAAAAAAAACTAGAAAATGTAATCTACAAATGAAGATCAGGAGGACAGGGACTGGACGGCAAGCTTATTGGCAAGTCTGGCTGAGTGATTAACTACCAACCAAAGCAAATGGTGCCCAAGGTTGAAGGTGGAGAAATCTTCCCTCATCTCCTGAAGAAATGAACTTTTTGGAACCACAAGCCTCGGGAAATAGGGAGGAGTGACCGCAAAGGATCACTACATCATGGACTAATCCAAATGGTATCGAGTAAATAAGACATTAATCATATCTCAGTACAAGTCAAAAAAACATCAAATGGCCAATGCCACATGACATTGCACCTATTTGACAGAAGCAGGGGAAAAAGGACCAAGCACTAAAATCCCTCAAACGACCACAAATTTGCCTGGAATTTTATGTGGGGCTTCCTTAGGCCCTACCCCACCTACAAACTGAAATTCAGGTCAAAATTCCATAGTTTGACCTCGAATAAAAATGCAGTGACAGTCAAAAAATATTTGGCTATATCTGGGTCATATTTTGTCAAAATAGGCTCAATTTTCTTCGTTTGTCCCCTCACAAATGCATATTTCAGAAAATTGTATTTTCCCATTATTTGGCAATATAATGCCATTTGGAGCCTAAGTCTGGACTGTGGTGAGCTGGTACATATCCATACACACCTACGCAAAATCAAATAAATATTGCATCAATTATAATTCAAAATCTCAAAAAAACAGTCCAGAATCCAGATCTAATTTCTTCCTTGAAATGGCAGGATTTTGAAGGGCAAAGAGTTGAAAGCCCAATGAACATTAAAAGGATTTTTAGCAAATAAGATTACTGTAGGAGTACTGATATGCAGACCACAGTAGTTTATTTGCTCCATTGGTAAGCCAGCTCTCTGTATTTTGCAGTTCAGCTGAAGAAATCAGTAAACCAATAGAAGCAGAGCCCCATTCCATGCTAGTTTTCATTCATGGGTTTCTCTAGGGTCGATATTGTGGCATATAGTGTGTTACTAACACTCTACAACTTAGGATGTTTATCTTGTACCTTCACAAATTTTTGATACTCGGGTTATTCTACTTCAAGACATGAGTGATATCCCTACATAACAACTTGATTCTTCTATTATATGACTCTCAAACTTAAACTGGTATTCTTCACACAAAATGTGATGCAATTTTTAACGCCCTTGTCGTTTATTCAAGCTATCAACAACAGCAAAGGTCAACATGGATGTAGATTCCAACCTGGCCATCTTGGAGTGTGTTCACACCAGATACGAGCCAAGATAGGTCATCAAATTGTTTTAAGTACATAATTTCGAAAACCCTTTCAATTGTGAGGTCGAATTGAAAGGCATCCTTATTTTTACTAGCCTATTTCAACTGAGATTTATGGGAGGAATTATGATCCTTTTAATGATTTCAAACGGGCATTGCTTGTCTTCCTCCATTGCCATAACCAAAAATACTTTTAAGTGCAATATTACATGAACAAAAGAACTCTTATCAAGTGTGGGTGGGAAGAATTATTGCTGTGTAACCAATATTTAGCAGTCAAATCATCTGTATAATGATTCAACACTACATTGGAAAATTAAATACCACGGATTAAACATGTCATGACACCTTTTGTAAACCTTCCAGATTGATGGCATTGTTTTGCAAATCTATTTCTACTAATGGGGGGTACCACAGGCCCTGTTATTGCTATGAGCCATTGTAGACCATTACAATTGTGTCCCAAAACCTAGTATTCAATTAAATTAGTCTCCAATGCAATATCATACATAAACACCTTCGCTTGAAACCTTGGAACCAATAATAACAATGTCTTTGACAAAACAAACAATGTGTACATGATGATCTTAAGTTAACGAGTTCGTAGGATGGGCACTCACCTAGACTACCCGGAAACGCGAAGTACCCCCCCCCCCCGTACCAGGCCTGATACGTACCGAGTACAAGTACGCTGTGGGTACATACCCACAGGCCCTGGGTGTTTTCTCTCTCCTCTCTCTATCCCTATCTTTTCGCTCTGATACCAACTGTAGTGCCCACCCATGTGGGACGCAAACACAAGACCAAATTTACTGGGATGAAAAAAAATGAACTTTCATTTTACTAGATACAACTATGCAACACCATATATGCTCACAAGAGGTTGCTGAACACCACATGCAATGGTTACACCAGCATGAAGAACATGCAAATATCAAGGTCACACAAGATGTAAAACAATGTCACACTTATATAAACGAACAAGTATGAAACCACGACCCAACCACAACATGAACATCACAAATAGGCACCTTGCAAAAATGGAAATTAAGAATATGTACTTTTTGAGGATGAGAATATATGCTTACTCGTTAAATGCACTAGGAACCTATAAGGTTAAACAAGAGAGTTTAAATGGTTGTGAAGATGAAACCATCTCAAGTTAAGTGTTAGAACGAACCAAAAAAAATGCAGTCTAGAGAAAAAGGAAAATGTATGTTTCATGTCAAGTACTCTTCGAACCTTTAAGGCTAATAATGAAAAATGAGCACAGTAAAAAAAGGTGTACCCGAGACGTACCCATGGCCTGTGGGTACGTACCCAAGCGTACACATGGCCTGTGGGTACGTACCCAAGCATACCCACATGGTTTTTTTTTTAAGTGCAAAAAAATAAATAAAACTTAAGGGCTTTGACTGGAATTGAACCTTGGAAAGTTCGTGTGAGATTCAATATTGCCAATAGGCTCTGAAGGGTCAAGAGAGATGAAATGGACTTCATTTGATTGACTTACTATTTGTGGGCTTTCTTGTTGCTCCTCACGGGTCCTTTATTCTTCAGTCAATTTGGAAGGCATGGGAACAAGTGAAGCACTTGGTGGTTGGGCAGCCTATCTTCTCTTCCTTTGACACGAGGTGCCAAGCCTACAAATCGATTTTGTCGAATCTGAAATATAATGACAAGATCCTTGCCTTGACAAGAGGCTGCTCTGCCCTCCTTTGGTTTGAGAAAGGAATTAAAATATTTCATGACTTGTACAGATTTGGAGAGTGGATGGAATGGACAGACCTTAAAGCTTTCTATAAGCTTCCTCAATCTCAGGTCAGAATGTATACAATGCTCAGAAATGCTTTCACAGCTCCCTCTACTGGACTAATTATGGAGGATGAGAATGACTTTTGGGATACTACGAGGTGGCTCAAAGGGGCCCTTCTCCAAGAGGCTACCTCCAAACAACTCTATGAAAAGATTGCCTTCTCCCCAAACCTCTCCCTGGGCCTTAACAATAAGTGGAATGTTTGTGAGCCCATTAGTAGATGGACTCGTAGATTTAATGTTTTGTGGTCTTCTTGTATTCAGTCAAAGAAATCTTGCTTTAGATAGCTTCTGATTCATAATAAGCTTGTTGTTGGCTTCTAATATTTTATAGGTTGCTGAGACTATAAGTTTGTTGTTTTCTTAAAAAAATTATATATATTTATATTTTTACTTTTTAAAAATATATTGTAGGAACGTACCCACAGCGTACCGTACCCGAGGTTTTTAAAAATTTGACATTTCAGCGTACCGTACCTGTACCTGTACCGAAACAGTCTAGGCACTGACCAATGTGAAACCCCCATTAAGATATGTTAAGATCTAATCATATAGTGTACATCATTATAATGTGTATTTAGATTATTGATGATGTGATGACATTGTGGGCAGGCGTACCCTACATATGGATTAGGCTTGTAAGTTATTGTTGTCTCTATTGGGGTCCCTAATAATTTTTCCCGTATGGTTGATTTTACATGGAGATTCTTATAGACACCATCCAAGAGACTAATCTAGTATGGCAGACATCCCACATAGTGATACTTACACTAATTAATAGAGAAAGACAGATGATGTATTTTGTGCGGCATGTGAACTCTTATGAACATGTTTTTAATTTTTAAATCTTTGTGTCCATTCAATATTGCTGAAGGCCTAGAGCATTTAATGCCTAGAAAAGAAAAGAAAATACAGAGAGGTACTATAGTATCATACCATTGGCCTGTCGTTGCACTGCAGAAAAGTCCTGTACTTGGGTCATAATAGTACCCTAGTTTACTGCTGTAGTAATATCTGCAACAACGGCACAATCAAATAAATAGCTAATATAATGATGGAATTACTATTAGCAAAATGTTTATAAAACAATACAGGAGCCGGATTTACTGAATATACAACAAAACTGTCTCTTGATTTGAACAAATCAATTTAACATAACCAAAAGTGCATTTTAAATATATAATTTGTATAAAAATGAAGTCTGGAAACTGAGAAGCGATATATATCCATCTTTAGAAGACTAAAGATGAGGCGTCTTAAACATTTCCTTTTTCTAACCATTTGAAATGCCCTTGCTTCCAAGAAAATACCTCCCCGTTGCTCATTTTGGATTGTAAATGTTTAGTCTAATCTCAACCTGTCAATCAATTGTGCATTAAATAAAAATTCCATTTATTTGTCACAATCTCTACATCCTTTCACAAGATTATATGTGGCTCAAGATTCTGTGTTCCATTTTCTGTTACCTTTTGAAATCTGTTGCCAAGAAGATAGCCAGATTGCCTGAGATTCACTTTAGATTAAAACACATACTTCAGTTCATCTTGAGGTCTATGAGCTTCATGAAACAGCCTGCCCAGTGTTCCTCTTAAACATGTCCTAAGAGAGATAAAAACATGTTTCCTCATCCCCCACAAGAAATAAGGATGGATGCAGCATCAGGAAACATTCTTTTCCTCCCCCAATTGTTCCCTTTGCCTGTGGGTAGCAGGAATGTCGCTCTCATCCTCCAGATTGGTGAATGTAAGAATGCAATCATCTAGAAACCCTTCAATCCACAAGGAAATCTGCAAGTTACTTAATTCCACAGCGAACTGCAGGCGGAAAAATCCACAATAACACAAGGCATTTATAAGTCCTTTGATTCCAAATGCGATGTCTTGAATTCACCAGTTCCAACAGGGATAATTTATCATACTAATTTCTTATTCATTTGGTTATATAAAATTTGAATATCTGTGAGTTTGGAAATTCTCTAGTATTGTCAGGTAATAGATATTTACTGAGATGACTCGAATATTCAGCTGTTTACTTCATTAGAATATTTACAGTTGTTTTGGCTTCTAGTACATCTGATGTGTTTATTGCTGTACTTGCAAAGTGATGATAAATGCTGTCCTACTGGTCAGGAATGAATTGTCATGAACGAATCCGAATATGCATTGTCATCAGATGGGGCCTGGTTTTGGTATATTCAAGTGTCCCGAGAAGGGGGTTCTTAAGATTTAATTGTCTCAAAAGGAGATTAGTTCTGGTATAATCCATGTCCAAGGAAGGTGCCACTTCTGATTTCATTTCTTGTCCCGGTACTGGCCCTGATATTATGTGTCTCAAGAGGAGATCCAATCCAAATAACTATCCTTGTCCCAAACCGGGTTCTGCGGGTCTATGTTCTATTGTCCCCCAAAATTAAACTTAAGTGAAAATTTGAGTCCACAAAGAAAATTGGTCACAATCAATCAAATCCAGTCAAATTGAAGTTGTGGAACGGATTTTATAAGTTCACGAGGCTCAAGAAATCAAATTTCTCTAATTGTTAAAAATAAATTAAAACATCGAAGTTTGTCGGAATTTCAGACTTCTCAAGCACATTTGCAAGCTAGTTGCAAAATGCTCACAAAATCCCAGATTCTGAAAAGCACCTCCCGGTGTCAATCGTACTTTCAGACTTTTGGTGCATGTTTGCAATTTGTATGCAGATTGCATCTAGACCTCTGATTTTCAAAATGGTCTTTCCCCTTTGTATTTCGGAGCTTTGTTGCAATTTTGCAATCTGTTGGTGCTCAAAATAGTCTCGCCCCAGTTTGCCTTTGAAAATCTATCGATTTGCGGCCTCTGTCACTTTCTTTTTCCCATGTTGTGCCTAGTTAATCTTTGTTGCCATTTTTAATCTGTTCTTGGGTCGTAGATAACTTATGGGTCCATGGTTTGCTCCTTGTTTCTTTGTTCCTCCTGAAAAGGTTTGTAATTTGGGTCCCCCGTCCTCTAATTGTCTAAAAACTCGGGTTCTCCCATATTTTCCGCTCTCCACAGTCGGGATTTGTCTTCCTTGTCGTTTTTGCCCTAAATACTTGAAGAAAAATGAATGGATGGATCTCTGAGAAACATATTTGAGCCTTGTAACATTTCTAAATTCTCTGTCCTCGGAGAAATTTTCATTTTCGGGCTCGAATGATCGTTTTTCTGTATTTTACAGTTTGATGGGCGTTTCTCCCAGTCAAATTTGCATCCTTGCTTCGATAGGGAACGTGGCCTCTTTTGGTTGGACGCGGCTCAGCTGGGTATTTCAAAAATTTCATGAAAGGCCTCAACTCAAAATTTGTCCACATGGAGGAACGGCGCTCGTTTGAGGATCTACTTTTTGGTTTGGCCCTGGAGTAGCGCCGGGAGGACACGTGGAGGTTTCCGCTGTTTTGCCCGGACTTAGAAAATTTTTATGCAGCTAAAACAATGTGGCAGAAAACAGGGACACGTGGCGAGCCCGTGCTCATTCAGGGTCTCCGTTTTGGGCACCATTTGAAATTGCGCCATGGAACACATGGAGGTTTCCGCCGGGTCTTCCCATACTTAGTCTTTTTCAGAGGGTTTTGGGAGGTTTGGGACACGTGGAGGAACCGCGCATGTTTGGGGACTGGCCCTGGAGTTTCATTTTAAAGAAACGCCAGGAGGACACTTTGAGGCCTCCGCTCACTTTGCATTTTTCTTGGACTTTTCAACGGGCCAAAGGAGACTGCCCCGGAGCATGACACTTGGCGCCTTCTGCTGAGCTTCGAGCCTTCACACAATTTTTGCCGGGCCAAGACACGTGGCGAGGACTGGCCCTGGAGTTTCATTTTAAAGAAGCGCCAGGAGGACACTTTGAGGCCTCCGCTCACTTTGCATTTTTCTTGGACTTTTCAACGGCCAAAGGAGACTGCCCCGAAGCATGACACTTGGCGCCTTCCGCTGAGCTTCGAGCCTTCACACAAATTTTGCCGAGCCAGGACACGTGGCGAGCCCACACTCATTTAAGGTCTCAATTTTTGGGGACCAACTCAATTTGTGCCATAGTAACACGTGGCAGTTTAACAAGTCAAAAGGAGCGGGGAAGCGTACCATCGAAGGCAACATCAGAATTTTTGCATCTTATGCTCAAAAGGGTTAAGATATCAAAAATGGCTCGCAAACCCGATGGAAGGAAAGGTCAAAGCTTGCTCTAGTCAATGGCAGAAGTGCGGGCCTTCGAAGGAAATTTAGAAAAAATTCTCTTTGTGGGAAAAAGAGTTAAAAGTAAAAAGGGAAGCGTGGTTCCGCTGGGACCCACATTGGAAACTTAAAGCGGAAGGACGGAGCTGTGGGGAAAACTTAGAAAATTTTCCGTTTTCCAAAAAGAGTTAAAAGTAAAAAGGGAAGCGTGGTTCCGCTGGGACCCACATTGGAAACTTAAAGCGGAAGGACGGAGCTGTGGGGAAAACTTAGAAAATTTTCCGTTTTCCAAAAAGAGGGTCAAATGGCAGAATTTATCCGCGGTTCCTTTGGGACTCGCCTCAGGACACGTGTCAGGCTCATTTCTCAAGGGCGGAGATACGGAACAAAATGTGAAATTTCTTTCCATTTTTCCAAAAGTTGTAAAAATTCAAAGGAAACCCCTCGGGTCTGTTTTTTAACTTTGAATCTTCCACATGGATGACCCAAATTCAAAGTAAAGATCAACGACAAATAAGAGTCTGAATCTGATTTTCCCCCCATTTTTACTGAAACACACCTGGAAGTGCGAATCTTCATGATTTCTTGGTATTTCCTACACGCCAAGTAGAGAGGGGAGTTAATGTTGATATCTGAGTTTGGTGGGAAGATTTGGAAGACATCTTTCGCCATTAAAATGGTCTGACTATCGTGCTCGATCGGATTTTCTGTTTTGCCTCTCCCAAGCAAGCAAGGAGCCAAATTTGACAAATTAGGGGCGGAAGTGGTTGGCAAATTGAAGAAAGAGTGATCTACCAGAGGAAGTAGTTGAATGCGGGAGATATTCGATGAGATTTGCCCCCTCGAGCACCTGGCAGACTTTTTGCAAATCTGATTCTGAGAATCGTGATCAAAATCATGGCGAGCACTGGTAGCATTAAACATTTTTGTATTTTTGGGGAAGAAAGGGGGTTCATGTTGTGAATGTTATAAATGGCACAAATTTTTCGTGCAAATGGTTCGAGTGTGAGGGGTCCGAGACTGAATTTTCTAATAGAAAAAGCTTGACACAACCCATCTTTTTTGAGAAGCATTTTGAGAAGCTTATATACCTCTTTCTGTATTAAATCTGATCATGTCAAGGTGGTTGCAAGTGTACAGCCATTGACAAGCTCTGAGACTGTTCTAGAAACTTTCCCCTGCTGATAGATTTAATCAAATATCGAGCTAATTCTGTGTTGCCTTGAGCAAAATGTGTTTATTTTATTTCTGAATGTATGCAAGTAGTTTTTCTTGTTTCTGTTGCAATCTCGTATTAAAATCTGATTCAATCACACAAGCCTCAATCCTTATGACAGTTTAGTGGTATTTACAATTCCGTTTCTCGAAAGAGCTTTCATCTAGGATTGGAATAAGCAATTTAAAATCACTTTTCGTTCATCTGTTTCACAAAGATTGTCTGTAAGCCTCTGGGTGTATCTTAAGCATGATTTGACTCAAATCTTGATGCTTTGTTGGATTTTCTAATTCGAGCCTTCATAATAGAATCTCAAAGATTGTGTGAAAAAGTGCTAATTTGGGCCTTCGATTGAAGCACATATTCTAGTTAAAGAAACGTTTTAGCTATTCTATGGCATTTCGTTGGTTTAACCTTCCATTTTGTAAGATTCCTCAAGGATCTGGTGAATCAAGTCCATCCTTGCCCCACCTCCCACCAAGAAATTTATTCAAAAACAACCAATCCTACCTGTACTACCCCTGTTTGTCCTGTGTGCATGCACAAATGCATAATCTCTATTACCAAAACATGCAGAAGCAATCAAGGTCCCAAATGTCTTTAGTAACCTTTGCCTTGTTGTGAAAATATCTCCATAATTTGGAAGTGACAACTCGTGAGAGTCAGATTTGGTGTGTTGATCATATTTTCCCAAGGTCTTCTCGATAAAATTTATGCAAAAGAAGGATCTACCAGCATTCTTCAATAACAGAGGTTACAAAATAGGTTCTCTTACCTTGGTTAAAAGACACAACCTAAAATAGTTAGGATCAGATCACATGCTTTTAAGGTGCTACCCACTCCTTTCAAAACCTGAGTGCTAACAATTCAAATAGATTGCTTCCCCGGCTACAAAACGACATACATGATTATCTATCTGCCTCTGAGTGTCCTGTCAAAATCCATGATGTTGCTCGGTCTTTGAAGGAGATTAAATTTGGGTACCAACACAATCAAACTACAAATTCCATGTCGACTCACAAATCTTAATTTTCCCTATCTTCGACGGAGTTTTCATTTACAAAAGCAGTGAGAAATTCCACTGTAGACTTGGGCAGACTTTTGAGGTGCAAAAGTAGCTCAAAAGTCCAAACAAGACTTGGGCGGACTTTTCACGTGCAAATGCAACTCAAAAGTTTGATCAAGACTTGGGCAGACTTTTCACGTGCAAATGCAACTCAAAAGTTTGTGTCAAGTCTTGTGTAGAGCTTTCATGTGCAAATGCAACTAAAAGTTCCACTAAAGTCTTTATCAGAATTTTTAGTTGCAAAAGCATGTCAAACTTCCACTTAAGTATTGGGCAAACATCTTAAGTGTGAAAACAACTCCAAATTCCCAAATCCCGAAATACAAATATTTGGCATGAAAACACAAAAAATCAGTATGTTCCAAAGGTTGTGAGAAGCTCGAATTGTCCCTGGCTTCGGGGGCGTTGCCCCTTGAACACCGCCTTGTACCACAACAAGGAACATACTCAGACATTGTGGGGGTGTTGCCACCCACAGACCCCTGCTTCTATAACCAAAATAGGAGAAATATAATTATCGAAAGAACCATGTTGATACAAAAGGTCACTAATTTGATGGAAGGAGCTGATAAGGACAAAGATGTGCCAAGGGAAAATGCTTAATTTGCAGTTGTATATTGTTAAATTTGATTTTGTAGTTTCTAAATTGTGCACTTTTATGTATGTAAAATGTCACCTTATTTGTGTAAAAGGTACACATCAAATTTATAGTTTTGAGTTTGTGCTTTTTGACTTGGCCAATTGTGCAGTTTCTACGTTTAGAGAATTGACTTAGTCAATCTTGCATGTAGCTCGATAATAGGGAGCTTTTTCCTATGAGTATGCAGTCGTAAATCATTTGGAGGGACTTTTTGCACATTTGGAGATATTTGCTTGCTAGAGGAAGTACTTTGAGGGACTTCTGGAAGGGATTTCTTTAGGGATATTTGGAGAGACTGTGTTGCTCATGAAATTGTAAAAAAAGGACATGTTAACATTTCTTGAGGGAATTTGAATTGCTAAAAAATTGGAGGGATTTCTAGATAGACTGTTTATTGCCCATAATTTTGTACAAGAGCTTGTCTAAGAAGAAAAGAGTGTATGAAACTTTGTATTCATCCTTATTAAGGAATAAAAAGAGCTTTGTTGAACTTTGTGTCATAGTCTCTTTAGTGAAGTCATGTGTTCTTCAGTCATATGTTTGTCCTTCGCCGTTCTTTTCATGCATGTTAGATTCCAATAAGAAATGTTTCTTATATTTAATCATCTCCTTACAAACTAGATTAAGCTTTGAGTATACTTATTTCAAATGCAAGTTATCCTCTCTCTCTCTCTCTCCTCACTTTTTAGTTTATATTCCTTTTTCCCGAAGTAAAATCCCACCCTTGCAAGATAGTGTAGATATTCCACATATTATTTCTTGTTTATCTTGGCTTCCAATAAGGGGTGCCTCCCTTCACAATAGAGGAACTTTGTCCAACATATTGTTGTCAAAGCACCATATTATGCACACAAAAAAATATTTTGCCAAGAGAAGGACCAACATTGACATTTTTTTGTGTCCTAAAGCAGGGCTTAGGTCTAGTTCTACTTTCCACATTCAAGATGAAGCCTTATGTAAAAAGTTGGGACCTAGTGTTGGTTAAGACAGACCAGCTCTAGTATCGAGAAATTGTTGTCAAAATTAAACCTCCATGTCACCAAATGTGGCCTAGGGTGGTTGTATATTCCTTGTCTAAGAGGTACCCAACTCCAATATTGAGAATTCCTTGTTTACGGTGGCATATGGTGGTTGTATATTCCTTGTTTGAGAAGGACGCAACTCTAGTATTGAGAACTCCTTGTTTAAGGTGGGCTAAGCTCTATTAAATTACTACATTCTTTGGATATAGCACCCCTCCAGCTTTATACTATTTTTAAATAATTATTGACATGGATGGTGTGCGTGTATAGGTACATGAAGTCCAAAGGTAGTTGTATTTTACTATGGAGTGTGCATGTACAATTGAAGTCCAAGTGTACTTCTCTTGTATTATTCCATAAATTGTGCAAGTATCCTGTCATACGATAAGTGATAGTTCCCGTTTCCTCTCATTTTACATAAATTATACCTAAGATTTCATCTAAACTAGCACTAGATTTGTACCTATTTTCAGTATTGCTCCCAATTTATTGGATTCCCTGTTCTAATGTTTCTAAGTTCCCATTTATAATACTTACTGCAACATAGTTAACTGAAACTTCGTGCAATACAGTTACCAAATGAATATAAACATTGATGTTGCATTTGATCTGCGTGCATCCACGCCACCCTATGCTCTTACCTTGAGTGCCTTGGTCACTTGTGCCTGAATTCGCAGCCCCTTGTAACATGCACCTTCTGCACAATGCCAGGGAACATGCCGCGCAACAAGTCACACAACCCATAAGACCACATTACATATTTCACCCTATAGGCTTGAAGCACGCGAGTAGAAAGTGCTTTGCCCTTGTGGTGTTGAGAGGTAGTGCCACTGTTTGCACAGCAACACCGCATGCCAAGTTTTTTAGAATCTATCTCAAATACCATTTGGCAACTTTGCATCAGCTTGTAGACATATCACACAGCTCAGCCCCCATGTGGAACCTTAAAAAACTCACCTGACAATGTGGGTACTCCATGCCAGTTTGCACCATGCCAAGTGCCACTTTCAGGGCTCACATTTTTCCAAAGCATAATACAACATATTGTGCATCTGGCAGCCAAGCCACATAACAGTTTGGAGGTGAAGTCAAATATGAAAGCACAAAATTTAAATTTCATAATTGTTCTTTATGCCTTTGCAACTATGATTACTACACTACAAACTTCATCTAGGTCAAGGACTTAACCCATGTGGGGTTGAGGAGCAGTGTCGCCGCATACCAATTTTTTTGAGAATCAATCCCAAACACCATTCAATGCAACTTCGCGGCATATCGTAGCACCGCACAACATTCACAAACATACTATACAACTCAGCTCATGCACAAAGCCTCAAAAACTCACCTGGCCACATGGACACTCCATGCCATGTTGTGCCATACCAATTGGCACTTCCATGGACCGTGTTATCCTAGAGCACCTAATAACATAGTGTGTCCCTAGCAGCCAAGCCATGTAGCCGTTTGAAGGTGCAGAGTCATGCATGGAAGCCCAGGAGGTTCAAATTCCATAATGTTTTTTTATGCCTTCGTGGCTTGTAATATACGTATAAACATATGTAGAAATAGATAGCAAGCAGATGGTAGAAGGTAGATAACCATATATCTCTGGCGACAATATGCCATGTACAGAACACATAGATAAGTGTAATTTGTATTCCTATTCTACCATTTTCTCTGAATATAATTGCTACGCATACAACACATCTAGGTCCCTTATCTAGGGCATTGTTCCCCAGACATCCTAGGATCTGGATCAGCACTATCATATCACCTTTTCATTTTGAAATCAAAGGTGTTTATGTCAGTCTGCATGCTTTGCTCGTCATCTTTAGTGAAGCGGATCCTATTTTCATCTTTATTTTGTTATCTAAACAAAACTTTTTTCGCTCTAAATTGCATCTGTCTGACATTCACATTCCTCATTTAAATTCAAGCAAATAATTCAATTTTATCATAAGTCGAAGTAGCTTTTTCTCTCTAAAGTAAAATTACAGTCATCGGTGGTTATACGTTTATGGTGATCCCAGCCCTCACATTTAAGGTCGAAGTTATTTTTGTCATAATTTTTCCAAACTTGCCCACTGGGATAGTTGGATGTCAAAGTTATTTTTGAGCATAATTTTACCAAACTTGCCCACTGGGATAGCTGCATGCATCCCTCAACACTAATGTGTTTATTTTAACCACAAACTATCCAATAACTCTACTAGAATAATAGGTATCTTCATTTCAACTCACCCTACTTCGGTTTTGTGAATAGTTCCCACTAGTGTCCCATGCACTTTGCAATGGGAACAGTTTAAATTAATTACTTTTACCTGTGGAATGTAAAAAAATGTTCGTAAGTGTACAAACGATAAACACCTAGCTAATTCAGAAACCTTCGCTATTCTGAGATTCTTACTAGTTGTGTCTTTCAGATTTACTAGCCACAAGAAGAAAAGAGGTAAGCCTCTTCTACAATCTATTAGCGGCGATTGATTTAGAAGCCAATAAAGTCATAGGGCCAAAAATAAAGCAGGTCAGTGAGTGATGCACTCAGGGTTAGGGGGAATGAAGACAACCGTGACATTGAATGTAATGTCCCCTTTTCCAAACTAGTCACTATGGAAGACCTTATGCCCATTCCTTTTCCTGTGAGCATCAAGGAGCAAAGGAGGGGAACTAGCCATGGTTGTAAGTGATGTACCTTCATAATTAATTATTTTATTTACTAATCATGGCATTAGAATGGTTCGACTAGGGGGGGAGAAGACTTGTCAAACAAAGCAAGGAGAATTTATATTTCTTCGTTATGAGGTCAGTCTTCTTAAGTGAAGATTAAAAAGTGCATTAGGAGGTCGGTCCATGAGGATTGAGCCTCTAGTTCATCCTTGGCGCCAAAAGAAGGGGGGTACTTAAGGAGGATCGAATGGAGGAGGATCATCATCTTTCATTTGTTTTGACATTTACTTGGAGTTGGAGCTAGTGTAGCTTTTCTGCTTGCCATTGAAGGACGAAAATCCTTCCTTGGTCACCTATTGAGGACGAAACCCTTCAATAGGATCACACTTAGGGATGAAAACCTTCATTTGTGCATTGGTGGCTTCATACAGAGGTCACAATTGAGCTTTAAGGAGGATTTCATATTTATTTCTTCCCTTCTAACCCTAGGTGACATGCTTGTGTGAAGGGTTAGATATCATCTAGGGCACTTTTGGATAATTTGAGTTGATATTATTGTTCGTCATATTTTATAAGGTTGGAATCTACAATTTGGTGATTTTGGAGAGGTTTATGAGCTATTTTTAGCCCTTACTTTGTGGTTGCCCCACTGCTGTCATAAAATTAATTGCAATTGGGTGTAATCACTTAGTTTTCTTCATTTCTTTGATGTAATTTGGATGGATAAATGTTGTCGTGCTCGATATAATTATTTAGAAGCATTTTCAGTTGTTATTGCATGGTTGTATGATGATTTGAAGTGCCTATACAGTTCGCTGCCCTAAAGGACTGATTATTGATTGCTCGAATAAGGTGTAAAGTGTGCTTTCAGGTCATTTTCAGATTGATGCTTGTTGGTTGATGGTGTATTTTCAAATTTGAATTCATTTGGGGTCTTGTGGCCAAACCCTTATTTTCAGTTTTAACACTGGGGGAAAGGGTATTACAATAGGTATCATTTGCTTCAGCCTTTGTCTGATTTTTGCAATGTAGGATGGATGGCTGGGTAGTGATTTCTTTGTTAGGTATAGATTTCAAAGGAAACATTCTCATGGCTACCGATAGATTCTTGTGAATGCTTTGCTCAACCTTGGCAAAATTAAATGTGTCTAGGATTTCTTCATTGAGTTTACAAGCTATTTCCACAATAGGTGTTCTTTAGTCTCGTTCATGAAGGAATATAATATTACTCAGCCATCTGAAAATGGACTTGATGCATGCCTACGATGTTAAACATTATAGGGGTCACACGGAGAATATTGTATGTACATGTCATTTCTTGAGTTCATGGGAAAAAGTAAGGGAAAATCAAGGTAAAAGCTAGGATGCACAAGGGACGCAAATAATAAAATTAACATGAGGTCAAAAGATAAAAAGGAGGAATCCTTGACCATGCAAGTTGAAAAGTGAAAAATAAAAGTGAGGAGTTTGAGGTCACCACAGAAAAGAAAGAACAGACCAATAGTCATGTAAGCCCAGCCTCCTTCTTTGAGGTGTTAACAAGGTACTGTAATGGGATCTTTAAAAGGCCATTCAAATGAAGTAAAGCTCTTGACTGATCAGAAAACATGTGTTGTGAGTATCAATATGTATCCATGAAGCCTTTAGGAAGGATGAAAAAGTCTAAGGAAAGCATGCACCAAAATGAGGATCCAATGCAAAAGTTCTTTAAATTTAAATGATAGTTCAGTATGGTTTCTACTTGGGACTTGTACATTACAATGTTGACAATGGACTTTCTGAAATTGCATAAGTGGACGTAATGAAGGAGACATTACGGAAAGGTGATGCAACCATGGAGGAAGGGCATTTAGATTGCCTAAGCTCTGCAATTATCAATTTCAGCTTGTTGGAAATTTCCGTTGAAACTTTCAGTCAATGAGCTTGCTTTGAAGTGTTGATTTTTGTTGTTGGACCGTACTGATGCACCTATTTGGCTCGATGTTGCTACAGATCTGTTCCAAACATTGTACCTTTTGTTGAATGTAATAAATGGTTGGGATCCTTGTCGGCAACCCCAAAGTCCTTAGCCTTTAATCAAAAAAAGTAAATTTTATAGTGGCAATTATGTCTCATGCCAAACTGAAGGAATGTTCATGCAAGGGCTGCTTGTCCTTTAGGTTCATAATGCTCATGACATGTTTAAGGGCATTGTAATATCGTTTACATGCGATGTGCAAACTTTGGAGTCAAAAATTTGGAACATGAAGATCTTTTCATTGGAAATTATCTTGTGCATAAAAGTGAGAGGTCTTGGTTGATCACTCTGAATTACAAAATGAGGAAGTCCTTGCATTGAATTCAATGGATTGGTCTACTCCAGGGCATTGATGTTTTAAAGAAATTTGATGGAGGATTCAACAAGCTTGTGTTATTTTTAAAATTGTATTCTCAACGGCTAAGTTTCCACATTATGGCACATTTTCAATTCTCACTTGATAAATACTTGAAAGAAGTTCTACAAGAGGGTTAGCATATTAAAATCGCTTTTTTATTATAATAGCTGGTTACATATGCCGATACCAGTTCTCATTGATGAGAGCTAGGATAGGGAAAGTTATGTATCATACAACATTGATACGGTGGACAGTTTCTTCCAGCTTGGAAACTCGTCATGGATACAACTGGGTACTAATCTTGCACGCTATATATACCATGTCACAGGAGCAGTATCCCCTACTCCTGATTCACGATTGGATCGAAGAATCCCAGGTTTGTCAATGATTTTTCTTATGATTGGCATTACATTCGAAACAAATCTTAGATTTTTGAAATTTTTTTATAAAACCTAAGGGTTAAAATTCAGTGGGAGGTCTCATCTTCACTACCGAATCTATGCATCTTGAAGCAGATTAGACTAGGAGGGAACAAAAAATACCCAAATACTTTTTATGGTTAATGGCCATTACGGGTAGATATTCCAGTCTGACCCACAAGGCAATTGATTTGATCTTGACCAAGTAAATCCAAATCCATGTTATAACAAATCTAAGATTTTCAGGATTGACTGCTATAAAGACGCAGAAAGACTACCCAAGTGGTATTTTTAGTAGCGCTTGATGGGTCTGGCATTCTTCTGTTTTCATACAATCACATGAAGAATTAGACCCAGTTGTAGAGCAATGCTCCGATCAAACTCTCAGCTCAGCGTGAGTAAACCATAAGTTTGAGCTAGGAGATGTAAAGGCCTTGGCATGATCTCTTATCATGTTTTGAGGCTAACATTTCAGTGACATTCTTCCATTCGGCATATTGGACGCTAGGTCATTACATCAAAATACTCTCTTGACTCGACATCTTAGTGTCTTGTAGGTTTCTTACACTTCATGTATTTTTAGCATCACTGCAGGAACTTCCAGAAGATTCAAAGGAGCACTATCATGGATGATCACCTAGAGATTTGGCCACCTCGTCGATTTGTTATTTGCGCTTTTAGCCTGCTTATCTGGGTGAAAAATTCACCACATCCACATTGTTGCATTTGAAAAGCCATGATTCACCCAGTAACGTCCATCAGTTATCTTAGGATAGAGTCCTCATGTCCTCCTTTTCCAGTTGCCTGGTCACTTATATGGGAATATAATGTCCATTGACCTTTATTAAACTATCATTAACAATGTACACATAATAGTAATTGCATATCATACCATGACAAAGCAAAGCATCCAAACATGTTAGCAGCTTGTTTTCATAAAAAATAAGTCTTGTTACAATTTGCTCAGTATCAAGGAGGACCTAATACAAGCACCCTTTCCCCAGACGATTTATATTCTTGTGTTTATGCAAGACAGATGATCTTAAGGTTGTTTGTTGACACAGCTGATAACACTTTAACGGTAGATAACAAAGTCACTACAAACTAAAATCATGCCCCTAATTAGCGTTTTTGCTATTTTGACATTCTGAAATATGCCAGGCTTAATCATAGTAACATTGCCAGCTTGTCCCCCAGTTTCCATTACATTGGGAATTCGACCAATTCAATGGTGATAAACAAGGTCGCAGAATGAATAGAGAAGACCAAGAAAAATCTCAAGAGAGTTGTGCCTGTTGATGTAGACATATTGCAACATTTTCCAAATCCCGCTCTCTAAGAATCTTGCCTGCTATGTGTAAAACCAGAATTGTTGTAACCATTGAACACTATGGAGTCAAGAAAAAGCATGTTTCTTCCGACACAATTCTTCACTGCTTTCTTTTTATTTTCTTCATTTAAAATCGAAGCGGGGGTCAAGGTGCAACGCCCTTCACATAGTTTGGGAGCAACACCCATTTAATTAAAGCCAAACAAAATTTGACCCTTAGTGCAACCCTTGAAATGTCAATCAATGATAACAACCAATTTTCTTTGAAAAACCATTGCTTGTGAAATCTACTAAAAATGTTGCCGATGTACAATTGAGCTATAACAACGCATATACAAGTGTTATGGTTGGCATATCGAGCGCATTTTGCATTTGTAATCATCAATTTGGGCATTGATTTGTACATAGCTTGTATGATGAAGTGCGGGCTTTCAACATGTCACACATACGGTAGTGAGGGACATTCAACGAGAAAGGTTTATGCTCAAGACTGCTTATCATAATGTTACTGCTATAGGTTGTCCCATAAGAGATGCTAGAGCATATCATGTATGACTATTGTTGGGTTGTAAGGATGTATGGGATATATACAAGCTTGAGGGAGATTGTACATCAATGGGCAAATTTGAGGGAGATTGTATGACATCAATGGGAGATTGTAAGGGTGGGTACATCGTGGAAGTTGCAACAGAGGTTGTCCAGGATAGACATGGTCGAATGGAAGGGGGGACACTTCATTGAGCTCGAACAAGAGGGTGGAAATTGAGGTTGTATGGTGAGAGAACACTTTGGTCATGCAATGGTGTGATGTTGAAGTCGCATGATGGGGTAGGGCATCGAGGTCATACAGTGGGGTGACGTTGTGGTCGTAGGGTGGGGTGATATTGCAGGTCGTATGGGGCGACAAAACAATAGTTGGTTGAATGGAGGTCAACGGAAGAGTAATTGGAATGAGATTGAGCTTGTTACTTTGTGTAACTTCAAGGTTATCCTTTAAGGTCATACGGTGCTTTTCATGGCTCTTTCAATGCCCACCATTTAACTTTCAACACCTCAGATATATCATAAGTCTACAATCAAAGAAGAATACGATTGTGATGATCGGCTTTGGCTGTTAACGGGTTATTAACGGAAAATGTAGTCGAAAGTTCTGCCACACCCAACATTTAGTCATGTTTGTGTCTATCCGAGGGGCAGAGTACTACAAAATAGGTTGACTGCCCGGTTCAAGGTTGTCTCAGAGGTTAACAGTGCATCTTTTTAAAAGTAAACTCTTTAGATTTCATTTTCTGATGTCTAAGTAAAAATTAGAATACAGCAGTGTAGTTTTTATGTTGCATTTATTCGTTGTACTACATAGTCAAAAATTCAGAGTTTGGATAACATTTATCTTTGGGTTGGGTTAAAAATGGCAAATGGAAAACCTCGTAGTTTCCTTTGCAATGAAACCTGTTGAGGGAGTTAAGATTCTCACTTTCGAAGCACTGTAACTCAGATAATCATTGTTGCGGGGAAGGGCTCCATTTCCCCTTAGTTCCCATAACTAAACTGTCAGTAATTCCCAGATCTCTTTCGTTTCTTCTTTGGAGTCTGTATCCAGAATTCAGGAATGAGTTGATGGCTTCTTCCTACTAATTTCTCTTGATTTTCAATGGATGTCAAATCTTTTTCCAACTATATCGGCTTGGTTATTTTCATATGATTAAAATCTCAGTTATGATCAATTTGATGTCAATACATTGACTTTGGAACCCAACAGTGCATCATAGAATTTCTTTTTCAACGAAGGACTACAAAATTCAATAAAAACTGTTGGGTTCCAATAATTTCCTTTTGAATGAACACACTCAATGTTGGTTGATCTGTTGATTTCAGTTGGAATGTTGTAGGCTACATAGTTGGCTTCCCAAGACTCTTCAAGTCTCTAAAAGAACATTCATTCCTGGATTACCATCCGTGATGGTATTTGTCAAGTTCCTACCCCAACCTCCATATGCACAATTGTCGCTTGTTGGGCTAAGTTCATTGTTGAGAGCATAAGGTCAATCAATTAGTCACTTGACAAGGAGACTTGACTATGAATTCATTCTTCTTTTTATTCTCCCCATCATTCAATGTTAGGTGTGTCATTGTATGCTCCACGTTCGGGATAATGTCTTGTATGGTACAAGTGAGGGCATTCTTGTGATCTAAAATACTTTGCAATAAGTCAACTATCTTCACAAGTATAGAGCTCCGCAAGACCTGCTATACAATAGCTTTGTCGGACTTCAATGTGCTCTTTATTGTGCTTATATGTTCCTTCAACTAACATCCTTCTTCAACCATGGGTCAAGGTAATTGGCTTTCTTCACTTAGACTTTGGTAATTGCCATGACATCCATACCCTCAGCTACGCCAATCATATTGACGTTGGCTTGCATTATACAATTGTCATTGTTCTAGTTCGCGGCCCACATCAGCCACAAAGATGACCAGTGTCATTTTGGTGAGGACAACCTCTCACGAAATGGCCATACTTACTACACTCCCAACAATGTATAACCAGTTGTCCTTAAAAGTTATACTAAATTCAACTCCTGCCACCACTATTATTTTGTCTTCAATAGTTCCTTAGCGGTGTGTGGGTGGTGTCGATGGCTCCCCTTGTGTGAACAACATCTGCTCGTTATTAATCCACAAATTGTGTGGGCAGTTCTTGACTAAATGCACTGTAACTTGACAAATCTTGCACAAAATATCCTTACCTTCGTTCTTACCATCTCCCTTTAGTTCATCATTTGGAGCATGTCTTTTCTCAAGGCTTGTGTATTGTCATCACTAGAGTTAGGATCATCTTCTTTGCCTTTTTTTAGTGTCTCTCGCTTCCAATGTCTATGGCTTGGTTGTATGCATCTTCGTACGATGAGGGTGGGATCACCTTCATCGTCTTCCACGATGAGGGCACCAACCCTTCAATGAATTATTGCTTCTTCAAGCCACCAAAAAGTTCTATTTCAATTTTTCCCAATAGTTCTCTAAGTCTTTTCTCATAGGCGTGAACATTCTCAAGTTTACCCTACCTAGTATTATAGATTTCAGCAACAATTTCAATATCATCCCTCAAACGTTAGAATTCTTTTTTGAAGGCTTTTCTAAGTGTTTTCCATGTTGCTTTCTCTGAGCTTAGTGTGTTTGTGTACTAGTCAATAGTCATTCCACAAAGGTGGGATAGAAAACATCTTAACCACATACGTGCATTTTTATGCCAATTGGCCATCCATATGGTGATGCATGTTCGACAAAGTCATACAAGATCCTCCAATCCCCCACCAGTTGAAATTTGCGAGCTACTGCTTTTTTGACAGTTTCGGCATGGTTCTTCAAATATGAGTTTCCCCCTTAAGGACTTTGTCAGGTGTTCCTCTGCACTCTCAACTCTATCAGAAATGTCCCTACATTCGACCCTTCCTTCAGAAAAATCCAAAAAATATTTTCCACACCAAGTCCCTTTTCACATGACTCCCTCCTGGTTGTCATTTGGCTACCCGCAACCGAACTTTACATGTGATTTTGTTCCAGCACCCTTCAACCCAAACTAGTTGGTAGGGTCCATGCTTCATTCCTCTGGAAGGTGCTATGGTAATCTCTACCCACCCATACTAGTGGCATAGGGTCCAATAGTTATGGCTAAACCCTTTCTTGATTTGGCTTCAGTTTTGGGTACACTTCTAACGCTTCGGCCTTGCTTGTTTTTTAGAATTGGTAGTCGGTTACAATCTTTATCTTATCTAGTGTTACTCCACCAATCAAGTAGACCATTTAAATTCTTGGTCTCCTCCTTGATTATGTCTCCCAGCCACCTTTGTACGGAGTTGAAAGCAAGAATTATTACTCATTTGTATTGGTTTTCTTCTTCAAGAAATTTGTCTCATCACAATAATTTTCTTGTATTTAATGGTTATGTTTTGCACATAGATCTTAGAAGATAATGGGGTTCTTTGTCATGCTTCTCTTTAAACCGACTTTACCTTGACCTGAAGTTCTTTAAGGAAACAACGCAAAAATATAGAGTGATTAATGTCTATTGAGATATTAGCTATCAATAACAACGTACAGATATTAGAAATTGCATAACGTATCATGGCAGAGCAAAGCATCCGAAAAATAGCAGCTTCAATTCATAAAAGATGAGTGTCAATACAATTTGCTTAGTACAGGGAGGACCTGATATAAGCACCCTTTCCTCGATATATATCCTTCTATTTATAAGACAAATGACTTACGGTTGTCAATTGACACAACCATCAACACCCAAACATAACTAACTAAAATAGGTAATTATGATGCTAACCATGACAATACTAATATGCTAGTCTACATCCTCAATCACCCTTATCTCTTTTTCATGTAAGAGATGGTAGTCTACTCCTTTGTCAAGCATGAAATCTTCATTAACCACCACCTAAACTGCCACATCTGCTCTTACTACAATCTCTTCCTCGTCCTCTATTCTGAGATCTTCTTCACTCAATGCTTCCTTCAAACCCACATCATGTGCATTCACATGCACTTTCTTTACCCCCACCTGCATGCCCTTCAAAAGATATGCTTCTGCTGCTCCCCCTGCTAGATTCTCCTCAATCATTTTTTAAGGTTGTGTTATTCCAAGGAACCTTCATTCCTGCAACGCATGGTGTGATCCATACAATCTTCCTCTTTCTTTTCCCTCACCATATCGCAGAACAAAGTCTTCCATAACATCTATGCTAGCTTGCACAGACACTATCCCCTCCAACTCTTAAAATCTCTTGCATGAGTGGCACAGAACCACCCTTCCTCTTCCTTTTTGCCTCGACTTCCACTCAGGCCTGTATTGCCCTCAATACAATCTTCAACTCAGCCACTTAGGCTGCACACTTCTCACCCATCTCTTGCATACTTTCCTCACTCACACATCTAACCCACTAGTGCAACCTTTCTATTGCAATCCTATGCAAGTCATGCACCTCTCTATATCTCTCTCTCAAATCTTTGTTCTCTACCCACCTACACAAGTCGGAGAACCTTCTATGCACCCACTACCGGCTATTCACACAATGGAGGATGTACCCTAAGCTCTCTACCCACTACACAAGATGGAAATCACTCTCTCACTCATCCCATAGTTGTTACCAGCTCTGATACTATTTGATGCAATCAGGTTTAGGGGGTATAATGACAGACAACCTTGACCTTACAGGCTATCACCTCACACTCTCCACACTTGGCATCCACACATTCTAGTAGTGAGACAGGAAAACAAAACACCCTTATTTATCTTGCTTAAAGAAATAATAAGATTACACACCCCAGTTACTCTCCCACTCTCCTCTCCCAAATTATAATACATGAAGCAAAACATACACAACAATCCCTTAATAAGTTGCACTCTACTCTTTGTTACTCTCTAGACTTTCTCAAGCACCGACCTCACAAACGAGCATTCTCTACCTCAGACCTACCTTCTTCAAGTGTTTCCTTGTTTGTTATCCCCGTGAAGTGACTCTAGGGGTCCCCTTTGTTGTTGAAAAATGCTAAAAAATGAGCATTCAATGGTTTCTAAGCCATTACTTGGCTTGTGTAATTGTCACAAGAAAAACCACCACTTCACACAGTCTAGCAGCTTCAAAAGCACCACTTCATTATTCAATGAACCTTATCTAGAATCAAACACAATCAATTACCCCTTCAATCAAAAGCAGCACTTTGCATCCTTTACTGATACTTTCCTCATCAGCTTTTATCAAGAGCAATCAAAATCATAGTTCCTCAACCCTATTCCCACTTCATACATAGAGGGAGTAGAAGCGTAAGTCAAGCGTCGACTAGACTATATATAATCATAGGCTGCCCTTTACTGTGATTTCAACTGTTAGGACAATGAGGGGCAAAAAGGCCTTTTTGTCGGAGGAGTTCCAACTATATATAGCAAGTTGTAGACACTAAAGTTTGGTAACTTGTCCTTACGGAATGCCGAGTTTGACCATGCTCCCTTGATAAGACAAATGCTCACATTTGGAATCTAATCTCCTCATCTCTCTTGCTCTTCTACGACTTGTTTCTATTTTTACACACTAATCTAACATTAATTTATAAGAATATTATTTAATTGAATAATCATAAAACCTTGATATTACATGACACAACTTTTAGTTTTCAGTATTCATCTCTCCAGTTTGAAAATTGTATGAAAGGGTCAAGATGTAGGGTCTAGTCTTAACTGACCTGTACAGTCCCGCCCCTTCACATTCACCTTATCTAATTTCAAATTTCAAATTCTTATTTGGGTCGTTTCATCTTCCTAGGGTCAGCCCTTATTAGAATATTTTACCTATGTGGAAGGCTATATAAGCAAGTCATTATCACTTTATAACTCACCTAACACTCTTACAAGTTACTATTACAAATATCTCATTCCAAAATCACTCAAAGGGTTCCTAAATCTTCCCAAATCAGCTCACATCATCTAGAGTAGTCCCTAATACAAGTTTGAAGCACTCAACCAGGTCAAAGAGTCTAGCTTCATCCATTTCCAAGCATACAAAGGATCATAGAGCCATGTTTTAGCAAGAGATCAAAGTCACTTCAAAAATGTTGCACAAGGGTTTCAATCAACAAAAGGGTTAGGTCACATAGTTAAGGCACACCACATCTCATTACTACCATGTTGGATACATTCTATACTACAATTATCCTACTATCTTGGTGTCAAGAGACATGAGGGAACCCCTAGGGGGTTGGTTAGTTATACACACTTTACACAACACCTAGGATAACTACATGAGGCTTGATCCTACAATGAGGGCATGTAGTGAACCACTTGGATTGGTTCAATAGATGGGATTATGACCGCTAAGGGTAGTCCACCCTCACGACACACACATGTTTTCTCTTTTTGGTTTTTTAATGCTCTGATGAAGGGTTCTATAGGTTTCTAGGGTTTCTAATTTGTTGCAGGTTATTACAAGTCATCCCAAATTGTGTGAAGTAAGAGAAACATATAATGAAGATCATTTCCAGACAAGAAAACACACAAAAAGTTGTAGATCTAAACAGTCAAAGGGTCCAAAACTGTATAATTCTAGGTCAAGATCATACAATTTGTAGCCTAGATTGTACAACAGTTGTACGGTCCTACCCCTATTGGGTTTTTAGTTCTAGAACTTCTCATTAAAGCATCTACAGTTCCAAATCATCTTGTTTCATCTATCCTGCACATCCATATTCTCTCTATCCTTCCATGAACAACTAAGTTATCTATCTCTTGTATTTGATAAGTACTTATCATTTATCAATCATTTAAATCTATTTCAAGTTTGAATGCATATCTTGATTGTGTATAATTGATGTTGGAAGTTAATTAGATCATAATAGTCACTTGTTGTAAACCCTTACATCCTTTATTATTTGTTTACTTTAACAACATAAAATTAATTAGGGTGTAAACATTTGGTGAACCCGACTCTTGAATCAAATTTATTGCTCAAACCCTGGACTTAAGGGTTCTTATTTTGTTCCTCACTGATTTTAGTACATCATGTTTCTGAATCTCATGGATCATTATCAGCATTATATAGGCTATCCAAGGATTATTTCTCCCTTACCCCAACTATGTTAATCAGTTGTACCACCCTTGATAGTACATTTTCATAGCTCTCATGAGCATGTACATATGTTAATATTTTTACTCATTTCATGTGTTCATAGTCTTCATTAATACCATACAAGGTGATGGGTCTCATGATATGGGTGAAAATCATGTTTTATGAAATGATGTAGCATAACATTTTGCACACTATTTACAAGAGAATCATAACAATATATATATTCTTCTTTATATCACTCATGATCAACTCAAACATACTGTTGTATCTTCCATACTAATCCTAATCCTCCATTTGTCATCATATACATTCATCGACAATGCCTATTTCATTGGGGGCATCTAATCCTCCACTTCATATTATTGCCATGACTATCCCTATAACCACTATTATACCTACATCTCATATCTACACTCATAGTTCTTCACATGCTTCTTCTTCTGAACACACAGGCTCTTGAATCCCTTGTTCATACTTTACAAGCTCAAATATTACAACTGCAACAAGGTGCATCTTCTTCTTCTCATACTATGGATTCTACTCAACTGCTTCATAACCCACTTGCACCCAAAGTGGATTTCATACCCTTTACCTATTGTTTTTCATTTCTCCTAAATACCTATCTATGATGGTAAGGGTGATCCAAAGAGCACCTCCATACATTTCATGTTGCTTTTCTTGGACTAATCTTCAAATGATACATTTCTTACCAAGATTTTTCCTCAAAGTCTCAAAGATTTTTCCTTATAATGGTTTTATGATCTACCCATGCATTCTATAAGGACATTCACTCCTTTAGCTAATCAATTCCTTGCACAATTTTCTATCAATATTCATGAAAAAGTATCTTATGCTCAAATGAATAAAATGTGACAAGGTTCCAATGAGCCCATTCGCAATTATGTTCTATGATATAAGACTACACTTTCCAAGATGAACAATTTGTTGGTTGATAGTGAATTACAAGATCTTTTTACTCAAAGTTTCCTTGTTCCTTTGCAAGAATGGGTGATATTTGACAAGTTTCATTCATTTGATCATCTTTTTCATACTTTGAAAGAACATGAAAGCTAAGCTCCTCAACATGAATAAGCTCAAATATGTTACTCATCCTCCTATCACCTTTACTCACAAATTTCAAACCAAGGCTACTTTTAAGAACAAGGATATTGATGATAAACCTGAAGCTAAAACCATTGTCAATGTCATGTCTCAACCTACAAAGCTACAATTACAACCTTCTCAATGGTAATTCACTTGTTTACCTTGTGCACCACAAAAAGGGCTTCAACAATTACTTGAGTGTAACCTTGTATCTCTCCCTCCACCACTTGAGGTTGATACAAGCACACCTCATGGTAAGATATTTGATGTTAATGTTCATTGTGACTACCACCAATGTATTGGTCACTCCACTAATAGTTGCTTTAAGCTTCATCATGTTATACAAGACCTACTTGATGTTGGTACTATTGAATATGAGACTACACCTCAACCTAAGCCTACTAATGATAATGCAAAACTTAAAATCTTTAGTGACCCACTTCCATAACATAACTATTGTTAAATCTACCTCGGAGGTCCACAATGCTTACCGTGTTGTCCCACCTCCACCATCTTATGGTAACATGTTTGATGCTATGATTGGAATTGTTTTCACCATGGTCCCCTTTCACCAATTATTACTTTTGATAATACTGATATGGACACATGGGTTTGTTTCTAATACACTTTACATTCCTCGCTTCATTGATTGTCAATTATACACAATGTTGTTTTGGTTGATAGCACTACTCCCCATAATATGTGCACTTTTACATTACTACATTCTCTTGGGTACACTAAGAAGGATGTCATCATTGATCCTCAGACACACATTAGGCATGTACCCCTCCCTATCATAGTTGGTCCTGCTACCTTTGATCTCACATTCTTAGTGGCTCTTTTCTTACATCATGTGACATGAGTCTAGGTTGTTCTTGGCTTCACACCTTTCACAACTATACCTTTGTATTGCATCAATGTGTTAAGTTCATTCACAATAATCAAGTGGTTACAATTAGGGTATTCCTTTAAGGATCTTCCATCGTCAACAACTTGGCCAAAAACATATGGTTATTACTCTAGTACTAATACATTTATAGCTTAATTTTATTTCTCATGTTCTATGCCTCCTCGATCATACTTCCATGCATAGGTCTCCTATCACACTATTCATCTAGGATATCATACTTCTCATCACCAAACATAGTCTCCTAGGATCCAATTCATCTTCTGTATATTACCTCTCATGGGTCTTATTACCCTAGCTCTTCTACGACACATACTATGGCTTCTACATAGATCATACATGAGCATCCTTCATCTCTTTTGACACTTGATAAGGGGGCTTCTATCCCCTCTTACTCACTGCATGTGATATGCCTCTTCATGAGGCCCTTATTAGGTAGTTCTTGCTATCCCTTTCTTGTACCTATTTTCAAAATATTCAAAAACATTCAAATAATCACATAATACAAAAACATTCAAATATGAACAAAAATACAAAATCATGACATGTTCTAGTTTTGACTTGGTTAGCTTGTTACTTTATACATGATGTTTTGTCACATTGATTTGATAGATAACATATCTATTCTTTACACATGCATTCAAGTGTATCTTTGAGCTTGATGCAAGGACATTCACATATTATTACATGATGATAGGAGCCGGCTTGGTTCCTTACACTACTCTTTTGGGGGCATCCCTCCACACTATATAAGTGATTTTGTTTCATTATATGTTACTTTACACTTCCTGTCATGTTTGATTCATACATAGTGTTTATTGTTATTATTGGATAACATGAACTAACACATGTGTCTTGTGTATGCTAACTTATCTTGCTATCTCTATTTTTACTATTATTGTTTTCTACACTTGATTTCATATGTTGTTTCACTACTTGTTTATGCATGGATTCATTCCTTGATTGCTTATTGTGGATTCACTTGATTTTCTTATTCTGATTATGATGTTATGATTGTTTATTTATATGGCCTAAGTGCCTTGCTTGTCTTGTGACACCATGGGTGTCCCATGTTTGTGGATTCATGCTTATTTGTACATGTATACACTTGTTTCTCTGACTGTGGCACATTGTGCCTTATCTATTACAATTGTCTTGTGACACCATGGGTGTCCCATGTTTGTGGCTCCATGCCTACATATGACTATGCTTCTACATGTTATTGCTTACTTGATTGTACATTGTTGTTTCTATTGCTCTAATATTGCTAGCTTATGACACACTTGGCTTATACTCTGATGATTACACTACTATTTTTACTCATGACATGTTGATTGCTACTTTATCTATGGCTTCTAACATGTTTACTATGTTGTTTCTATACTTGTTCTACTATGGAGTAGGACATGATTGTCTATTTTTCTCTGTTGTTACTAGTTTATTTACACATGTATTCTTCTTGTTTGTTGTTTCATGTTTTTTTCCTCCATACCATGGTTTCCACCATGTGCAACCCTTTTACAGGTACAATGTTCTCAAAGGTGGCCACCATTTCAACCTTCTATGTGATCCTATGCAGATTATCAGACATATGGTACATGGGTACACATATATTCTTTTAAGCCATGTGCTCAAATTTTTTATCACATGCACTTAAAAGAGGGGGCATTCATCAAGATATTTCTATAACTATAACAAGATTACAAAATATAAGAATATATTTTCACATGGGCTCATATCCTCAAAAAAGGTCACAAATATTGAAATGTGGCAGAATTCAAACATGGTCAAAACCATATAGTACAAGGTCAAGACCATGGTATGGTCTTGACCATTCCACATGTTCCCAAACAGAGGGAATATTCACTCAATTTTTCAATTTCTACAGATTCTATCATTTATTTACAGGATTTATACACAGTTATAGATACAAATGACACAGTTCATAGAAAAGTTACAGAGGGCAATGAGTACTTCATTCCTTCTTTATGATACTATTCAGATTTAATTGCAAAACAAGGTTTGGGGGCATGGGCCTCCTTCTCCCCTTCAATGTTTCAAAATTCTACACAATCAATTTCAATCACAGTAGCACCTTATGGGGGCATGGAAATGTCCATTCCTTATAAGGTCTATTTTTTTCAAGTTGGAACAAATTGGGCCTAGATCTGTCTACAACAATGTGTTCTGTGGGTTTAGTGGAAAGTGTCAAAGCAAAATTGAAGACTTCATAGACTACTCTTTCCTCTTCTCTCACCAAATTCCCAAATGTGGAAAGTGTTAAAGAAAAAACTGAAGGCTTTGTAGACTCTTTCCTCCTTATCTCACCAAATTCTCAAATAAGGAAGGCATCAAAGCACATGGGTTCTTTGTAGTCTAAATCCTTCCTTCTACAAAAACTTCTCTTCTCCTCTACTATCTCCTATGGCACAACATTGGGGATTGATCACCCCCAATCCTCTGACATCTCCATAAGCAAATTCCAAGTCTCTCCAAGGCATGACAACAATGGGAGCTCCTCCCTCTACAAAATGAACAGATGTATTCCTTCCATGTTTTGCATCTCCTTTTGCATACTTTTTGAAATGTTCAAAGTTACAAGCATTATCTATATTTTTTGAGTTAAAGTTCAATTTCTATCATAGACATTGACTACACTTATGTTGCATGTTTCATCATGGAGCATGCCAACACCAACACATCAAGAAACACTTTCAAGTAAAAGAAAAGTGTGTGTGCACACTCAAGTATGTTTTCCTTTAAGCATGCAATTTTCAATTACACACTTAAAGGGGGGAAAATGTAGACACTAAAATTTGGTAACTTGTCCTTGTGCAATGCCAAGTTTGACCATGTTCCTTGCTAAGACAAATGCTCACATTTGGAATCCAATCTCCTCATCTCTCTAGCTCTTCTACAACTTACTTATCTTTACACTCTTCTCTTTCATTAATTATGAGAATATTATTTAATCAAAGAAGCATTAAACCTCTGATATTCATGACACAAATTTCAGTTTTGGTATTCATCTCTCTGGTTTGAAAACATATGGAAGGGTTGGGATGTAAGGTCCTGTCTTGGATGACATGTACAATCCCACCCCTTCACATTCACCGACTTTAATTTTAATTTCAAATTCTTCTTTGGTTCATTTCATCTTCCTAGGGTTGACCTTATTAGAATATTTCACCTACGGAAGGCTATATATAAGTCATTATCACTTTATAACTCACCTTGGCATTCTTACAAGCTACTATTAAAAATATCATTCCAAAAGCACTCAAAGGGTTCTAAATCTTCCTAAATCAAGTTGCACATCATCTAGAGCAGTCCCTACTACAAGTATGAAGCACTCAACCAGGTCAAAGAGTCTAGCTTCATCCATTTCCAAGCATGCAAAGATCATAGAGCCATGTTTTAACAAGAGCAAAGTCACTCCAAGCATTGCACAAGGGTTTCAATCAACAAAGGGTTAGGTCACATAGTTGAGGCACACCATATTCTCACTACTACCATGTTGGGTACATTTTATACTATGTAGTTAGCCCACTATCTTGGTGTCAAGAGAGACAAGGGCACCCCTAGGGGGTTGGTTAGCTATTCACACTTACACAAGCACCTAGGAGAACTACATGAGGCTTGATCCCGCAATGAGGGCATGTTGTGCAGACTTAGATTGGTTCAGCAACTTGGAGCCTGATCGCCAAGGTAGTCCAACCTCAATGCACACACACATGTTTTCTCCTTTTGATTTGATAATACTCTAATGAAGGGTTTTGTAGGTTGCTAGGGTTTCTACTTTGTTGTAGGGGATTACTGGTCATCCCGAAGTTGTGCGAGCAAGACGACATATAACGAAGATCATTACAAGACAAGTGAAGCACACAAAAGTTGCAGATCCAAACAATCAAAGGGTCCAAGACCGTATAATTCTAGGTCAATACCATACAGATTAGGTTTGGACCATACAAAATTGTACGATCCCACCCCTGTTGGGTTTTTAGTTCTAGAACTTTCACTAAAGCATCTACAATTCAAGATCATCTTGTTTCACTACCCTGCACATCCAGATATTCTTGAATCCTTCTTAAACAACTAAATTTATCTCTCCTCTTCATGTATTTGAGTAAGTACTTATCATTTATCAATTGTTTCAATCATTTCAAGTTTGAATGCATTATTCTAATTGTGTACAATTGATGTTGGAAGTTAATTAAATCAGAATAGTCTACCTATTGCAAACCATTACATCCTTTATAGTTGTATAATAACATTCTAAAATCTAACTAGGGTGTAAACATTTCCCTCCCCTCGATCAAGTGCTCTCCCATTGGTCGAGTCCTTGACCTATTGCATTTTCTTTTTCATTGTTCAAACGCTATTCAAGTTTATTCCTTATTCACTTTATTCCAAGATTCATTCAGGCGTCATTTGTGGTATAGACTATAGTACAGTGTGTTCTTCTCCACTTGGTGGACAATAGTATAGTGCGTCTTTCTCCACTTGGTGATTATATAGAAATAGAAATGTCATGTCCAATCATGCGATGTACTAGGATTAGAAAAATGAGTATTGCATTGGGATGCCCTAGTTGAGCATTGGGAGAAATTTCTCCGCAATCTCTTCTGAAATTCCCTTGACTTTCTCTCCCTACCAATTGAGGTCATTTATGCATGACACTCAACTAATAGTCTGAGGACCTTTGGGGCATTATGTTCTTGATCAACAAGAGGAGATCGAGGCTCCCATCTAGCAAAAAGGCCTGTAGACACTCTCCTAACGAAGGACCTTTAGGGACATGGAGGGAGAGGAGGATGAGGGGTTATGGGAAGGGAGTGGAGGGATAGCCAAATCAATTCATCCATAATGAGGTAGTCCAGGAGAATTTTGTTAGCTAGACAACCAATAACATGATAAGCATTTATTTTTGGCCCTTCACGACTACTATCATAAGCAACTAACGGCTTCAATGCCATAGCATCCTTCTCAACCCAACCTATCTCCTCGATCGAGGGCATTGATCTCTTTCTCTATTGCCACTTGTCCTACTCTTTGCCCATTGTTTTCGATCTCAACTTGCTCTCTGTCTTCTACCCTCTTTTTCAGCATGAGCATAAATACCCTCCATTAGTGGAGATCCTCCCCTTTCTCGACCAAAAGGTTGAGTCGTCTCCTGTTGGTTGAGCTCTCCATCAAGGGAAGCCCTCTCCTTCACCCCTCCAAAGAGATATATAGAGGCAAGTGAAGAGGAGACCTCAGTCTTTTTGCATATATGCTTGGTTTGCACTCGGTTTTGATTTAGCAGAATGGATAACCGTATGAGGATTTCTTTGTAGGTTGTTTTTGCCTCCTTCTAATGGCTGCTAATACATCTTTATGTGTTGACAATCTTGAAACTCTTCAACGTTTGGAATGTGGTATCCTTATTTTCTCTTTTAAGATGGTTGAAGATAACTTTCAGTAACACAATGATTAAGAGATTGTGGTCAAAAGGATACATATATGCATCATCCTATTACTCTTCATGCATTCACATGGGGCACCCACAACACATTCTTAAGTTTTTCCCGTGGATAGTTGTTGGCTTGCAGTTTGATTGAGGAATTAGCCTCGGTATGTATTAGCACGGTGAACAATGTCCCCTAGTCTAATAAATACATCTAGACATATGGTCTATATGGAGCTTATTGCTACAAAAGATTATACACCAGTTTTAGTTCTTCTTCATGAATGAGTGGATGAGAACACGTCATTAACCTCAATGGATTCAAGTAGCTCTAGCATGTCTATATGCTAGCCTGAATTTTGAACCTGAAAAGTTGTCTGTCAAGGTTTGGATTTTATTTTTATTTTTTTGCAGGTCTAGGGCCCTAGCCCTATCCCTAGTTATCATAAACCAAAATAATAAAAAAAGAACATATTTGAATTCTTTTAAGTTAATTACTTTAAAAAAGCTTTTAAACTATAAAAACAGTAGTCTTTAGTTCTTACATCCATATTTGACTCTAAACTCAAGTAGTAATTTATTCAATATTTTCATTTTTAATATATTACTATTTTTCGTTTGGTTACAATACCTAGAGGCAGCAAAGATACCCTCTGTGGGAGTATTGTGATTGCAATTCAAGGGCCAAAGCACTACTACATATACTGCAAAAGATGTCACAATTTGTGTCAAATTTGCGCCATTTCCCATTTCAATTTTTTTTTTCATTTTCGATGAAAATTTTGACACGATTATTCTAGCACAAAAGTGACACAAAATAGCATCACATTTGCGCCAACATCACCCCTAACTTTAGAATTAAAAGAGAACTAATCCATCCATGTCATTTCTTTATTTTTATGTAAGGAAATTGTACCGTAACACCAACAAAATGACAATGTGATAGAAAATGTTAGGGGTCAAATGTAGAGGAGGAAAATTGGGTGGCAGAGGAAAAGATATAGAAAAAAATTGTGGAAGAAGAAAATGGAAGATGGGTATGGAGAAAATAGCTAAACACATCCTTTAAGGAGGAGGACGAGCATGATAGAGACGAAGAGAAAGAACATATATGTACAACCAATGAGGAGGTGGAGGAATACTCCAGAGACCGAAGAATAAAGGCATCTACATGGTTTTTATTACAATTTTTTTGCATAGAACGGGAATTTATTTCATAGAAAAAACACAGACCCTAGAAAAAAACAAAAAACCCTCGAAATTAAAACATCAAACCCTAGCAAAAAACAGCAAACTTAGCAACAAAACAAATTCTAAAAACAAAATAACAAACCCCAGCAAAAAACAGAAAACCTTAGGAAGAAAATAACAAACAAATAGCAAACCATAGCCAAAAAACCCTAAGAAAAATAGCAAACTAGCAAAAAAAAAAAAAAAAATTACCAAAAATAATAACTCTACGAAAAAGTCAGCAAACACTAGCCTAAAAAATCTTGGAGAACAAACAAAGAAGCTTAGCAAAAAAACAAAAAACACTTGGAAAAAAACTACAAAAACAAACATCAAACCCTAGCAATTTTTTTATACAAGAAACACCATGATTTTTCTAATGTCATTAACTGTCGTTATTTATTTGTTTTATAAAATTAGGCATGTAAAAACAAGAAACCCCATGATCATCACTCAATTTTTTTTAAAAGTGTGGGGCGTGGCAAAACCAATGCTCATGAAGCTGCCACACACAACATGGAAGAGTACTTCACCCCTTAATACGACACTTGTCACATGCCTCGATGATCATATCATGTACGTCAAGATTCAGATGTGTACCATATTCCTGGCATGCGTCGACAGTATACAATTGATGAGATTCTTGAGACTGACTATCGTGCTTCGCATGCTACAAGGGACCCAAGAAGAGAACATTTTAATTTATTCTATAATATTTGTAGTCGTTCAAAATTTTATTTTATGATTTATTGGAGTTTTCAAGTTATTGGAATTTTTAATTTATTGTATAAATACAAATCTTCCTCTTTAAAGTCAGCGTGTTTGCAATCTTGTACATTTCATGATCGACAATCTAAAACTAGTGACATTTCTAAGATAGCCTATCATGTTTCACTTACTTCAAGGGAGCCAAGAAGGTAAAATGTTAGTTTGTTATATACTATTTCTTGTCATATTCAAAAATTATTTTTATAATTCATTTGATCTTTATGCTTTATCATATAATCACATATCCTTGTCTACCGTTTCGAAGTCTTCATTCGATGCAACCTCCTAAATCTTGCAATCGCCAATTTAAACAACAGGAAACCATCCCCACAAGTGTTGAGGTGTTGCTTACAGTAATGAGGGGGATACAAATTCTCCATCTGAATCTAACGAGGACCGACCATCTTGTCTAACACTAAACGAGTACAAGTATTGAGTATGGAAGAGTTTACGTGTGAACCATGACATGAAAATATTACAAGATGTTTGTGGCAAGTATTAGTTTACATTATTTTACTTTAATAAAAAAATGCATGTTATCAAATTTTTTAAAACAAAATTACTTTAATTTTATTAATTTCTTTTAGGTACTTCAAAAAAAGAATTATTACGCAAGCAATAGTATTATTTTCTTAAAATTGTCATCTTCGTATACAAATTGCAACTAGTTAAGCGTAGAAAATGGTTGGTTGCTTCAACTAAAAATGAGTTTGGTAGCACCTACTATGATGTGGGCATTATTGAAAAAATTGCGACAAAGGCACTTAGGAGGATGAGGTAACATATATGAGTATGAACAGAGAAATAAATTAAAATGGTATTTTTTAATTTATATGTTTATATTAATTTATGAAAAAGTTATTGTGCAAGAGAACTACAAGGGAAAGATGCATGACAAGAAAATAATGTACCGACCTATAGGCATGACTACATTTTTCATGAAAAATACAACATGAAAAGTGGCTCAAACGGGACATTAAATGGGTTTCTAGTAATTTGAAAAACAAAGACATAAAATGAACAAAATATTGTGTTTTTGTCATATTCAATAATTACAAGTTTATTATGTATTCATATTAATATAGAGGTTTAAAGTATCTACGATAAAGCCCGTCGAACCAGAATGAGTTAGGGAAAGTTGGTGACTCGTCATTTGGGACAAATGAGCATAGATGAGGTTGCTCGCAAATTTGTAAGTTTATTTAAATAATGTAGTATACAATGTTTATTAATTGATACTTTAATTATATTAGTAACTTTAAATTATTTTTGCAGGAGACGATGTACAACTTCAAAGCCGTTGAACAAGTGCGAGCACAACTCAAAGCCCTTGGATGGAACATCGATGCATTTAACAAATGGGCACATTCTCGTGGATTTGTGCAGTAAGACGTCATTAATTGGGACAAATGAGCATAGATGAGGTTGCTCGCAAATTTGTAAGTTTATTTAAATAATGTAGTATACAATGTTTATTAATTGATACTTTAATTATATTAGTAACTTTAAATTATTTTTGCAGGAGACGATGTACAACTTCAAAGCCGTTGAACAAGTGCGAGCACAACTCAAAGCCCTTGGATGGAACATCGATGCATTTAACGAATGGGCACATTCTCGTGGATTTGTGCTAGTAAGACGTCATTAATTTCTTAAATAATTATTGAAATCAAGTAGTATAAAAATTGAATTTGAAATATTTTAGTATTATTAAATAATGTCATTGTAGGTGAATAAACCATTAGTTTTTGTTGATGGTTGGAACTTTAGAGAGGGGATTGATGATAATGATGATGATCGTAACTATGGTTATTAATATCCATCATTGCATGGAATGAAGCACACAATCCAAACAATGCGAACAATGAGTGCATAGATTATTATGATGATAATGAGCTAATAAATGGTGATGGTGACGAGCAATTGTTGGTTTAGTTAGTTCTTAGTACTAGCTTTTACATAAATTGTAATCTGAATTCATGTTATTGTATTGTACATGAGAAATTAATTATTTTCTCATTGTGATTAACTTACCTAAAGCCTTATTTTATGTTTGGAGATTAATATATGTTATTTTAGTAATTTTATTTTCAATTAGAAAACATGTAATTTTTTCTTGTATGATATATTATTTTAGCATTTTAATTTATAAAATAAAACTAACTTATTTTTAGTTTGTATATTGTCCATTTAAATCTTATTAATTGTTTTTGTAGAAATGGTATTCAATATCATTTTTTAGTATATGTATTTCTAATTTCAATTATGTTAATTTCGTTTTACATTTAAAATCTAATATAATTATTTGAAATATCAAATAACTATATTAATTTTTTTTAAATATATATATAGAGAACAATTTATTGAACAAATTTTGCATCACTTTTGCGCCACTTGATTTTGTGGAAATGTGGCGCAAAAATGAAGCAATTAAAAATATCTAGTTGCATTAGGGTTGCACCACCTTTGCGCCACTTTCTACAACGGGATTTCCTCAAGAAACATAAGCCAAAAACCCCAAAAAGGTCGATTTTGTTACGCGAAATTGAACCAAAAAATGGTGTTATTCGCACTATGTAGTCGTACAGGGATTGGGAGTTTACATCACAATAATAAATATAATTATTAATTAATCTATGCTTTCTTCAAGATTTAATTTGTGCACTTGAAAAAGTTATGGAGTTTTATGCATTTTACATCTTTTGAAGTTTGACCATTGTATAATTTTTTTTTTCTAATTTTACATATATATTTAAATATCCTTTAATGTTTGGCATCTCCCAATAAATGGATCCTATTTTCTCAAAAAATGGCATAATAGTCCCCGTCCCTATATCCTATTCTAGTTCTTGTCCCCGTCTCCTAGTAATAGTGGATAAAAAAGATGCAAACAAATTTAAAACGTGGGGCTGGAAGGATTGACAGTAGAAGATGTTCTTCCTCTCTCAAAAGCCTATATGGTTTTCATTATCACTCTACCTATTGGGTTGTATAGTTGGTTCTTCAACATCTAACTTGTGCACTTCAAAATGTTAGATTTTTATGCATTTTGCATCTTTTGAAGTTGTTTCACCATTGTGTAATTATAATTTAACATATATATATATCAATGTTATGCAGTGTAATGTCCCCTTAGGGCATAAAATATGAAATTCTGGAAATTCCCACAAACCCTTACACAAACATATAACCACAATTTGATTTTTATTCAAAAAATACAGCAATCTGAAATCTTTCTTTATTTATCAAATATCACCAGAGAAAAAATACTCACAAGAGGCAAAGCACTTAGAAAACCTCTTAGCACATGAATATAATGGAAAAGAAATTTTACAGCCAACCACTGAATTTATTTCTATTATATTTCACACCACAAAACAGGAAAAATATCCATGTATGATTACAGCAAATTTTCTAATAAATGACACCCCAGAGAGCACAAAGAGGCCACATGACACGTATGCAACCCAAGATTGAAGAAATCTACCTACGAATGATGCCCTAAAACGCAGGTCTAAAACCCCAAAGGGTGTAGACAGCCCTAGAAATGGTTGCAAATGTCTCCAAAGACCTTCCCAAATTCGATTTCAGCTACTAGGTGGCTGCTCCACTGTAGAAAAACTGAAAATCATATATGCATATGATGCCCTAACTACCAATCTCTGAAATCACCCTGAAATTGTGCCCTAGCTCTGAAAATTTGGCCTTTAACTCTGAAAATCTGATCTTTAACTCAAATGTGATCTCTATGTGAGATCACCAAGGAGAAATTGGGGGTTTTCGTCCTCAATAACAGAATACACAAGAGGGTTTCTGTCCTCTAATGCAAAGGTTGGAGCAGCAGCTCAAACTCTTCATGACAATTATGATAATGACCAAAGATGTTCTCCAAGTGACCCCCCCCACTCTCTTTTATGACTTTCCCTGTCATGTTCCATGATGAAAGAGTCCCAAAAACAACTTTCCCCCTTTTTTATTTTAATGTTAACTTACTTTATGGAAAAGTCACTTTATTTTTATAAAATAGCGTAAGTGCCTTCTTAAAAGTCACTTTCTAATGTCATTATGAAATCACTTTATTATAAAGCCACTTTTTCACCCATGCACATGAATTGTTTTTATAACTTAAATTAATATAGTGACTTATTTTGAGAAAAGGGGACATTACACGTGGGAACACGCACCACCCATCCCCAAGCCGTCCCAGGGACTTGGGGACGGAGACGAGACTTCCCCCCCACATCCCAACAAATGCAAAAAATGAAGGGGACGTCCCTTGAGTTTAGGGGACGCACCCGGGGATCCTAGGTGCTTTATGAATCAAGGGATGCCATAGGGGAAGCCATGACATCCCCAGAACGTTTGAGGGACATTCTAGCGTTCCCTATGGCCCAACACTTTTTTTCCTTAAAAAATCTCTTTTTTCTTTAACAATCATGTTCATTAATGAAGACTAGTTTTTCGTTGTCATATTGATATTGTCGATGTATCATCACTTCTCTATCAAGTACAAAGCATCAATGTATCTCGAATTCTCGGTTCCAATTTCTATGTTGATGTCAATGATTCAAAATGAAACATTGAATATTAAATATGGCATTTTGGGCCTTGGCTTATGTGATGAATAATTGGATTAATGGTTCAATCTTCAAACTTTCAGTTTTAAATCTTAGTTTATTGAAGTATTCATGTTATATTTGTAATATATGTAAATTTTATATATTTTTTATTAGTCGTCCCGTAAATTTTGATATTTTTTTGCCGTCCCGGAGTCATAGGCAACTATGATATATATTTAAATATTTTTTTAATTTTTGGCATCTCCTAATGCCCCTCCTATTTTTTCGAAATGGCATACCAGTGCTTGTCCCCGCATCCATCACTAGTACTTGTCCCCATCTCCTGGAAATAGCAGATAAAAGTGATGCAGGCCATTTTTAAAATTTGAGCAAGAAAGATTTACAGCAAATCATGTTCTTCCTCTCCCAAAAGCCTGCATGATTTTCATAATCATTCTACTAGTCAGTTGTATAGACCACACAAATGAGGTCAAACCCAAATATTGTTTTTTTTCTTCATTCTATGCATGGATGCCATTAATATATTATTTTGTTATCAATATGACTGTAAACTCAATGCATTATTAGTATTTTATAGGTATATTTCATTCGGCGAGCATTTTCACAGTAAAATGCTTCTCCTTTTCAAGTCAATAAAAAGCACTTTTATAATAATATAAAATAAACAAACTGACAAAGATCTAAGTGCTTACCCTGACGATTCATCATAAACATAATCTGATGGTGCTCCACCTAGAGAATATAGAATATTATTAAGCTGAATGTTTCAAACAATTAGAAACGTAAAACTGATAAACGAGACTAGAATAAAAGCTCCAGGTAATAAAAAGTAAAAACAAAAAAATGTTACTTGTATCAGTGTTGCTTGCAGACAAAGTGGACTCATCTACACCATGTCCTGATTGAGATGCAGCTCCCTGGACGGTAGGACGAGAAATGGAAATCTGACTCTCAGAGAATATGTCCACAGTAGCAGAAGCATCACTCTCTCCAAAGATATCTACTGTATCACTGAAATTCTCACTTACAGAACCTGAAGGTGCTGCAGATGAATAACTTTGTCTTGCTTCTCCATCATCATCAGCAAAAATATCCTCTGTTTTACCAGCATTAACACTTCTACTAGTGTCCAAATCTACATTGCTGATCGATGAGCCACCCTTTAGACGAGCCATTCTTTCATATCCTTCTGGAAAGGGAAAAATAGGAAGTGTAGATCAGTTACCATATTTGATGAGATTTGACATGTAACTATTGAAAAAATAAGTTGACATGAACAAATTCATTTGTTTTGCATAGATACTAGAGCAGAGAATTGCTATACAAAAGTAGCATCTGTCAGCATATAAGTAATGCCTAGCACCCTAAATACTGTGATAATGGTTTCTCTTGCTAGAGAGAGAATTTAAAATATTGGAAACTGATGAGAACAAATTTCTGTGTTCTTTTTCTCAAATACATCAAAAATTTAAAATATAACTTATACATAATATATTAGACATACCGATACAAAGATTCATGGACACATTTGAAACACGAATGACGAAAGGTCAAGAGCTCATAATGCATTACTCTCCTATTTAGTTGAAAGACATCTATTATAAATTCTCCCTAGCACTGATAAAGTTAAAAAGCCCATTAACAAAATCTCATATGGAAACTTCCCAAGGTAAGACGGATACTCAGTCTGGGACTCCACATGGTCTCTATGACTCAAAGTACCATCGGAGTTGAGAAGAGTTTCCCTCCCTCTTCAATTATTTTCGGTACAAACATTGATAAGCTTGAGGACTTTCTCCAGTGGCATACTCATATTGATGATGGTTGTAGGTCATGTCATGTTTTGATTGCTATTAAGCTTTTTGCTGATGGTGTCCTCGTCTTTCACTCTACTGACGGTTTACAGAAACAGCTTGATGTTCTGGCTTATTTCTGTAAGATCCGACATCCTTTGGTGAACCTCCATAAAACTGATGCCACTGTCTTCAACACATTCAATGGTTGAAAATTCTTTGTGAATACCACTCCAGACTCCACACAATCTCTCTGATTTAGAGTACCATCGCAATTGAGAAGAGTTGCCCTCTCTTCAATTTTTTTTGGGTATTAACATTGATAAGCTTGAGGACTTTCTCCAGCAACATATTCATATTGATGATGGTTGTATGTTGCATCACATTTTGATTGCTATTATGCTTTTTGCTGATGGTGTCCTCTTCTTTCACTCTAGTGACAGCTTATAGAAACAACTTGGTACCCTTTACTTATTTTTTGTGAGATTCAACATCTTCTGGTTAACCTTGGTAAAACTAACATGGTGGTCTTTAATACATTCAATTGTTAAAAAAAAAGGTATAGACAAAATCTCTATTCCGATATTGAGGATCATATACAAACATTATTATATTGTTTAACCGTGATTTTGCCATGATCTTCAGTCATCGAAGAGAAGACTCTAGAATCTATTCTTTGTTTATATATAAAAATCCATTATTATAAATGTCCTTTTTATATGATTTATACATATTTATTCAGAGATTAGGCTCTGCTGTCTATTTCATATACATACATATACTTTTGATTTTCCTTGCAAGTAATATGCTTTCTGACACGTCATATCCTAGATGCAAGATGCAGGCTCTAAGGAGTTCCTTAGTGTCTTTTCTAGCACTCCATTCCCTTCCCCTTCATAGAAGATACAAGAAGATGAAAATAATAACATTCTTATGGTCAAACGTGAAGGAAAAATAGCCTTTCTCTTGTTAGAATATTTAGCATGATGGTCATAAATTAAGTTGCCAGGAAACGGAAACAGGTCTGAAACATGGAAACACTGATTTTCCAAAACCCTTGGGAACGAAACAGCACAGAAACACCCATGCAGTAAATTATATCTTTAAAAATGCATGATACTTATTGCCAGTAGGCTTCTTAGAGACAACTTTCTTTGTAACTGATTTTTTTTTGGTAATCGTCCTTTATTTTATAAAAAATAAAAAACCATGTTATTTCAAATAAATATCTTTATTGTTGCAATATCTTCTTTCTTTGTAACTAATGACCTTCCACATTCTTCCTTCTCCCTTGTCTCTCCACTTTCAACTCTCCCCTCCCAATTTATATGCCTATCGGCCTCTCACAAGCACCTATGGATGCTTTTGCTAGTTTTTAGTCCATAATGCTCATGGCTGCCACTAAGAGGTCGAAATTAAAAATAACAAATTGCTGAGTGCTGTGTAGTGTGTTAAAAGACTTTGCAATGATAAGATGTTTTTGCTTTGATTAGGCTTTTAACTTTGATTTGGTCGGTCATCTCTCTCAAATTATGTATGCGCTCATTTCATTTCTGATTTGAATGAAGAAAAACACAGCAAAACTTTCTTTCTCCATTTCTGAGGTTTTCTCCTATCTTTCTCATCTCTCTCTCAAGCTCTAGGATCTATAGGTGTGAGGCTTTTGGCAACATTTGGAGAAGCATGGGAGATCTATTTTATGGTCAAATTCTTAAGGAATATACATGCAACTAATATCAAAACCCTCTAATCCTGATAAAAAAAACCAGCACAATGTTCAGGGAATTTTGTGGGGTTTGGAGGCTGAATTTTAAATTGTTTGAGTTCAGTATTGCTGGCAAAGGTTTCTGAGAACATATTTTCACAAGATTGTATGGAATCATGCAGATCACACAGACTAAATTTTTTGAAAAAATGTTTCCCAAAAATTCAGTTTCTGACAATTTTTATCATTTTAATTTTTGGGTCTTTGGCTCACACATATTTCGAGGCAGTTTGGGGCAGTTATAGGTGTGCAGATCAGTATTGAATCTGTGTAGATTGGTGAGTTTTATTTCACATCCATTTGTTCCAAGTTGGTAATTTCCAAAGTATAAAGGAAGAAGTCTGATATTCAATAAGTCTTTGATTTTTCTCAATTTTTAACAGTTATTGTTGGTTATGGCAATGGCAAATTTGAATAACCTTATGGTGTCAAACTTCCAAAGGCTTAATGGTCGAAATTCCACAATTTGGAAGAATAAGATGCTGATCATCTCCTTGTATATGGAGTTAAATGGGGTTATATATAATGAATTGCCTAAGAATCGAGCAAAAGGGACTGCAATAAATAAAGACAAGGACTCTGTTCAAGAGAACGGGGATAAGGGGACTTTGATTCCATTTACTTTACCTGTTACTAGGAATGTTAGCTGAAGTATCATGTTTCAAATATGTTGCAGAGATGTGGAAGAAACTAAAAAAGAAAGCATGAGATTTCTAATATTTCAAGGAAAGCTACTCGAGAAATTTGATATTTTTACTCAAGAAGCAGAAAGTGTAGTCTCTCTTCAATAACATAATTAATAACTAGCAGCCACAGTAATTGTTCTTCGTAGCCTTCCTCTTTCATTTAGTGCAATTTTTAAAACTTTTGATCAAACAGCAACAAAAGATGATATGAATTTCAATAAACTTTATAGCCAACTATTGTACAAGGATAGTTGGAATAGGCAGTTTGATTCGGGAGAGGAGTTCTTCGTAATCTTCTTCGGAATCAAAAATATTCTTCGGAATCTTCTACCACTTCATGTAGCAACACTTATAAGTCTTATATTAGGTATTATTTTTGTAGAAAGAATGGACATACAAAGAAATGTCGCATGAAAAGGTTGGCATGGTTAGAGAAAAAAAGCTAACTTGGTTGATTAAAAGAAGCATACCGTAATGGAGTCCCAATGTAATCATTCAGGAAGGGGTATTTGATCTTTAATTCGGGCGTTAGTAGTCATATGCTAAGTCACATCGTTTGAGTTCATGTTAGAGTTCGACGAGGTTAAAATTCGGATCAAGTTCGCCAATGAATAAAGTTCAAAAAAAATACCCATTATGTTCGACCAATAGAATATTTTTATAATACATTAAACATAAAAAATAAATATAAAATATAAGATGTAAATCAATAATAAAAAATACATTAAACATAAAAGCAAATATAAAAATATAAGATATCAATTATAAAAAGAAAAATAATACTAAAATAAAAAATTTGAAAAATATTAAAGCAAAACTCAAAGTAAATTAGAAAAATAAAATAAAACTTAAAAACATACAAATGAATTAAAATAAACAAATAAATAACTAAACATAAAATCAAAATATACTTTATAACCTAAACTTTATAACATACGCAAGGCACGAAGACCTAGAGCTATGTTATGCCAAAAATAATTCTTTCTATGAGCCACAGTAAATACCTTCAGGCTTCCAATGATGATAGTTGTATGGAGGTGCATCCGTTGCATAGCTTTAATCTTATTGTGATTGCCACCAAATTGGGGCACCGGCATCGTAAGTGCTCTTGTAAAGAATCTTGCATGCTTTTCAAACTTGTAGCAAACACATCCTTTGAACATTGTCTCAAGCCAAATAGTCCTACTATAGCTTAGCCACAAATGCCTTAATAGTTGGATGACCGTGTTGCAGTATATATCAAAGTCGATAGCTAGGGCATGCTCCCTCATAGGTCAACTTTTTTTGCTCGTGCTTGACAATTACACACATCTTTCACTTGTTTTTTGTTGTTCTTTTTAAGACGAGCTTTTGATGTGAATTTTCCTTGCGTTTTTAGCCGAATTGTACCGGATTTTATCGAAAGTTTTTCACAGCCTAAAAAAATGGCAAATTTTGAACTTCATGGATGAAATTTGCCAAACCCTATGATATAGGTCATATGACTAGCTGACGTGATCGGTTTGTGAAATTTTGTAAAAGACTCGAGCAAGGAAAATTGAGTGACACTTGGTGATGGCAGGTCACATATTGTGCAGGGTTGTGGATATGTCAAGATTGGCTTGAATGAGGGCAAGATATTCACATGTTTGTTTGACTAAGAATTTGTCATCTATTAGTCAAATCACTTGTTATGGGCACTTGGAAGTATTTTTGGATGGTAAGTGTCTAGATAAGGAGAATAGTAATGGTAAAATCTTTGTCAAGGGGTTTAGAGAGTAACGACTTTATAGATTTTAGGCTACCAACCATAGTTAGAAGACTCGGCGAGTACTGGCCGAGTTGGCGAGTACTTGCCAAAGAAAACTACAAATGAGTACTCGTTGAAAAAAACTCGCTGAGTTTTTGGCAAATTTTTTTCCTAGGCAAATTTTTGCGAGTAAATTCATATTAATTGGTAGTGATATTTTAAAAGTAATGAAATTGCCCCTATTACAATACAATTGCAATAGTAAAACCAAGTCTACTGGAGTCATCAAAATCATTCATACAAAAAACAAAAGCTCGTAATTTAGAAACTACCTCCCTGAATACTATAACAATGGGGGTAAAAGTTATCAGTCGGCTGTTGTATTCGCATGATGATGCAATGTTGTATTGTATTTGTATTCAAATCTAATAGAAAACACTTTTGCAACATTTTATGGACTCATTTGATACGTTTTGTAGCTATATTTTGCTTAAAATTTATGTTTTTTAAAAAAAATTGTGTATTTTTTAAGTTGTCGAGTATTCCCGAGTATTCGGCGAGTCTTGCCGAGTCAAAATTTTTTGGGTCTGCTAAGTATTCGCCAAGTACGAGTATGCGAACTATGCTACCAACACATCAAAGGTTTATGCTTTGGATGCATCCAATTCGAATTTTTGAGTTTGGCCACTTGTGTCAATTTGGTGCATGCAAATGTTTGCAGCCTAATGAAAGTAAAAACATTTGGAAAATCAATGGAGGTGAAATATATATCCAGCGCTTTATGCTTCCTACATTTTATTGATGATTACATTAGGAGATGGGGTGTATTTTTAAAATAAAAGGGTGAGATGTTCGAGAAATTTAAGCAGTTTAAAGTTGTAGAGGTTAAATTCAGTTTCTTCATATTGATACCAGTGATGAGTTTTGCAGCAAAACATTTGCTAATTGTGTGCAAAAGGAGCACAAAGCATTTTTAACCTTTATAAACCACAGCAACATGAAGTTGTTAAGAAGAGGAATCAAGTGGTGAAAATGATTCAATGCATGATAATGGATAAGAGTATGCCTATGGAGTTTGGGGCAAAACTGGTAAACACAACTATCTATTTTCTTAATAGAAGTCCAGCTAAGGCGGTGTAGGGGATCATACCACAGCAGGGTTGGTCCGGTAAGAAACAAAAGGTACATTTTTTTAAAAAACTTTGGTTGTAATGCATATGCATATGCTCATATTCTAGATCAGCTTCGGAGTAAAATCGATAAGAAGCCCAATAAATTTGTCTTTGTTGGCTATGGTGAGCAATCAAATCCATAAAAAGCCATGGACATTTCTACTAGAAAGGTAACTATCAGTACAGATGTTTATTTTGATGGGTATGCTAGTCTTTTAAGTTCTGATTTTCAGTTCAATCATCAGAAATCAAATTCTCCATCTAATGACATGCATTTGGATAATACTAAAAAAGTGCAAGAGGTTCAAGATTTTTCATGTGCTGATAGAGTTGTTGAAATGCCTACTGGAGAGGCTGATTTGGAGATTGATTTTCCTCCTGGACAGGTTGGTGATGATGCTGATTTAGATTTGATTAGACACAATTCAACTAAGCTTTGGGGGTGTACCAATATGGAGACCAAAGTGGTATCATACTACTTTATGGGATTTAAAGTAGGTTGAGTTGGACATGTCTAACGTCAATTAAAGACACAAGAAATGTCAAGAAGGTATGTGACTCTTACATTTGACCTTGGTGGTGATTTTCTTTTTGTCGATAATAGTGTGAGTGAGCCTTCTTCTTAATCTTTGTTGGCTAGATTTTATGCACAACATAAAACCTAGGTAGTCATGAGATAAATCTCCCTCATTTAACGGTGGGACTCCGTGTAAAATGTTTATCTATTGTGCAATGGTGAAACCTAGTATCTATTTTCAGGGGTTTTACTTTAATTCCCTCAGCTCATGAACCACGGGTGGGCAATTTTGCAGCAAGTAAGCAGCTGTGATGGGTTATTTGCAGAAGGGGAAAAACAAAACTAAGGAAAGAAGCAGGATGTGATGAATCAACCAATAGTTAACAGAGTTGGTCTCATCCACACAAATTAAATAAACAGAAAAATCACAACATTCAGCAGAATGGGAAAGAAATGACTTCTAACCGAGATCTGAGATAACACAGTTTATCTAAAACCTCTTAAAAGAAAAGCTCAGCAAAACATTGTAGAGGCAAATTTCTCTAGAAATCCGCCTTTTATTCAATCCCAAGCCTTCACAGCAATCACATCAAGGGTTCCAGCACAAAGTCTAAAAACTCAAGAATGCTCTGATTACAAAAGCTCTTGCTAAAACCAGTTGTGATCCTTTAACTTGTAGGCTCTTCCTCTATTTATAGTGTATAGAGGACAATTACAAATAGGAAGTTTCCAATGAATTGCCACATGTGGAAGCTATAGAAAAGGCGAAACAGCTGGCAATATTTTCCCCTAGACTTTCTCTTTGTATGACATGCATGTTCTACAACTAAAAATAGAACCTTCTATTATGCATGTTTGCCACTTATTTCCAAGTAATTGACTTCCAATAACTTGAAGCAATGGCTTTTACACCAATCACTTAAGTTTTACAATTCAATTGATTACTCAATTACTTTGTTGGAGAAAATATGAGAAAGAAAAAGAAATTATTCCAGTTGCAACACTCTTCATTTTGTTCTTCTTCCATACTTTACATGTTGATCCAACATACATCGTACTTTTGTTTCATCTACTTTAGCAACGAATGATCTAAATGATATCTCTACCTTGAATCTGAGATGTTTTTTCCTCCCATATGTTGTTGAATCCTTTCCTTTGATTCTCACCAAACTAGATCTAGAAGCAGTTGACTATGATTTGCTTGCGGGTGTTGCTTCTGACCTGTCTTCCCCTCTTATCCTTTAAGCTTTTACAGTTCTTCTCAAATATGTGCACCGGTGAAGTGTTCCTGCAAATAATTCAGACAAAAATGCAGTCCATGGCATGAATATCTAATTTCTTCACCGAAATTTGATTATAAAGCTTGTTGCCCTCTATTTTTAGACTTTGTTTGCATGCCAAGCAAGCTAAAATATTATTTTATTCACTTGTGCACTCACATCAACATGCGGATAGTCAAAATAATAAAAAGAAAGCTCTTGCAACCTTAGGCACCAAAATTGGATTCTTCTCGTCAATTAAAAATATTTTTTAATGCTCAAAACCTCTTCCTTTGGTGCCAACAGTTGTCAGGGCAGCATGCTCCACACAAAAGAATTAATTGCTCTTCATTTATGGCGGCCACTTCTTATATAAGCAACTGCATGCTAATTTTACCAATTGCTTCCTCTTATTTTTAGCAATTTCTAATAATAAGTTGTGCTTTTTCTCCTTATTTGGGCGCCCAAGTTTGCCTAATTTAGCATGCTTTTCCTTGCAATTCTTCCCGCTATTTTTAGCTTGTTTTTTTGTTTTATTTTTACCACACCTTTTGCTTTGACTTTCCTCCTATCTTTGGTGCCAAAAGTTGCTAAAAATAAATAGCAGATATTGCTTTTTGGGCATGAAGTATAGCCAATATGGGTCGCACTTTTTGGCTAAAGCAAGCAGTGTTAAATTACAACCTTCCTGGCAGCCCCTAATTTCACACTTTTCACTTAAGTGAATTTGCTTGTATTGTGTGGAACATATGATGGAAGGGAAGTGTGAAATTTCAACCTGCTGGGAAGCTTCTAATTTCACACTTTTCACTTAAGTGAATTTGTATGAAAAACATGAAGGAAGGGAAGTGTGAAATTTCAACCTACCAGGAAGCTTCTAATTTCACACTTTTCACTTCAGTGGATTTGTGTGAAAAACATGAAAGAAGGGAAGTGTGAAGTTACAACTTGCCAAGAAGCTTCTAATTTCACACTTTTCACTTAAGTGAAATGGTGTGAAAAACATGAAGGGAAGTGTGAAATTACAACCTGTCGGGAAGCATCAAGTTTCACACTTTCCACTTAAGTGAATTGCCTTTATGATTTGCATGGAAATTCAAGAGGAAGAGCAGCTTTTAAAAAATGCGACTTGCATGAAGAAATCATTCTTCCCAAAAAGTGCGACTTGCTTCCATACTGCTGTTTCAAAAACCGGCACTCCATAATTAACTTCAACTTTGTCTGAGGCCATGGATGACTTCTGAAAACTCTGGGCAATTGGACTGGTTATGCAAAACGAATGAAAAGATTAAGGGGAATTGCCAGACAAACTAGGGAGAAAAAACCGAAACCAAACATAAGAAATAAATAAAAAACGAAAAAACACACCAGAAGTTGCAGACAATGGCTCAAAAATAACTTGCCAATTAGCTAACCTTTAAAAACTCTTCCCACGTGAAAGCAATACTAGTGTGGAAATCCATGATGGGGTTTAACTTCAGCACAATTTATTTTAAAAACACTTTATTTATTTAATAAATAAATAAATAAAATGCTTTCAAAACAAAACCTGGCGAAGGGATAAAGTGAGTTTTATCATGTGGGTATTTATCGAATTTGGCTTATAAGACTCTCTAGGCATACCTTAGAGCAATGCAAACAACTGCAGACAAAACAAAACACAAAACATGACCCGTTACTTGAAAAGAATGAAAATTTTAAAAAGGGTAGTGCCAGATTTCAGGGTGAAATCTCGGGGACACCAATCTTATAAAGAAGCACACAGAAAGTTGGAGCAGAAGGCAGCATATGAAGGCTGAGTATAATGCTTTGATGCAAAACAACACTTGCGTGCTTGCTGATTTGCCACCAAGTAAAAAGGCATACGGCTGTAAATGGGTTAAAAAAAAATGAAGGCGGATGGTTCACTGGACAAACATAAAGAAAGGCTTGCCATTGCTTCTTATTTTCATTGGAAATGTTTAAGGTTTAATGGAGGTGTACATCACAGAACAAGAAGATTTTTTGGTGGTTGGCAAGTATAAACTTGTGTGCAGGTTAGCGAAGGCACTCTATGTGCTTAAGTAAGCTCCAAGAGAATGGATCACTAAAATTGATCATTTTTTATTAATTCAGGGTTCACGAGGAGTCCTGATCCCAATTTTTATGTCATAAGTTTGGTAGATTATATAGTCATTCTTTTTGTTTATGTGGACAAAATAATCATCACAAGGAACGAGATCAATAGTATTAAGAAAAGCAAAATCAGATCTCTACCCTACTTTTAACATGAGCAACTTAGGTCTTTTGCGCTATTTTCTAGGGCTTGTATTCTTGCAAACAGATGGAGGTGTGTTTATATTTCAGAATAATTATGCAACAGAACTACTTGAGAGCATCAAGAGGGCACATTGTAAGCCAGTGATGACCCCTATGGAGGCTAGTTTGAAACTGGTAGCCTTATGTGATTTGTTAAGTAGGTTGACAAATGACTTTATCAAAAATTGGTGGGTAGCCTGATGCATCTTCCATCCACCAGGCTTGATATTTTCTTTGTTTTAATTAAGTTACCAGATTTCTTAGTAAACTCAATGCTGATCACTAAGGAGCAGCAAAGATGATCTCGAGGTACATCAAAGGCACATTGGATTTTGGAATTTAGTATAGCGTTTCTGATTATTTTCAGATGGTTGGTTACATAGATTCAGATTGGACCAGATTAGTTGCTGATAGGAATTCAGCAATCGGATATATCTTTACTTTGGAACTAGTGCAATATCTTGGATGAGCAAGACACAAAATATTGTTTGCTTTGTCTTCAACAGAAACAGAATACAAGGCTATAATTTCAGGTTACATATGAGGTGGTTTGGCTAAGGAGGATCCTGGCTGATTTACAATTACATCAGAAGCAGCCTACATGCATATTTTGGGATAATCAGGTGTGCTCTAACTGGTCAAAGAACCAGTTTTCCATGTGCATACCAAGCATGTAGCAGTCCATTTCCATTTTATTCATTTGCTGGCCGAGAAAGGAGTCATTGAGTTGATTTATTGTCAAATTGGTCAACATTCTTATGGTTAAACAAGAGGGAAAACAGACTCTGTCTTGTCACATGTGATGTTTGCACGATTCCAAGGAAAGAGTCTAGGATGAACTATTTTCGAAGCGTAAGCAGTTATTTCAAATTCAAAATGCCTAGTTAGGATAGTCTAAGGAGAGGCACTCTGGCAAGTACTAGTGTAACCTGGCTGAAGGCTGTCGCTCATTACAGCTATAAGAGCCTCTATGCTCTCAAGCTCAATAGTTATCAAAATAATTTGGTAGATATGACAGGTAACATCCAATTATTCATGAAAACCAATTATTCACACACTCAAACCACATGATGACTGTAATTAATTAATATATATCTCTAACTAATGTCTTATTTTATTAATAATCATTAGCTACTGGATGCTATAAGTATTATTGAATATTGGAAGCTACAATTAATAGTTGCTGTTCTTCATTGTAATCTGGGTTGTCTATATAAGGAGTCCTGATTTGGTTTTATGTCATTCATCCTAATGATGAACCACAATGTGGGTTCAAAATGTTGATTCTTCCAATTATTGCGAGCACAATCTATCCGGAACCTGTATTCTCAACATTATAGATTGCTGAATCTTTAAGTCTCTAAAGTAACATCCAATTGAGAAAACATACGTCCAAGGAACCAATGTGACGTAGCAGCACAATATATTTAGAAATTTCTGAATACATCTAAATATGTAGACCATTTTGAGATTAGATCCAAAGCTGATATGCTGCTCCTACTTGGCTTTATTAAACAGGCGAGGATAGGTGACGATTCGACTTGCCATTTAATGTATCTCTCATGTAATATCCTAGTTCTATGGAATATGAAGAGATGCATTTCCTCGGAAGAAAGAATTCTCTAGTCTGTTGCTGTTGAGATATTATATCATCTTCCTTTCAAGGAGTAAATCTTTCTTTCTAAGCCTGTGCTCACACATGCATTTCATGTCTACATTTCTTGCAGTAGGTACAAATTTTTCTATGGTTGGATCACCTAGAGATAGTAATTAAGAAGTATAGAGCTAGAGTGGTTCTGATTTGGTAGTTCAGACAAAGTCGGCATTGTTGACATAGTCCTTGACTTCACTAATGTTCTTATTATCTTATATTTCTATGAATTGGATATCTAATGCTTCCCATCTGCACATTGCCCCAGGTTGCAAACTAGCTGATGCACATGAGCTCCAAAATTTGAGAATGAGAGAGCTCACTCCAAAATTTGATGTTCAACATTATGAGTTTAACTCCTGAATGTACTGCATTGGCTAGTTATAAATTGTAAGAACTAAACCTATTTGATATAAAAAATATAAAAATAGGTTACAGCGTAGAAAATCGATCTAAGAGATAGGGACTGAGATATACGACTGACTCTCTATAGTCCGCCCCCTATATATAGATATGGCTATAGACTGCAAGTAGGTGCCCTAACATCTATATGGGGCTGGCCCTAATATAGAAAATATATGGGGTATGGGGGCTGCCTTCCAAAGTTTACAACTTTACGGTTATGGTCCACAACCAATCATCCGATCTGGTCACCCCAGATTGGTTGCACCCTCTCCTCCCCCCTCCACCCCAACTCTATATATAGACCCCTATCTAGATCTATGTCCCATCCTTTAATCGATATCGAGGGGATTACGTCAAATCTAGTCCGCTGCGGATAATCTGCTCCCCCCCTGACCGTTGGAGAGTCGGGATGGATATATAGGGCCAAGTCTGGGGTCTGGACAAGGGAAGCAGTTTGGGGCCCTCTATATCTGTATAGTTAGTTCAACCCGACCCTCTGTAGAGTATATAGTCAGTTTCTGTAGAGGATAGTATACCTACTCTATATAGCTGGGAGAGGGACCCTAATCTCTATATCTATATGGGGCTGAGACCATATAAATAGATATACCAAAGCCCTGCATCAAAAACAGATTCTGAAAGCTGCCCATATGTGGGGACAGGTGTTTGCAACTCCTACATGCTTCTGAAGTTCTACCTATGAAGCTAACTTCGTGTCTAGCAGGTGCCATTTTGTAGGAAAAACATAACTCCGTGAGCACAACCAACTACTTAACTTATCCGGGTCAGAAATGCCACCATACACACGATTCTCATATGCAATATCGACTTTGACATCACATGCAGACAATGGACACTAATTCCATCCCTAAAATTAAATATAACTGACCATCCTAAAAGACCATCACAGATCCCATTAGCAGTTGAGTCTCCACTTTAGGTTGTTTGCATCAAGCAACAATTAAAATATAAATACCTCGAGATCTTACATTAGTTACAATAGTACAGGTGAAAAAGGAAAGAAAATTAGTTACAATTAAAATGGATCGCGCATACATCATATTTGGCACAATAATGTCTTCAAAAGGGCAAATAAACCTAAGAGAAAACTAAAAGAATGGATATGGGTAACCAATCAAAAGATTGGGATTGAGAACAAATCGGTCACTGCCAACAAGCCAAGATCGGATAGTCAGCACATGAAATAAGAAGAAAGCTTCCCTGAACAGTTTTCCCACGTTTAGACTAATCGTGTTCATATTAAATTATAATCTACCCACCTAAGCCTAAAAGGTCAATTGACGCAACTGAACCTGCTCAAAAAAAAACATTTTTCTGTTTCTCTTCTTTGAGAAAGAAAATAATAACATCAAACACAACATGTAAAGAAATGCAATAAACAGCATATGGAGATGGCCATTCAATTTCCAAGTTAGAAGGATTTAAAAACCAGGGAAATCTTCCACTTTTTTTGTACTTTTCTTTGGGAAGCCAGTAAATACACGGAGAATAAGTAAAAATAATATAATAAGCAGCATATAAAGATTGTAATTAATTTAGCATCAGAAGAACTTAATAATTACTCACCAGCTTCTCGCTCGAATGTTTCCTGTTTGTCATCATATACATCTGCATTCATAGTGAGTCAAACCCAGGCATGAGAACAAATGCAAACTATTACGTAGAACAATAATCAAGTGAGGTACAACTTTAAATAGGGCATTTTCATGCCATCCGAGGTATCCTTTTGGTAATTGGAAGAAAATACAGCACATAAATGGGCATGTATAAAGCCAGTTTTAGGGCTATAAAACAAGCATGCAGCTGGAATGTGAAATAAGCACAATCAGCATCTGAACACCAAGAGTTCACAAGTGGCCTATTAGAAATTTGTGCCAAACACAAAAATTTAGACAAAACTAGGAAGCAAAACAGAGAACAGCAGCATTCCCAGGATTAGAGTCTATGCAAAAATAATCTTTACTTAACTGTAATCCCCATTATCCATCAGTTTCATGGCATCATCTGTGAGCTGATCAAAGACCTTTTTTGTTTCTGCTGGCATTTTATCACGCTTACTCTTATCATTTGAGGGTTCCCTTCATCCTCCTCAAAGCATGCAAAACCTGCAGGTTTGAGGGTGACACATGTTTAGATTATAGTTTCTAAATTAATGCTAAACAACAAATTATGAATTAAAGTCGGACAAAAATTTGAAGATAGATCATTTAATGCCACATGGAAAAACAAGTTCACGTTGTGTTTAGTGATCTTGATTATTATACACACAACCTAAGTCACAAGGTTCGTATCCATGTTCATGTTCGGCAAAGATAAAATTCGAAACAAGTTCAGCAGCCGATAAAAATCGAGAAAAAAAAATCGCGATTAAATTCGAAGAATATAAACATTAAAGATGCAATTGTTATTATTTTTATTTTTAAAATAAAAAATAAATGGACATGAATGTCAAAATAGATAAATATTAATAAATAGCCTCAGAAACTATTTCAAGAATGTCAAAACATACAAATCATAATAAGGTTATAAACACTTAGTTACTAGTTCGTTTTGGGTGTAAATCCTAGTATGCTGAAATGAGTTTTTGCAACCTTTCTTGTGCCCTAGGTATGGATTTGGTCTTGGCCGAATTTACAATCGAATTGCTGAAACTGATTTCTTAAATTTAAAAATAGAACATTGAAGACATGTGAAATTGCAATATTAAATTACAAATCAATAACCTAAATTTAAAATATTTGTGATCACAGTACCCATTTAATTAAAAAGTTACAAATAATTATATTTATAAAATCAAATTTGTATTTAATAAAAAAGCCATCAATACTAAAAAACTTATTAATTAATTATATTTATAAAATCAAATTTTTATTTGATAAAGAAGTTACCAATATTAAAAAACTTACGAATCAATGATATTTATAAAATCAAATGTTTATTTAATAAAAATCTATCAATATTAAAAAAAACTTATGAATTTATTATTTGTAATGCCAAATATTTATATTCTATATATATAGATGTTTATAAAAATAATTAACTATTAAAATATTAAAATCAAATCAAATCAAAATGAATCGCTATTGAAAAATACTTATCAATTTATAACCTAAATAGTAAAACCGTAAACGTAATATTGAAGAACACAGAGCCTAAACTAAATAGCACGGGTACGTTGGCATGAGGCTGCAACAATGGAAGACAGGGAACTCCAACGGCAGACTCGAGACAAGAAGGTAAGGTTTTAATGTTTCAGGGGGCCTCGGACACACCCTGTGTATGACAGGAAGCTGCAGACTCTTCATGATGCCCTAGGCAAAAACGTGGAAAGGTGGCGTTGATACCGTATACAACAAAGCCCTAAATAGAAGACTTTTGTCGCACTTCTGAATCCACGGAGAGTAGATTCTGTTGCTTGCAATTTGAAAGTAGGAAACCCACAAATGCCAAATCCTCCTGCAATTATATCAGCTAAATTTCTATGTTTTTAAAGGGTTTTCAAAAAAAAACAAAATGTACGAATTTTATGGTCAAATTTCAACGATTTTTAAATAATGTTATGAAAATAGCTGATTTTCGAATTTCTTCAATGAAATTCGGCAAATCTTGTGACTTAGCGTACACCTCAACCCTAAGTTTGCCACATTTGAATTCGTGAAGGATAAAAATTCATTAAAAAAATTGTTGCTGAAAAGATCAACTATAAAACTTATGGGTCAAATTCGACCAAAAGAAATATACTAAAATGTGAATAATAAATTGCAAACCATTAAAATTTAAAAATGCTCTGCGATGCCGACATTCTATGTAATTCAGCAAATCCCAATCCAAAAACAAGCAAAATAATAATACTCTATTTAAAAAATAACATATTTATAAATTATAAATTTACTACATAAAAAAATTTGAATTAGTGAAACCCTAAAAATTTGAGAAAAAAGATTCTAAAAAGTTATATATTTATAATTTTATAGAACGAAAAATTAATAACTTAAATACATCTAAATTTATGAAAAATAAAGTCAAACTTCAACTTTTCTTGATTGTTGTCATATACCACTATAGATACAGGATTCACACCCACAACGTTTCTCTTGCTCAATGCTCACGCGTTTTGGCTTTTAACAAGGTCAGCACATTATGCAAGGTTTTCTCCTCGCAGTGGCCTTCAATCTTCATGTGTTCAATCAAATGATGGTTTCAATGGTGGTTTCCTAGTTTCCACAACACCACCAAACATCCAAACTAATCCCATAGTAGGCTGTGAAGGATGCAATTTGCAGGGTATAAAAACTAAAGTAAAAACGAAGGGAATAAATCATATGAATGTATTCCCAGATTTCAATGAATTTGTTAAGGTCTTCTTTGATATTTGACAAATTTTGACTTTTTTCATATTCTTCGTTGAATGCTTCAATCACATGGCAATTTCAATGGTGGTTTTCTAGTTTTCACAACACCACCAAACATCCATAAGTTCGAACTATTCCCATAGCACATTGTGAAGGACATGATTTGCAGAGCATAAAAACTAGAGCAAATAAATAAGGAAATAAACCGTTCAAATATATTTGCAAATTTTGACGTTTGTCAGTGCTTCTTTGATATTTGGCGAATTTCAATTTTTTCATATAATTCACCAAATGTGTAGACACAACTTTAACCTAAGCTAACTTCGTGAAACATAAGCCCATTGGGCTGCGCTTACAGTTGAGACAGGGCCCATGTAAATCCTTGGTAGGCTTGAAGCCCTAAAATGCTTAGAGACAAGGAGTTTGACCTTCAAAACGAAAAACAAAAGGTCTCTTGGGGAAATAAAGAATGTTTTCCAATCAAGAAAAATTCCCTTTTTTCAAATAGTCACAAGAGTCGAGGCATGACACAATGAAAAATGAAGAAATGTTGCTCAGTAATGTCTTACAAAACTCTATATCAAAATCACGGAAATGTGGATGCAAAGTGCATTACAAGTCTACACATTCATATAACATTATTCCAGAGAATTTACACTCCATGTGAGAACAAATAACAGTGATATTAAAATGTAAAACTTCAAATTGCATAGGCTTACACTCAAACAACCATTATTGATGGCAATGCCAAAGACAACTAGATACCTAGAGAGTTTCCACAATAGATTAAAGGGTTTCTCATGACTACCAGATTTCAACCCAAAATAAAACTTGCTTCCTTGTCTTGTAACTAATTTTGGTTCTAGACTCTTGGCAATGTCAGCTTTGGCATCCTTTAGGACATTTAGACTAGTGGTATGTTTGACTCTTCTAACACACATTTCCCCCTTCCGATTACCTCCACATCAACTTAATCACAAATATCTAATTTACACACTCATGATCATTTCTACTTTCCTTAGTTATTAGTACACCTTTGTAGAATTTTTTTCTTTTTACTATTCCTCTAGTTTTGACCCCTAGGTCATGTTCAACACTACTGGATAGGTCCACCCTTGTCAGATCTGTCCTTTCCAAGTGCAAGAGTCAATTTCCAAATTTGAGAACTTTCCTCGCATCAACATAAGCTTGATTTTCAAGTCCCGCTTGCGCAAGAAATTAATGAAGTCTCATATATATATATAAATGACCCCGAAGGTCGTTAACACACAAAGGGATCCCATACACACTTAGACACCTTGGAGATCACTACAAAAGGCTTCTACACATCCTAAATCTTTGAAGAGCAATTGAAGAGAAGAGCTCTAAGTCAAACTTTGTATTAAACCTCATGGGTACTTTCCAAGTATTTGTTGAGTACTTGCGAGAAACCTACAAAATTTACCTACCCAAGAAACCATGCCATTATTAGTGATTCGAGTATCAAACATGGACTCGCAAGTAATATTAAGTAATTACTTACAATTACTCACCATTAGTCGCAAGTTTGTGCATAATACTCAACTAGTAGCAGAACACAACCTCCCACGGCAAAAAAAAAGTTTTTTCAATTTTACATTCATGATTTTTTGTTGTTTTTGCTCTCTGAAGGTGTGCTTTTTCCTTTTCTAGTTGTTGCGTGATTCCTAATTATTTCATCAACTTCGAAGGATTCTCACAAGGATTTGAAAGATAGGAGTTTGCATTTTAGATTTTTTGTTTTGAATTTTTTTCCATTTTAGATATACAGGCCGATAGGGTTTGATTTTTTTCTTTTTTGTTTGTTTTCCAATTTTCTTTTACTTCTCCCTAGGATAGGCACTAGCAGCTAGGATTCTGACCTAAAAATTAGGTTCCTTGTTTTATAGAATTACTACTTGTAGTTTGTATTCAATGAGCAATGGTATAAGAATAGCATCCAGTTTCGGTAGTCGTAGCAAGTTGAGAAAGTCAGATGACTCTTCTTGGAAGCATTGCAAACCAAGTCCATAATCAAAGCCCAATTCTTTCAAATACCATTAAGATGAGTGGAGGTGTCAATCGCCTCAAATAACACCTCACACAAAACGTAGGTAAAGATGCACAATTGTGCAAACAAATGTTGCTTAAGGCAGAAAGAGAGATGGTTGCTTACCTTTCGAGTTATGCAAAGAAGAAATAGGAAAAAAGAGGAAAGTTCCAGCCAAAATGAATAAGAGAGCAACGGGGGGTGATTCCAACGAGTATGGCGTAGAAGACTCTTCTATCACCCCAATTCCAAGGGTTAAGGAACTTGGTTCATCTACTAGAGATAGTTCAGGTTCACATGGAGTTGGAAAAGGTTTCTTTGTTCATCGAATTATTCCTAGGGCGCAACCTTCACTCAAAGGTACTGGTTGGAACCGGGAATTGCGTAATGAAACAAAGTAGTTGTGACAAAAAAATTGTATTATAACAACACACCATTTAATGTAGCAAAAAGTCGTATAAGGAGAATTCAGTAACTATATTGACCATTGCCAAGAAGGGGTTAAGGGCACCTACTCCTTATGTTTTGTGTGGCCCAATGTTGGACAACATTAAATACACACAAGTTATAATAGATGAGCAAAGAAAGATCATGGCATAATAAGGGTTGTAGCATTTTGTCTAATGGAGGACGAATGAAAAGAACCACTCTTTGATTAACTTTCTAGTGGCTTCAAGAGGGCAGTTGATGTTTTTTAAGTCAATTAAGGCATCCCACCAAGTGAAAAAAAACAAAACACTCCGTGTGAGATGTCGGATGAGGTGGTTGTGGAAGTGGGTGTGGAGAATGTCGTCCAAGTTGTGACAAACAATGCAATTGCATATGTAGCAGCAAGGATACTTCTTGAGAAGAGGTATCCTACACATTTTTGGACCCCATATGCAGTCCATTGTATTGATCATCTACTTGGCGGCGTAGGAAAAATAATAAGGATAAAAAATGTGGTCGAAGAAACAAGAAATATCATAAAGTTCATCTACAATTGCCCTTGGGTGTTAAGCTTAATGAGAGAGTGCACCAATAGAAAGAGGCTTGTTAGAGCAAAAAGGCATGCCATTCACCGCAACCTTCATCACATTGCAGCCTCACTAACATCTCTTTAGCATATGCTTATAATTGGAGTCTCCCCATTCTAGGAAGGCCAAAGGGGCAAGGGTCATGAAGACTGTTTTTTTATGATATGTTTACAAAGAACTCAAGCAAAATCCTTATGAAAATAAACTATTTTTTACTTATCATTTTTTTTTAAATAGTTTGGGAAAAATAAAATAAAATATGAAAACCATTTGGCACATAATTGATCGAAAACGGAACAAGCGGCTCCATTAACATATAAATGCAGTGGCCTATTACTTGAACCACAAGTTTTTCTTCTCCAAGTCATTTAAGAACAATGAGAAGGTTATGGATGGCCTCAACACATGCATAGAAAGGATGATCCCTGACAAAGATACTAGAGACAATTTTGATGAGCTCTAGATTTACAAGAGTGCAAAGGGGAGGCTCTTTCTTCGGCTTTATGCGTTCAAAGGAGTAACAACCAACAACGATATAAAAGCAAATTGAGTCATTCGTTTTTAGTATTGTTACAAATAGATACTATACTTCCTTAATAAATGCAAGCCTACTTCACTTACTAAGTTATTATTGTCCTATTTGCAGATTTGTGGTGGCAATGTTATGGTGCAAAAACACCAAATCTTCAGAGGCTAGACATCTGCATTTTTTACCAATTGTGTAGCTTGTTTTGGGTGTGAATGTAATTGGAGCGTGTTTTCACACAAAGACACGCAAAAGGTTGACAGCACAAAGCCTTGATGACCTTGTTTTTGTATGATACACTCTCAGTCTTCATGTGAAGATAAGTGGAGGGCAAGAGAGTCGTGAGGCATTGATTTGGATAACATTGATCCAAATGTAGACAAAATTGCTAAGCCTAAGAATGTGGATGCATTGCCCATGTTAACTAAGAAAATCGCAGATTTGGAGTGGGAAGCAGAGGAAGCGATAGCATCAAGGGCAATAGAAGCATTAAGAAGGGTTGATGAGGATCCAAATAGCTTTCGAGAGAAAAGCAAAAATGAAGAGATAGCGTCAAGGGCAACAAAAGCATCAAGAAGGGTTGGTGAGTATCCAAATGATATGTTTGTGGATGATGATGTTCCAAAGGAGGAATCTTTACCTTCCACTTCCAAGGGGTAGCAAAAAGGCATTGGAGATGATATTCATATCAGTATATTATGGTGCATTGATGACTATAGTCTATGAACATTATAGTTTATCCTTTGTTTTGGTCTAAAATTGAACATTGTACTCTTTTTTGGTCAAAAACTAATAGAAAATATAGATATGTGTTCATTATTCCTTCTTCATGCCATTTAACATTGTTTTACATGTTATTGGAGTTTATTTTATGAATTTGCATACTTTTTAAGTAGCGATAAAGTTGTCGAGTAGTTCCCAAGTTCCGAGTACGTGTAAAACTTTTAGCTTGTCAAGCAATTGCTGAGAACAAGTTTTACAACTACAGTTTGACGCAGTCCCAAACCGAAATTGCATGTTGCTAAGTGTCTCTTGCTGAAATATCATCCTAGTTGCACATTGATCTATCTAGTTGCATTGAGCATATAGGACGCAAGTTGAAGCATATTGGACACAAGTCAAAGCATGAAAACTTCACTCTTATTGGGAGAACTACGAGCCCTAATCCTTGGTTTGTAGTGTAGTGCTTTCACACGCCAAGTTATGAGAGGATAATCTCAGCTTAGGCTAGGGCTTAACTTAATCTATTGTTTCAAGTGGTTCTAGGATTTGACCTAAGGAGAAGTCAATTCAGCATTGTTGCACATCATCGAAAGATTCCAAAGTCATATTCCAGCAAAGTAGAAAGTGAATGTCCACCTTTTGTTTCCTTTGTACAATCATCTAGTGAGCTAAATCAAGTTGGGTCGTTACTTATGCCCTAGCATTTCCATTTCCATTTCAAGTGCTCGCAATTGCCTTAATTGCTATAATTCACATTCAGATTTCTTTCATAATCTGATTATACACACAAGTTTGACTTTATTTTATAACCTTGGATATAAAATAGTAAAAACATTTTGGTGAACCCGATGTCAATTACAAGATATTTTCACTCAAAATTTGCTTCAACCCATCAGACATATCATTATGTTTCAAACTCATCAATCTTTTGACAAACTCTATCACATGATTAAGCACTACGAGTCTAAGTTCCTTGCTACAAATACACAAAATACGGGAACAATAATCCCACATCTACAATAGCCAATACAACTTTCAAGGCTAAAGCTAATGATAAGAATGAGGCTAAAACATCAGTTAATATGGTATCACAACCAACCAACACGCTTATCCTTTCTGCTTCTCCACATGGACAATTTACGTGTTTATCTCAAGCCCTCACAAGGTGCTTCAACAATTGCTTGAACGCAATCTAATTTATTTACCTCCACCCACAAAAATTGATGCAACTAGACAACATTCTAAGAATTTTTATATCAATGCATATTATGATTATCATGAATGTTCGGGGGGCACTCGACTAATTGATATTTCGGCTTGAGACATAAAACTTAGGATCTTATCAATAATAACACCATTCAATTTGATGGTGGCAATACACCACCAGATGAATCAATTGCACAACCTAATCAACATTTGAAGACGTTTACTTATCCTCTTTTGAATTATAATATGCATGAAACTCAGAAAAGAAATAAACGTACATATGACATCACACACAACCTCCTCTGGTTTCATGCGCTCTCAAAGTTGACATGGATCACCCCATAGATGAACTCATTGGTGTACTTATGGATGCGAGACAACAACGACCTACTATTATATTTGATGACTATGGGATCCCCTAACAATGACTCCATTAATGAGCCTTTATTAATAAATGCTTTTATTGATTAAAATCCAAAACAAAATGTTATAGTAGACAGCATGTCAAGCAAAAACATATGCCCTATGACATTACGTTCTAGAATTTCAGTACACTCATATAGATTTGATTAGTATGACGGTAATGGTCAATGGCTTCAATGAACAACGTCAAACCCTCTTTAGGGGCATTGCATTACCACTTATGGTAGGACCTAAGACAATTTCTACATGGTTCTTAGTTTTGCCCTCGCAAGCGTATGTTACATGTTACTAGGACATCTTTCGATACACAAGATGCGAGCTATCCCAACCACATTACTAGATATTTGAAGTATGTGCAATGACAAGGTGGTCACTATTTAGTGTGTTCCTTATGAGTTTCTTATCCAACCTGAGGTGTTTCACAACATGCTTCCACAACAGCAAATCATACAACCTTAGCAACCAGCAATATGAGTCCAACCTATATCACATATTTATCAAGGCATCGAGCCAGTCATATAACAACGTTTTGTGCATATTCAATGAACAACACCTAAGCAATCTCCAACCATACAATGGATACCACTGGTCCCAATACATACAATTCCTAAGACTACTCAAGCTCCGCAACATACACACGATCATATCTATAGAGTGAATGATTCAAGTTACTTTACGGCTTGTGATTACTTCTCTAATTCTGATAGTGATACATTCACTTACTCTCGTCCATGGCATGTGACATTCGCACAGATCAATCCCAAACCCTCACATGATCATCCCATTGACAAATCATAGGTTAGCATTCCTAATCTATCCCTTGTGTTAGCTCTACTAAGCAAATAATTGTACATAATCACTTGTTTATTTGCTCTTTGCTTAATCACCTTTATTGATTTGATCAATTCACTTCTCCATAGTTTCACTTTGACTTGACATTGATTGTTTTCTTACTTTGATCATTCTTCTAGCCTCTTGGTTTTGATTTGATCCCTATGTTTCTTTGGCCCTCGCCATTTTGATTGTTTTCTCTTGTTCCGAACATGTACTCTAGTGCACATAGTATTTTGAGGGAGCCCATAGACTATTTGGAACCTTCCTATTCTTCTATTTCGCAGCCTATGCCTCTTGGCATTTTGCTTGATTGAATCTTATTTGTTTGCTTAAATATTCAAAAAATAAGTTATAACAAAATGACCTATGCACTAGTTTCGTTATTGGCAAATATTTACATACATTGTTGCTTATATATTACATAGTGGTTTACATATCTATTTGTTATGCACATGCTTTGCATGGTATCTCAAGTTTAAATGTAGGACATACAGATACATATGATCATGGTTCATTACTACTTTACAGCTTTACTTGTAAAGACCTGCGGACAAGCTTTCTACATTGAAGGCATGCCCACTCTACAGAAATCTTATGCATGTTATCGGTTTTATTCTTTTACATTAGTTCATTGATCATATTGAACTATTTAAATTGTTTATTTGCATGTATTGCTCTTGCTTATATTGCTTAGAGTGCTTGCTTACATACATGATGATGACATTGCTTGCCTAGTGCTTATACTTGTGCACGTTTACATTGATTGCTCTATGTTTGTTGGTGTGTCATGTCATGCGTTGTCATCTTGGAGGATCATAGTTACCATGAGGGCAAAAAAATCCGAAAATCCAAAACTCTTGAAAAAGTTCAAAAAAATCCGATGCGGACTATATATGTATGAGCATAATTTTGAAATATGTAAAAATTGATAAATACAAAGAAAAATAATAATAACATAATATAAAATGTTAATATATTTAATATTTAAATAATTTATGAGGGTGGTTGGGGTCTTCTTATCACTAAAAATTTGATAAATAATTTTTTTTGGAAAAAAAAAGGCTGACACCAGACCAAATTTATGTAGGCCGGCTGAAAAAATCCAAATCCGGCTGGATTTAGTAACTATGCAAAGGATCCTCTTGTCAGTTGCCATGTCATGTTTGCTAGTGTGCCTCTTGATCATTGTGCTTGTTACATGTTTTCAATATATTACTTGCTACATTGTTATTTGTGGGTGTTTGCTTATATTATGTGCTAGCATATATGGTATCCTGATTCACATCACACATGATACTATTTGTTATTACTAGTGCTTGTTGCCATGATTCATATCATGCATCTATTGGGTTGTTTATTATTGTGTGCTTCATTGCCATATCTTGCTACACTGAGCTATATCTCTAGTTGATTTCTTCTGATGACATCTTATATGATACTAACAGTCACTTATGCTTATGCTTTAGATTACATGTCATATACTTGCTCACATGATCACATATTTTCTATGTTGATATATCCTGCCATAGTTGTACACATGTTTTACATGGCTATCTTAGCTCTTGATTTATCTATATATATACTTGATACATTGTGTGTTTAACTCTTTCTTTCGAGATGAGCAATACATGTGCACGATCCCTCATCTCAAAAGGGAGACATATAGTTGGCTTATTTCAAAAATTAAGATAGTTTTCAGTCAGAGCATACTCCTCTACACAATTCGGAGACACTTTTACATGGTTCAAATACAATTTCAGAGAAAGGTATTCAGTTTTAGAGATCACATTCAGTTTCCAGGGAAAGTATATCTATAGTTTTAGGATTATTTAATCATATTTTTTAATCAATGGGGCGATATTTTCACATTTGGGTTGCTTCATTTGTAGCCGATTACCCATTCTTTGCCTCTCAGCAAGTTGATTATTAGACATCCTTGTTGTATGCTCAAATTTAAGTTTGCTTACTTTATGTTTGCTCAAATTTGCTTAACTCTTTCACTAAGAGCTGTACAGTGTAGTGTCATATTAGAGATCATATTTGTTCGCTTCTTTGGCCAAGAAGTGGCCACAACAATGTCATTTAGAAGCACATCTCCATTACAATCGGGTTGATGACACCCATGGCATTTACCTTCATGGTTCAGCAATATTCAAGTAGTAGCCCTACCTTCACTAATGTGGGCACCCTCAAATTTCAGTAATATTCAGTGATGGCCCTTGCTGTCTGCTAAAATTTAAGTCTGCTTACTCTATGCTTGCTCAAATTCGTTTACCTCCTTAGCTAAGAGGTGGATGTTGTAGTGTCGTATTAGAGATCACATTTGTTCACTTCTTTGTCCAAGAAGTGGACACTGCAATGTCACATTAGAAGCACATCTCCATTACAGTTGAGTTGATTGACACCCATAGTATTTACCTTCATGGTTCAGCAGAATTCAATTATGGCCCTACCTCCATTGATGTGGGCACCTCTAGTTTCAGCAGTTACATCATTTGGGGTATGTACACCCAATAGCATCATCTACCTCCATGGTTCAGCAACATTCAATGATAACCATAACTCCATTGACATAGGCACTATTAGTTTTAAGCACTTACATCATTTAGGGAATGAACACCCCATGACATTCTCCAATAGATTTGATCGTGACAGCATAGCTCATATAGCACTAGGTGTATTCGTTCATTTGCATTTTCATTTCAAATTTCAATTTTTCAATAGTTTCAAGTTTTAGAAACCGTGATTATAGGTAAACTTCCAAGAGCGGAATTCTAAGTCATCATTGGGAGAACTAAATGGGCCCTGCTCCTCCATATGTAGTGCAATGCTTTCACACCATGGGGTGCAGAAGGACAATCCAAACATAGTCTAGGACTTATCTTCCTTTGTTGTTTCAAGTGGTTCTAGGATTTGACCAAAGGAGAAGTCAACTCAACACTATCGATTCATCGAACATCATGGAAAGATTCCGAAGTTAGATTCCAACAGGGCAGAAGAAATTGAATACACACCAGAAAATCAGGTAAAAAACAACAATGCAGGACAAGTTCAGCAGCCTCAGACAGGTTCAGTACCGAACCCGACCCTTCATGATGGCCCAGACCTAGACAACATTTCAGGCACCAAATTTGCAGGATTTGTTGACAATGTTTGTATGAGCATGTTCCTGGCTTCTGTTTCCTCTGTACAGTCATCCAATGAGCCAAATCAGGTTGGATCATTCATTTACTTATGCTCCAGCATTTCCATTTTCAGTGTTTGCAACTTCCCTGATTGCTATGATTCAACTTCAGATTACTGTTTTTAATAGTTTATTTTCATAATCTGAAATACACACAAGATTTATTTTATTTTATGCCCTAAGATGCAAAATAATCAGAATACCTTAAGACAATATTTATACAAACTAACTCACTTTTCAGCTAATTTACATATCCGTTCCAGGAACTTAAATGCTGCATTATTGAATGAAAACATAACAGATTCTTAAATGACATTGCTTTACAAATAGGGAAAAGGCAAAGACTGGTAAGTGGAAAGAATAATCTTTAATCTGCAAACAAACAAACATGTACGGCAAAAAAAAGGTGAAATTATTGGAAAAATATAGTCGCCATCTTCCTGACACATGGTTATGAATATTTATACTAGAAACTGATTGTATCAATTAGGAGATATTTTAGTTTTTTTTTTTTTTTTTCTTTTTGTATTCAGGAAACTCTCAAAACATGGAGTTCCATTGAGAGAGTTTACTTTAAACTTGTTGGTCATCTTGTTGGTTGTCTCGCTGCTTGAGCAGGTGGGCAGCTGTATTTTCTGTCCATTCCCGTTTTTTTGAAATATAATCAACCTTATCAAAGAACAATCCAGATACAAGGCCCACCTTCAGACTGCAAGGTTAAGAAAAACGACAGATTCCAGCTAAACATATGGCAGGACTTAACAATTTAAGGAGTTCAGAGAGTTTACTTAAAGTTGTTGGTCATCTTATTGGTTATCTCACCACTTGGTACATGGGCCACTATATTACTTTTTTCAAAATATAATTAACCTTTTCAAAGAACAATCCAGATGGTAGGTCCCCCTTCAGACTGCAAGATGAAAGAAAAACAACAGATTTCAACTAAACATGCGGTTACACATTTGGCAGGACTTCACAGGAAGGACTAAACGGCTTGAAGGACCTCTCACAGAATTCATAAGAGCCCAAGAAATTGCAGACATAAATTACATTAATATCCTAGACTGCACGGAAACGCCCTGGGGGTCCTCGTACCAGCCTGGAAACATCCCAGGTACTGGTACAAGTACTGGTACGCTGTGGGTACGGCTGGGTACGTAACCGTAGCGTACCCTGCCACTGTGGGTACATACCCAGCCGTACCCGTGGCCTCAATACGTCTTTTTTAAAAGACAACTCAATAAAACATAAAAAATATGCAATTTTTTTAATTTTAAAGTATTAAAACATAAAAACTTGAATGTATTATGTTATTTACTATGTTGCATGGAAACAGAAACGGAAACGGATATGAAACGCAGAAACGGCAATTTTCAAAAAACCTTGGATACGAAACGTTGCCAGAAACGTCCGTACAATATATTATTAAAAAAATAATATATATATATATATACATAATACTCATTTTATAATTGTAAATTTGTAGACCATAAGAGATAATTGATAAAGCACTCAAAATATTTTGTATTCATTGAAATTTGAACTTCTAAAGAGTCATAACTCATCATTCAACATGGTTACAATTTCAATGATTCACATATATATGATAATAATCTAGATAAGTTAGACGTTTTTTTTTTTAAATTAAAAAAAAAAATCCAGAAACGTTTCGTACCCGTTCGCGTTTCCAAAACGTTTCCAGGCAGAAACATGGGCCCCTTAGGTGTTTCCTGGCTTCACAAGTTATTTACTATCATAACTTGAATGAAATGCTCAGAACTCAAAATTATATTCAGTACATGCTTTATAATCTCTGCTCCTGATTTTCATGTACATCTTGATAAATTAGAAATGTCATATTAATAGAAAGATTATAGGATGAAGCCATTATTGTAATTTTCTGAGCTACATCCTTCATCGCTTTCAAGCTTCAAACCTTTACTCTGTAGTTTTAAGCGGTTAAATTGAAATCACCAGAGGCCTTCAAATTATGTGGATGGGGGTTTACTTGTGTAAAATCTTCTATATCTTATAAATGTCAAAAAGATTTTTCAGAAGAGAGACTTTAGTATTATTCACTGGTGTTTAATTTTGTTATCAGTTATGGTTTTGTTAAGACCATATAAGAATAGAATTTTTACTCCAAATTGGTATAGATTTTTTTTTAATTTTTTTTTTATTTTTTTAATTTTAAAGTATTAAAACTTTAAAACTTGGATGTATTATGTTATTTACTATCATGTTTTGAACATTATGAATCAATACAAACTCAAGTCTCAATTCTCGAGGTATTGGAAATTTCAATTTTGTTTTCATGTTCTATGAATGATTTTAAGTTGTATGACTCTATGAGTATTAAATTTCGTATGCAAATGCTTCTTTAAATTTATAATTTATATACATATATATATAACGTACCCAAAAGCATGCCATACCCGAGATTTTTAAAAATTTGCCATTTCAGCGTACCGAAACCGTACCCATATCCGTGCAGTCTAGTTAATATCCAAAAATGACTAAAGTAGGACAATGGGACCAAAAGTATAAGTTACAATAGCAAGTAGGAGTGTTAAAAAGAACTCAAAGAGTTGAAAAGTGACTAACCTCCTCAAACATGGTGAAAAACACTTTTTTCAGTCCCCAAGCAGGGACCTGACAACAGTTACCCATGAAAGACAACTGACTTGTGAAATGCTAGAGGGGGCTCTGGGCCTAGGTAGGACAACTCTAACTACATTCACAACTCCAAAGATTGCCTTGGTGTCATCTTCTTACAGGTTGTGAAAATATCAAACTTTTAGCAGAAGAGATTGAGTAGCAGCACTTGGCATGGGGATAATTTTATGGCTTCTCTAGAAAACAGGTCATGATGGGGTAGTGTGTTGCATCACCCCGATGTCTCCACTCATAATGGATTAGGAAGAGGATCCAACAACCATGCTTGCAAACACCATATCAGTGTCATGCTCTGCTCATGCCCCGAGTAACACCGAAAAATGCAAGTATGAAAATGGATATCAAGTCTTATTAATTGCCTGTCACTGAATGGATTTTGGCAGAAAATTCCTTCATTGAACGAAATGCAGACATTTTAGTAGCACAGGCCACCGATATTGGACAACCAAAAAAAAAAGTGCACTAACTTCTAGACACCCAAATTTGGTACAAGCTTTGTTTTAACAATGCCTTTTGGCATAATTTGTATCTATGGTAGGGACTTATTGGCTTCTTCCATATCAACTCTATTCGTCTCAGGTAGCTCATAAATAGCTTCATGTTCCTCTATTCTTCACGTGTCATGATTAATGCGGCATCCTCGGTCTGTGTTTGCATTCTCTGGCACTTCTTCTGATTCCAGGACAGGTTTAGACATTTTGCATAGGTACGACCCCAAATCTGTCCAGGGCACATGAACCTTTCCTGTTTTGTCTTTTATTCAAAAATTAGAGGGTGAGCTCCTCTGTGTTGGCCTTGTCGGTCTTTTTGAATTCTTTAAGTCGGCTTGTGGGCCAACGCGTCATTAATTCAAAGTTAAAGGCTATATAAGTAAAGTAGCCACAGACATTTTAAGAACAGGGAGAGACAAAAGGGATTCCTAGCAAAATACAATTACATTTCTGCTCTCAAGAACTGATTTTTAAGGGTTCCAAATCATAAGTATTTTATTGTTCTAATATTGCATGCTTGTACCAAGTTAAGCCTAGGCAAAATTTCATATAAACTTGCATTCCTTGCTCACATGATCTTTCACACAATCACATAGGAAAGGGAACTACATGCAGCCTGACCCCTCTTCAGAGTATTTGTATGTAGACAACACTCATCACATCACGAGGATGTGGTGAAGTTGTCCAGCCAATATGCTGACCCCTTTTTCTCAAGTCAAGAACAATGCTAGGGTTTTTTGAGGAAACAACTAATGCTGCCTCACACAGTACTGCAATATTCAGAGCAGGCATTCTATTGTACAGGCACAGTCATTCACTTTCAGAACATAAGGACCTACAGACAGGATGAAGACACATTCGTTGGCCTCAAAACAGATTTGTATCTGTATCTGTCTGCCTCAAACATATTCGCCCAAAGGTGACCAGACTTTATGCACCTGTTCCGAGCATCACAGATCAAGCTGAAAATTTTGGAATCACTTCTGTGCAGCCTGCTTGTCATTTTTTGCCTCTATACAACCTCCTTCAATCACGGACAATGCGGAACAGCTAAATCTATTACTTTTTCATTGCTTGCAAGTTGCTTGCATTAAACCTAATCGAATATCTTTATTGCAGCATTACTTCGGATTGTTTGGATGCCTATTATTCAGATCTGAATTATATTTCCAGTTTAAATATTATTATACTTATGGTGTAATTTTATTAAAACACAACTCTAAAAAAGCTCTAGGAATCTCAAATACAAGATGGGCCCAAAAGTAGCTACAGCCTAAAAAATGGTACACCAAGTCCAACGGACATAAAGACCAGGGCAGGATTCATGTGAGGTTATACCAGGTCTACACCAATGGTCAAATCCTGGGTTTAGGTTAATATGTTTGCCTCTAGACAGGACAAGTCCATAGTAGTGTGCTCACACAAGTCTCATTCAATATTTCAAATCCAGTATTTTTCATAAATAATAGTAATAGGCTAATAGCCCTGCACTACTCGATCAAAAGTTTTCTTCCCCAGTTTTAGTAGACTAAATAGTAAATGTACATCATGAGAAGAGAACTACAATATACCAAACACATACCGGATACCGAATTAGCAGCAGCACATGTAGTCAGTTCCAAACCAAATAAGAATTACAGGAATCTTGAGAAAAATCACAAAAAATGGAATGGTTTGCAAATGGTTTTAACTTTTATAAAAATGAAGCGAAGACAAAAAAAAAACCAAAGAAAGCACATAAAATTAATGTGGCATTTAGGAGCAGTAGCTATTCAATTAAGAATACCCAGCGGCATAGAAATACTATCTTTATATTCACACACGCACACAGAGACACACATACGCACACACTCCCAACATGCGCACGCATGCACACATATAAGTAAGAACCTCCTATTCATTCATACATGACAAACAAAATGAATGAAGAAACAATAAAAGAATTCTTCCATTGTACTTTTCCTATTTCACTTTTCTTGGTTTGCAGTAATGAGAAACAGTGAGCCGGCAGAGAGGAAAAGAGCAAAAAATATTCTCTTCACTTTTGATTTGCTATGATAAGAAACAGTTAACAGTGTGGGAAGACTTCCTTAATGGGAAAATAATAATAATAATTCATGTGGATACTGAATGGGAAGAATTACCGTCTCTCCTTGCTGGAGGGCATTCGCTATGCGCCTCTTGATTTTACCAATTTCTAAAGAAGACAAATCCTGGCCATCATCACTTTCTTGAATAGAACGTTCCAAGTGTTCGTCTGCAAAACGTGTGTCCACCTCCACACTATCAAGCCAGGCATCCTAGTTCAAGCATGTAATGCATTCAACATTTCATTAACGGAAAGCAGAAGAAGCTTTATGAACCCTAGTATAAAATTCTCAAATGTTATGCTGCTATAAATATGACATAGCTGTTCAAAACACAGTCTGTTAAAAAATAATACAAATTATTCAATAGAGAGGACCTTAATTTCATTCCCGTTGCCATACTCCACATAGTTCCCTTCTGAATCAAAGTAACCTTCCTCCCTCTCTTGATTCAAATTGAAAGGCTCGATCCTGATTCCATCATCTTCCAGATCTTCACCATTCTACAAAATCCTCAATCGCAAAAAAAAAATAACTTTGCCAAAGCTAACAAAATAATTAATTCAAAACACAATCTCATTAAGAACAGATACTATGATGGGGATTTATATTCACTGCTGCAAGAGAGAACAAAGAGAAAAAATTATTGTATTTAAATCTAAAGTGATTCTTGTATCAATCAACAAAGCTGCCATTAAACAGCTCAACTTGAATCCACGTGGAACATCCGAAACCCAAATAAAACCAAAGTCATTGTGGAACCTGTCTATTTCATTAGCACTTCAGTGAATGACGGATTGTATGTAACATTGTAGCTATGCATTGAAGAGACATTAGATGAAACATGCAATGCTTCAATCAAAGCGACAAACTGAAACATTTGACAAAAGAATTAACGTATAGCTATAGATTGTAGCTATGCTAACAATTTAAGAGTATAACTCAAAGGCTCGATCTTGATACCATCATCTTCCTAATCTTCACCATTCTGCAAAACGCTCATTCACAAAAAATCAACTTTCCTATGCTAAAAAAATAATTAATTCAAAACACAATCTCATTAAGAACAAATAATATGGAAGGGAATTTTAATCACTGTTGCAGGAGAGAACAAAGAAAAAGTTTATTTATTGAATCCCTAGTGCTTCTTGTATCTATTGACAAAGCTGCCATTACACAGCTCAAGTTGAATCCATGTGGAGCATCCGAGATACCAAATAAAACAGCAGCCACTATCGAACCTGTTTATTTCAATAGCACTTCTGTAAATGACAAATTATAGCAAACATAGTAATTATTCAATAGAATAGATTATATGAAACATGCAATGCTTCAATCAAAGCGACAAACAGAAAAATTTGACAAAGAATCAATGTATAACTATAGATTATAGCTATGACGGCAATTTAAGGGTAAAACTTAAAGGATTGAACTCTACAGATGATCTTATATAGTGCTTTTATGCAACGGATATTTTAGAAAGCCTTAGCAGATTGCCTGAATGTTTCTTCATTAAAATCTTCCATAAAAGTCTCCCATAATTTCTGTGAACCTGTATGATGTTTTAACTCGTTTTTTGCAAACAAAGTGTGTGAAGAATTCAAGCACAAAACATCTCATCAAACCCCATACTTAGTGCCTAGAAAGCTCAATACATTTGATCTGGTAAAAGGAAGTTTGTCAAAGAACACACATCTAGGGTCTAATCTCAAGTACAAAGCAAGGATTGACAACTCTAATTTTTTAAGGATCCCTTTACAGAAACCCAGGATATATTTGTGGAGGAGGCAATACTATGAACAAGGGTAAGATGCACTATACAACAAAACCTTTAAGATGGCTAAATATTGGGCACTATCCGCATAATAAAATCCTGACAGTGAAATAGAATTCACTTTTAATTATTAGCTTTACTAATAAATGGATTGAGAAATATTAGTGCTTGCACCTTAGGACATTTTTGACACATGAGAGGCACGTGTATAGAGATACAGATAAGGCCACTTATATGATTTGAGTAATAATTGGTTTGTTTGAACCTTGGGAATGGTTGTGTCAAGATGGTACCAAGAAAGAAAATACCATTAAAGGTAAACCGATACAGATTTGTCCTGTCCGTTTTTGAAGGCTGATTTTTGAAGACCCTTAACCCGTTCTTCTCCCCGTGGGTCTAAGGAAGAAAGCCAGGGGAAGATTTGGATTACAATTTTATTGTTGCTTAGGTAGTTATTTTTATTATTACAATGTATCCTATTGGGAAGCCTAGCACTCCAATAGAAGAACTTAAGTAGTTAGGAAATAATAGTATTTTGAGCATGTAGGCTCCAAATACTAATTAGATATTTAAAAGCACTTTATCTTAAGGGGTCGGCCATCATTTTTATATTTTAAAACACTCCTTGTGGTTATAAAAGGAGGTTGCTTGGCCATTATTGAATTCTGCTTTTGGTGAATTTTCATATTGTGGTGAAGGATTGCTTGTTAAGCACCTTTTCCATCTCTCTCAAGGACAAAAACCCTTGATTGAGACCCTTCCAAGGACAAAACCCCTTGTGGAGAAGTTGGTGTGGACGAAACCTCACACTACACTTGGTTCTTTACACTTCATTGTTGGTTACAACTGATTGATTTATGCCCTAAACGACTTGCTTGGGAGAGTGTTTTGGGTGAGGTGGCTGGTTTTTATGTGAACAAATTGCATGATTGGATTATCTATAATTTCTAAAGGTGAAATCTTCCATTTCTATCAATTGTTTGAGTGTATTTGAGTGATATTTTAGTTTTGGATATTATTATTTTAATCTGCAGTGGATGGGTTGCATGATAAATTAAAAATGGCCCTTGTGGGTTTCTAAAAATCAGTTTGCTTACATCTACTAATTGCTGGTTATTTCTCATAAATTCTGAGCATATTTCCTAAAGGGTTGAGTGAGAATTGTGCCTAGAAAAGTATGTTTGACTTCTCCTAAGAGGTCGCCACCTTAGAAGCAAAGTGCTGGCAGCGTGTTGAGGGTTTCAAGGTGAATTTTTAGTCATCTACAGTATGCCCTAGTTCTGATTTCAGTCCTTCCCAACCAGCTTTGGGTCATTTCTGGAAGTCCCCCAAAAAGGGACATTACAAGATTCATGCAGGCAAAGGATTTGGTCCCAATAATGGTTTGGATGGAGGACTTCAGAGTTAACCAATGCTGAAGTGCACTTGATAAATTTAGATGAGCAGGAGTTTGGAAAAAGGTAAATTTAAGTGACCATGTAAATGGAACATGATAATTAGCATTGAAGGAGTAGACCTGAAGTGCAAAGGTCAATCGGCAAAAGCAGAAAATCAAGGTAGAGAAGTCCACATGCTGGTCACAATTTCACATGGATGAGTAGAATGTTAGAAGAGAATCATAAGAATCCAAGGTAATGGGACAATGAATCATATTAGCAAAGAGATGAGGCAGTAAGGTGTATAGAGCTATTCCATATACTAGTGCAGATCCATGTTCAAATGGATGTGTGCTAGTAATTGACTTTTCCTAGCTACTTCATAGCTACCTTCTTGAAAACATTCTCTTTTTGTGACTAGTACGAGTCTAAATTACAAACAATGTTGGCCATAAATGTTTCCTATGCATATGCTCTCCCTCCAAAGTTACATGTTGATGTTGGTTGTAAAATGTGCCTCTTGACACAAATTCTATGAAGTACATTTAAGAAACAGGATATTTTATAATGACATCTATACATTGTACCAGGAACAAAGAAGATAACAGCAGCATCGGAAAAAAGGATTGACAGAGAAATTTGAAACATTAGAATTGGCAGTAAAAAAACATTAGAGGAGTTTCCAAACAAATTTGATAAGTTAGGGTTTCAAACCCTACTTAAGAAGATCACCAGACTATTGTTCTGCTAGTGGAAAGGAGTATAACAGCATAATGACACCAAAGAAGTGCCCACTTTTGCTTAGTCTAACATAATGCAGTCTGTTCAAGTCATGTCTGCACTTGGTCGAGGTGCGATTGTGTGTTGTAAATGAAACCTATACAGTGGGTTCATATGTTGAAAATACCGTTAACAGTTTTAGGGTGACAGTTCTTCAATTTCAATAAACCAATTCCCTAGTTGTAAGGTAAATTATAAAGGAACCTTTTTTAAATGCGTATAGGGTCAACGGGGAGATGGATGGCCAGAGACTAGTGCTCTTTTTTGACAAATACTGATCACTTTTGCACACTTATCTAGTGAGACTCAGTTACCATTTGATGCTACCAAGTTCCAACACCCTTTTAACCATTAAAAAATTATATTGTTAATGTTTGTATGTTACCCAAGCCTGTGTGAGGTTTGGTAAGAGTTTCCTCCAACTATTTTGAAATAATATCCCAACTTGTATGTTTATGGGGCACCGGCACACCTATATTGTCAGTAGCCTGTGCTTGTTTCGCTTTACAATATATAGCCTTTGATATGTATGCAGACAGTCGTGTCTTTGGTAATTATAAGGTGCTTTGCTAACAATGTCCGCAATTGATATATATGTTGCCGTATTCGGCAACCTCTGTGAAAAAGTTAAATATTCGCCGAATATCAAAGAATCCCTAACAAATTCATCAAAATTCGTGAATACATTTGTATGGCTTATTCTCTTCTTTTTTCACTTTAGCTTTTCTGCTCAGCAAATTGTATCCTTCGCAGACTGCTATGGGAATAGTTTGGATGTTGGGCGGTGTTGTGGAAATTGGAAAACCACTGTGTTACTGACCACGTGAAGATTGAGGGCCACAGTGAGGAGAAGACCCTGTTAAATGCGTACTGTTAAAAGGCAAAAAAAGGCCATAAGCACTGAGAAAGAGAAGCGCCGTGGGTGTGATTCGTGAATCTGTGGTGGTCTACAGCAGCAGTCAGGTAAGTTGAAGTTCATTTTATTTTTTACAGATTTAGATTTATTAAGTTATTAATTTTGTATTCTATAAAGTTATAATAAATAACTTTAAAGAATATTTTTTTATTTTTTGGGGTTTCATTAATTTAGATCTTTCTATATAGTTGTGAATTTATAATTTAAAAAATATATGTTATTTTTGAATGGTGCATTTTAAATTTTAATGGTTTATGATTTATTACATATATTTCTTTTAAATATATACATTTTTTAATATATTTCTTTTAGTCAAATTAATCATGAATTTTATGGATGATTAATTTAGCAAAGTTTTTTTGACAAATTTTTCCTCCACTAATTCAAATGCAGCAACTTAAATTGATATAGAGAAATGCAAAAAGGTCAGATAACCAGTAGCAACAGCTTCAAGAGGAATTTAACAGTAGATCCTTGCCATGTACATTGAGATGTATATGCTATACACAATATTATTATATTACAATGAGATGCGCTATTGACGATCCTTCCACATCAGAACCAGCAAAAAAAGGAGTGATGTAATAAAATTGTTTTTCAGAACATATTTAGGCCACATCATGGACATGAAACATAGAAACATATTTTAAGGGATTTGAAAATTATGAAAGAAATATAAATCCTATCATTAGTGTCATTAAGAAATGAAGCTAAATATTGGTGGAATAATGTGCAGTCTAGCACAAAATACAGTAGACTTATTCCTATAATTGAAAGGGCAGAAAATAAAGCAGTTTTGAGAAATACTGGTTCAAAATGATGATAAACCAAAGGATTTCTGTGTTCGGAAATGGCTTCCTACTGGGCAACCACTAATGGTTACTAACTAGCAATCGCATGTGTACAATGCAATGTGAACGCCGAACGGTATAAGTTTTTTTAATTTTGACCATTGGGATTCCTCCATTTATTGGGTTAGAGATTATTACTCCTTGAATTAATTGTATTAGTCCCCTGATCTAGGTGTCCCAAATGTGGCTCGTATACCCTATGCCTTGTCAGCTCAAAATTTAGAAAAATCATTCACTAAAATTATTGAACAGTTAATTCTCACGTGGTTGTTTAACCTATTAAACAATTGTCATTTTTTGAGAAATTAATCATCTTTAATATTTCACAAGGTATAAAATGCAAATACATGTCATAACCTCATAAACTCATTTTTCTTGTCTATCAATCCCCAACTAATGCAATTTATGTTTACTGTCATACAAGGACTAACCTTATGAAGTGCTCATATCTTGATTTATAATATGAAAAGGTTCTGAAACTTGCTAAGTCACTGAGGTTGTGGAAGCTTTTGGGTTTTCAGTTGAGGTTCTCTACATCCTTTCACCCCAAAACTAATGGTCACGTTGAGGTAGTTAACTACTCATTGGTTCACGCTCTCCACATATTATCATCAAAATCAGTAGCGGGTCATTTTTATTCATGTATTGCAGCATAGTTAGAATATAGCTATACATGTAATGAAATCTTGGGTGGGAACCAAAGCGCCCATCATGGTAACGCATCAAATGAAGAGCGCATTCATGCATTGGAACTTCTTTAATGCGGGGTTGTTGCCACATTGCTTTTCTTGTCAGAAATAAAGTTGGGAAAGCCATTGACAAAAGGCCTTCCGTATTGTATTCATTTATTGGCGAAAGCCCAAGCTCTGGCCATGGCATGGTAAATGGAGTGTTACCATCGTGGTTGAGCAAGAACTGTTTGATTTCCTCTTCTTTTGTTCTTGTATTGTGAGGTGTTAGCATGAAAGACGATGAGTGTTCATATGTTTCATCAAAGTGGGTGGGAACACCACTACCATGAGTTGTAGAGCAAGTTTGCATTTGGGGCAATTCCATTGTGGTTGTGTTGAGAGAGGAGGAAACATTTGACGACTTGGATGGTAGTGAGGAAAGGGAGTCATCGTCGATTAAGACATCTTTGTAATAGGGATTGTGTTGGATTTTATATTGCAAGGTTGTACAAACACGATATCTGTTGACGTAGAAATCATAATTTTTTAAATTAGATCCTTCCCTTTGTATGAGAACTATGTCCAAATCTCCAAGGCGGTGGGGTAGGGTCTTTGTTATTGAAGTAATGTTTTGTGGGAAGCTTATGGTGTGTCCTAAGTATTTGTATTGCCCGCCACGTACTTGGGTGACTTGCATGAATGGATTAACTCGTGCAATAAGCATCTCCTCGATTTGGATTAAAGATGCAAGAATGATAGGCTGTTTTTCAGGGTCCATGTTGTTCCATGAAGAGAAGCAGTGGCCTTGTTTTTCACTTTTGCATCTATTACAGGAGGGAAAGCCCTCAAAGGAAATTGTTTTAATTCCTAGGTAATTTTCCAAGCAGATTGAGCAAGTTTGATTGGTCGCCAACAAATCTATTCTTTTGTGAAACTGACATTGGGCTTCAATAGTCAGCATCAAGGGTGGGAATATGGGAAGTCTGTGTGTATTGGAAGGGGTGGGGTGTTCTGTTTGAGTCGTTTGTGGATTGCAAGATGGAAAGCATTCAGAAGGAGAGGAGAAACTATTTGTATATGTGCGATGAATTGAAGAAAGGTTGGTACTTGAGACAGTTTCATGTGGCATCCCAGATATTTGGGGGAAAGTGATAGTTGTTAGTAAAGACGGGTTCATACGGAAGGAAGTGGTATGCTCTTGAAAGTTTGTTTCCATGGAATTTACATGTGGAATGTTGGTTGGCAATTCTTCAGTAGTTGTATTTGATGGCAAGATTGGAATGTCAGGGGATTGTAGGTGTATGTGATGGCAAGATTGGAATGTTAATGGTCAAAGGAGATACGATCCCCTGACATTCCATGATTCTAATAGAGATTGTGTGCCTTTTTGCTTTTCACAGCCTTGGAACATATGGAAATGATCTTTAGTCCTGGATGTTAATCTATTTGATGCTTGCAGACCTTCAAACAACAATGTTTTGTTTTTGTTTTTATTTATCTTAAGTTGGGAAGTTGATCCCTTGTTTTGCAGTTTGTCTTTGGAAAATTCTAAATGGACTACTACAAAAGGACTGAATTCTCATATATCTAAAATGATATATGTTCAAGCCAATCCTCCATGCTTAAACATGCAATGCTCAAACTAAATCAACAGACAAGAAACAAATGTCATCCAAAACAAAACTCGAGTTGTCATAGCTTTGTTTATTGCTTGCATGCAATTTATTTTGCTAAAAATTTGGGCTATCAGTTGTGATGACACAAGGAGGGCAGTCCAAGGCCCAAGGGAGGGACAGTGTTTTGAACTCTGCACTTGTTTGCTAAAAATCATTTGTAGTTGATCTGTGATACTGTTTGTCAGTTTCTTTGTAAAAGAATGGTAAATGCTCTTTTAGTCTTTGTTAGTTGGTTGTCAGGCAATCAGTTCAAGTGATTATTGTGGTTTCAAAACATTCTATGCGCATGCCATCTAGGGTTAACCAATAGCTTAGCTGATGTTAATTATGCATAGAGAATTATTGATGGTATGGCATGCATTAGAGCATGGTCAACACAGATATGTGACACTTGAGTCTACTGGGTAGCTTGCTTCTCCTTACTTTACTTGTTATTGCTCATCTTGTTGGCGAGCAAGTACGCTGGCAATATACTTATCACCTTTCTGATATGAATCTCACATGGCAAAGGGTTGTGTACTCAAGTGAGTATGGAAAGGGAATACGTTTGTAACTATGCTGAAATTGTAGAATGCAGCGAGAACAATTAATTTTAAGTTACAAAAAGTTAAAACCCAGAAACTTTTAAGTACCTTCAATATGAGAATGGTCTCCACTTAAAATGAGTTTGTATTTGTGTATCGACATCATGAATCTGGGTATTGTTACATGTTGGGAAACACACAAAGCTTTACTTTTATACTGAGCAAATAGTTATCTTATTGATGGGGAGGGAAGCAAAGACACATGTATGGAAGCTAGAAAAGTCAAATATCAACTCACGCACAAGTACTTGCAAATACCTTGTCTAAATAGGAAGTACAAATAAGAACATCTACAAACAAGCATGTGCCAACTATGTTAGTTCCCCATAATAACCCAATACATTGACCACATGACAAACTATTATCCCACAGAATCCCATATGGTATCTTCACTACAAATGGCCAATGGACTTTACAGAGAATAAAGGATCCAAGAAAGGGAAGGCTTTGATATTCCCCTCATCGCATTGTATACTTTCAGACTACTTTTTCTGATTTGATATTGTTAAGTGTGACTAATTATTGTCAACTAAAGGGTTTGTATGAGTGTAATTCATATTATTAAAGTAAATCATGTTTATATGAATTATATACCTGCAAACCATGTTTGTTGGCATATTATTCTCACTTAACCAAATCAAATGAGCCATAAATGCCTTAAGATAAACAAACACAATCCATATCTATAGCATCTTTAAAAACACCATTTTGTTTTAGTTAACACATTTTTCACATAAAACAAAAACAACCCAAAAAACCATCAAAATCCCTCCAATGTTCTTTCTTTGCCTTTTAAGTTATGTTCAAGATTTTAATCTTGCCCTCTTCTGTAGAATCCACAACCATCACACCACTAAGCTTCAATGTTGAAAAATCCGTAGGCATGTGCAGAAGAATTTTCAGACATACTTTTCTCACTTGGACCAAACTAAAGAAGCATCACTCCAAATAGTGCATGTTTGTATGGATGTAAATCACACAGATAAATTCAAATCATGTTTTTATGAATTATACACATGCAAACAAACACAAGAACATATGCATACTCAGGCAAACTTTAGAAAATAAATATAAAAATATTTTAGATAATCATAATAGATTGTATCACTCATGACCTCAGTGAGGTTTTAAAAACCTCACTTGTATTAGGATCATTCTTTCATTTCCTTCTTTCTCTTGATTAAAATGAGCTACAAATGTCGAAAGATAAACAAGTGGAATCCATATATGTAACATGTTTAAAAACACCATTTTTTGGCTAGCACATCCTATACATCAAACAAAGACAACCCAAAAACCCATTAAAAACTTATAGTGCTCCTTGTAAACTTTAGGCTAAGTTCACAAATTTATGTTTACCCTCTTATGTAGAATTCAAACATGTCAAATCACTAAGCTTCAAACGTTGATAAATCCGCAAGAGCTAAAAAATTCACATGCAAGTGTTGGTTCAGGTGCAGCTCAAGTTCTTTGGCATCTTACCCTACGAATTGATGTGAAACACCACAACAAAGTGAAAGAGATGTGTGAATGTTTGCAGTGGTTTGGTGTCTTGGCCATTAAGTATTGCAAGAGATAAACATAACAATGGGCTCGCATCATACCATTAATCAATATTAATGGCAATAGATGAGGTGTCGTAATACGGTTGATAACAACAATTGTCAATGGAGCTTGTACACCAACACTTCATTAATACCCAACAACATAACAAATATTGGCTCGCATTACATTTATAAATGATGGATTCAATTTTCACGGCCCTACCTAACATTTTATTGTCTCCACATAGACAACAAGTTATGGTTTATAATTATAGTCGAGAACATTTTTTCCACTTCAACTTTTGATATTCCCCATAGACACCAAGTTATGATGTATTGTTATAGTCGAAAGCATTTTTTATACCTCCACTTTCAATATTCCTTTCCCCACACCTTTCAATTTTGGAGTTATTCAACCCACCTGTAATCAACATAGTTGTGAAGGCCAAATTATCTGTATTGAATGGCTTATGTCTATCCGATCAACGTGTAAAGCTAAGCTAAGCTAAGCTGAATGTGTGACATAATTCATGACACGCCCGCTCACCTCATCGAACTCAAATGATATATTCCCACGCGCCCCACAAGATCTGGTGTATATATCGTCTCCTCCGATTCAGATCAACCATGGCACCGGTCGAGAGCTACGCAAAATTAGACGACACAATCGTATATTCCGTTGTGGGAAGACTTCACTACGGCTTCGATGTAAACACCCTCCATTTTCCTCACGCTCAATCTTCCCTCTCACAAATCGAATTTCTCAACCATCGCAGACTCACCGACGGAAAATCCATTAACTACAATGCTCAGTTCGTCACACCCTCTGATGCCAAGCTCCTCCTTCAATCTACAATGCATGTCGTCTCGATTCGCTTTAAACCAGAGGATTTGGAAGCAGAAACGCAGGTGAAATCGGAGGTGAGAGATCTGACCAAAGAAGGCACCAAAGGATTTTCTGTGTTCAGAAATGGCTTCCTACTGGGCAACCACTAATGGTTACTAAATAGTCATAAAATGGACAATATGGTAACAAGAATACCAAATATGCTGGAGGACTAAAAAGACGTGAGTTTGAGCACTGGGATAAAACTGTGTACCAAGGATGCAGCATCTGCAGCTTGGCCTATAGATATGCAAAGAAAAAGCTCTCTATTTCTGTTTAAGTAGAGAACCATAAGGGAGGAACTAAAAAGAAAGTAGACTTCAAAGGAAACTAGGGGAAGTGGTAAGAACATAAAAGGAAGGCCATTTTATCAAAGATGATTCAACAAATTCTTCTCATTGATAAAAGAAAATAAACCATTGCTACATGGGAACATATCCCCCTCATCCTGGAAACGTCTTGGGCGTCCTGGACATCTTGATGACAGGGGAACAGATCCCCATGTAATACCTGAGCAAAAAAAAAAATGGCGCACATCCCCTGAACTTCTGGGACACGGATATTGAGACATCCCCAACTTTATATTTTTCAATTTTATTAATTTTTAAATTCATTTGTTTTTAAAGATTTGAATACTAGTAGTCTAGTACAGATAGTTTAACATCTTTGAATACTATGCACATCTTGAATGTATCTATCTGAAAAACACCAATATCTATCAATCTCAAGGTGCTTATCTTGGATTTGTCAGTTTCTCCCATTGAAAGGTTCCACGTTGATTAATCAGTCCATCTCCTTATCTGCAAATTTCGTGTTGTCTAGTGATGGATGGCCTCAATCTAGCTGCACTGTGTTGGGCTCGAAAAAACTCTTTCCAAGCAAATTAGAAAAAATGGGACTCCAAACTCCGTTATATACCCAAGATATCATGATTTTACGATCGCCTTCTCCAAGCAAGAAAGAAAAGTTAAAATTGCCTAGAGACAGTCAAATGGACATCAAATTTTCACTAGCAAATCACACTATTACACTCGCTCGTCCTACCCCTCTTGGCTGCCACTGTAGGTTACTTCTATAGGCATAGTTAATTTTGTATTTTTATCTATTATTCAATATTTTAATAGCTCTACTCTGCCATCTCCCAAATTCAAGAAATTTGTTGTCATCCCAAAAACCCCGTCCCCGTGACTTAAGTAAATATGGAATAAACCGATTAGATGGTTAAACTTTACATGTGGAGTTCATTTTCAGAAATTGTCCCTATGAAATGGGTAAATACTAGATCGACAGCAATATTCCAAAGATAAGAATAGAGCAATTAGCATGAAAGGTCTTATTGGCGTTGATAAATTCTTTCTCAAAACTTTGTGAAAAACATTATGGCTAAAGCAAGAAGTGCACTATGAGGAGAAACTGGCTGAAAGAAAGGAGCGGCAATGATGGAACTATTTCACATCAAATGCACTCATTCCAATACAAACAAACATATGATGATGAAAAGAATCTTGATATCCAAGAGTTGACAGCCTTAAAGGTAGAAGGGATACAATTACCAGTCTAGTTGATGGAATAGGATAAACCAACAGAAAGATACATTTGAGTTACCAGAATAAAAACTGATAGACATTAGTATTTGTATTTCTTCACCACAAAAAATCTTGTTGTATATATGGATGGCTATTACAGCAGTTTTGATACAGAATAACAGTAAGGTGGCTTAAGTAAGCAAGAAAATATCAAATACAGGATAAAGGTATTTTCATTGATTAAGAAATGTTAGTTGCTATTCATGCCATTAAGACACTGAAATGTTACCTTGGAATAAAGAATTTGAAGTTTTGGAAGATCATAGGCCATAATTTTTTTCTCCAAAAACAGGAATGAGCACAAAAAGCTGCTTAAGGTGGCAGATTGTCTCACACGTAAGTTACACGAGGTGGAGGCCAATTAAAATCACTCATTTTCTTCAATAGACTCACTCTAATGAGAAGGAACCATAATAGTTATCAGCATATCAGAACGAGAAACAGTGACCAAACTGAAACTGTGGAGGTAATCTAGTCCAAAGTGATAATACTTTTTCCATCATTATTTTTGGAACCTAGCGTGGCCAAGAACACTTACAAATCATCCTTGCGCTTCTTCAAAGATTTGAGAGTTGATCAGCAAAGAGGTCCTCTATCTCCCTAACACTTTATCTTAGCAGTTGAAACCTTGGGGCAAAGCCTCCATGTAGCTAATGACATTGAGAGAATTAGTAAAATGACACCTCTCCAAGAGGTTCAATTCAAAGGTTTTGCCATCTTCACTTTGTTGATGACAATTCACTCATGGGAACAGCCTCTGTCCAGAATGTAATGTCCCCTTCAGTTGCTTTTGTGGGCTAAAAGGGAATGAGCAAGGGAAGTTAATGTCATGATTTTCAGTTGTTTTGGTGAGTTTTGCATTATTTTTAAGAAAAGGTGAAAAGCTAATGGAAAAATAAAAGAAAATGAACTATTATGTCTCTAAGGTCGGTCCTCTTTAAGAGGATTCTATTTTGTTTTTGGCGCCACTTATAGCTATTTAAAGGGGTTGCTTGGCTTGGAAGATGTTTATGCTTGCTTTAGAATTTATTCTCTTGGAGTTGGAAAATGCTTTGCTTTCTCTCTCATCCATTGAGGACAAAAACCCTCCATGGAGGTCTATTTAGAATGAAATCCCTCAATAGCACTTAGATTTGAGGACGGAAACCCTCACATCTTCATTGGTGATATCATACAAAGGTCAAACTTGTGCAACAATCAGATTTACAAAGGTTCAAGGCAGGTTTATCAGTGTTAGGGTATCATTCACAGCCAGGGCAGATCAGATTTGCATGGTTTTGAGTGTGGCACAGCCACACAAGTTCATGTCTGAGCTTGCAAGGGTTTTGGACCAGCTGTTTGGCCAATTTCAGACCCTCTCCTAGGGTGGCAACTTTCCCTAAGGTGGGGTTTGGGGTGTTCTAGGGCACGGCAACTTCAAATTCATTCATAGTTGTGTTCCTCCTATTTTTACCAGCTGGAATCTTCGTTTGTACTTGAGTTTGGGCTTGGAATTCTTTATTTCCAGCCATATTTGTAAAGGGTATTTGTTGTTGTTGATAATTAATTCTCAGCTGATATTAAATTGGTAAAATGATATATTCTGCCGTAATTTTTCCTTGCAATTAATTCCTACTTTGAAGAATAATATTTTGAAAGGATCCTATAAGTTTTGTGGCTGATTGCTATCCTACCAATATATATACAGCCTACTGCTAGGGTTTGAGAATTTTTTCAGTTTACTATTTGGTTTTGTGCAAGTTCCTTTGGTGTTCAGATTCAGCCCAAATGGGACATTACACAGAAATATGGATCCCTCAAGCAAATTATCTTCTTGTAAATGTTAGCATAAAGACAAGATCAGAAAGAATAAATTCCGAGCATTTTTCATTCATATGGACATAATGTTTCAAATGGAGTCTGCAGCATTCCTAGCTTCCAACACAGGAAAGAGCACGAAATGCAGCTTAGGGTAGAAGATTGCCTCACATGTGAGTTACACGAAGTGGACGCCAGTTAAAATCACTCACTTTCTTTGATAGGCTCACTCTAACAAGAAGAAACCATAAGAGGATTCAGCACATCAGAACAAGAGACGGTTAGCAAACTGAAAGTATGGAGGTAATATAGTCCAAAGTGATGATTCTTTTTCCATCTTATTTTTGGGACCTGGCATGGCTTTTCACTTATGGATCACCCTTTCCCTTCTTCAAAGGTTTTCGAGTTAATCAGAAACGATATCCTCTTATCTTAGCAGTTGAAGTCTTGGGGCAAAACCTCCATGTAGCTAAAGACATCGAGAGAATTATCAAAATGACACCTCTCCAAGAGGTTCAATTCAAAGGTTTTGCCATCTTCACTTTGTGGATGACACAACTCATAGAAAAGCCTCTGTCCAGAAATATAGATACCTCAAGCAAATTATCTCCTTGTATATGTTATCATATAGACAAGATCAGAAAGAACAAATCCGAACATTTTTCTTCCATATGGACATTAGGCTTCAAAAGAAAATCTGTAGCATTCTCAGCTTCCAACACGCCTCCTTTCCTAATAAATATCTAGGCTCTGTATTTAAACTCGCCGAATGCTCGCGGGAAACCTGCAAATTTTACCCTCTCAAGAAACAGCCCCATTACTCACAAGACAAATTTCAGGCAAGGACCTGCGAAAAATGGAAAGTAATTACTCGCCATTATTGGCGAGTCCATGCCTGACACTCGCCTAGCAGCAGGACATAACCTTCCACAGAGGAAAAATATCATTTATCATTTTACAGTTGCAATTTTTTTTGTTTTTAGTTTTACTCTCCTAAGATGATTTTTTCATTTTTGAATTGTTGCTAACTTGCTAAAGATTGTCAATGATTTCCATCAACTTTGAAGGATTTTCTCGAGAATTTGAGAGGTAGGAGTCTGCATTATAGAATTTTTATTTTGAATTTTTTTAATTTTAGATCTGCAAGCCCATAAGGTTTGAAATTTTTAAAAAAATCTTTTTATTTTCCCATTTTTTTCTACTTCTTTTGATAGGCCCTAGCAGTAGCAGCTAGGGTTTTAACATAAAACTTCTTTTTTATTTGTTTTATATAATTTCTACTTGTAGTTTGCATTCAATTTGCAGCGGTATAGCAAATAAGCATGCCATCCAGTATAGGTAGCCGTAGCACGCCTAATAAGTCCAATAACCCTTCGTGTATGTACTGCAAACCAAATTCACAATTAATGCTCAGTTTTGTCATATGCAATTAGTGAGGAAAGATGAGTTGGGGTGTCAATCACCTCAACTACCACCTTGCACGAATCGCAAGTAAAGATGTGTAATTGTGCAAACAAGTGCCATATGAAGCTCAAACAAAGATCAATGCTTAACTTCTATGTTATGCAGAGAAAAAAGAGGAAAGTTGCAGCCGTAACAAACAAAAGGGCGATGAGGGATGATTCCAATGAGCACAATGTAGAAGCCTCTTTTATTGCCCCAACTCCAAGGGTCTAGGAACGGGGCTCATCTATTGGAGATAGTTCGGGTTCACATATAGTTGGACAGGGTTTCTTTGTTCCTCAAAGTACTACTTGGGCACAACCGTCACTTGAAGCTACTGATTGGAACCGGGAATTGCACAAAGAAACAACGTTAGTTGTGACAAAACTGGTATTATAACAGCATAATGTGGCAAAAATCCCATAATGGGAGGATTGGCAACTACATTGACCATTGTCAGGAAGGCATTCATGGCTCCTACTCCTCATGATTTGCATGGTCCATTGTTGGAGGACATCGTCAAAAACACACAAAATATAATACATTGGCAAAAATGAATGTGACATAGAAAGGGCTGCAACATTTTGTCTGATATATGGATGAATGGAAAGAACTGCACTTTGATTAACTTTCTAGTGGCTTCAAGCAAGTTGTTGTTCTTGAAGTTAATTGATGTCTCCTGCCAAGTGAAAAATGCAAACACTGTGTGATATGTTAAATAAGGTGGTCACAAAAGTGGAAGAGGAGAATGTCATCCAAGTTGTGCTAGACAATACAAATACATATGAGGCAACAAGGAGATTTCTTGAGGAGAAGCAACCTACACTTTTTGGACCCCATGCACATCTCATTACATTAGTCTCCTACTTAAGAACATAGAAAAAATGGTGTTGGTGAAAAACGTGGTCGAAGAAGCAAGAAATATTACAAAGTTCATCTACCATCACCCTTGGGTACTAAGCTTGATGAGAAAGCACTCCAACGGAAAGGAGTTGTGCAAGCAAGAGTCACATGATTAGCCACAACCTCCATCACATTGCAAAATAGTGCAACCTCAATAATGTCTATTAAGCAAATATTTGTCGGCACACAATGGTTGGAGTTTCCCTATTCTTGGAAGGCCAAAGGGGAAAGGGTCGTGAAGCCCGTTTTTAGTGGTATGTTTGCGAAGAACATAGGTGAAATCCATGAGGTAACCTTAAACTTAACAAGTTTTTATTTATCATTTATTTTTTATAAAAAAAAATAGTTCAAATTTCTCTTCATGTTACTTTTAAAATTGCACGATTTTGTTTAAGGTGTCATAGCCTTTGCTTAGAGTTCTACGCGTAGTGGATGGGGAAAAAATCCAATGGGTTGACATGGCCAAGGAGGCCACGACAAATTATTATAGATAAGATAAAAGAAAATATGAACCCATTTGGCACATAATTGATCGGAGATGGAACAAACAACTCCACCAACATATACATACAATATTTTTAAATTGAACCCCAAAATTTTCTTCTCCAATTCATTTAAGGTCAATGAAGAGATTATGGCTATAGATTTACAAGAGTGCAAAGGAAAGGCTCTTTTCTTCGGCTCTATGCATTCGAAAGAGAAACACCCAACAACCAAGAAAAAATAAATTGAATTATTTGTTTTTAGTCTCATCACTCGTTGATACTAGATCTCTTTAATAAATACTTAATTTACAAAGTTATAAATGTCCTATTTGTAGATTGGTGGTGGGAAGATTATAATGGTGCAAGAACACCAAATCTTCAAAGGCTACCCATCTACATTTTGGGCTAGTCATGTCGCTCTTCTACGGGTGGACATATTTGGAACATGTTTGAAGTTATTCACACAAAGTGCAAAAAGTTGACAATACAATGCCTCAATGCCCTTGTTTTTGTGAGATGAAATTTTCGTACTCTTGTGAGACAAGTGGAGGGGCAAGAGAATCATGAGGCAATTGACTAAGATGATATCAATTTGCATGCAAACTAGATTGTTGAGCCCAAGGAATGGATGAGCAGCCCATGTTTATCGAGGAGGAGATTGCAGCTTTGGAGAAGGAAGCAAAGAAAATGATAGTGTCAAGGGCAGCAAAGGCATCAAGGCAAAGGCATCGGGTTGGGTTGGTGAGGATGCAAATGATATCTTTGCGGATAATGTTGTTCCAAAGGAGGAAGTATGACCTTCCACTTCCAAGGGGTAGTAGACAAGGCACTGGAGATGATATTCATATTAGTAAATTACGGAGCATTGATGGTCTATAAGCATTGTAATTGTACACTTTTTTGGTCTAAAATTGAGCATTGTACTCTTTTTGGTTGAATATTAATAGAACATATACATATGTGTTCTCTACATTCATTTCTCAAGTCATTTTAAAATGTTTTAAATGTTCTTCAAGTTTATTTTACGAACTTATATATGTTTTAAAGTAATGATAAATGTGTCAAGTAATTGCCAAGTCCCAAGTCTGAGCCGAAAAATTAGGCTCCCAAGAAGTTGCCAAGTATGAGTTTTGAAACTATGTATCTAAGTATCCAGCTAGTTGACAAGCTATAAAAGTCTAGCAAGTAAAAGAAGATTTTAGGTAAAATTTTGCAGCAATTGATAGGACAGAATTAAATTGATTTTCTCTAATTGACATCTTTCTGAAATCAATCCTTCATGCTATGTACATATACTCCTTTCTCGTAATCTAAACTTATGGGGTAGTATTAGAATATCTACACAAAAAATTGCCAGTTCATTTTGCAATGTGTACAACTACTAAAGTGGAATACAAGCAACATTTCCAGATAATTTTGGTGGTCTTGAAATACTTTACTCCAAACCAGCTAACTTATACCTAAGGGCTAAGCTTTTTTGGTGATAATATAAGGAAAAAGAGAAGCTCTGGGCAAGAGTCTTGAAGCTTGCAAATGCATGAAATGTTGAGAACCAAGATCTATGCAAAGTAAATGACTCATTAGTGAATCCCCTATTTGGAATAGTATAATAAAGAGCATTAATTTAAAAACAAAATCTCAAACTGGTCATGGTGCCAAAGCATTTTTTTGGGATGATGCACAGGAACAACCTCCTACTATCATACGACCCCAACTTTAGCAAAGGCATGGATATATTCCAACATACTTAATGGCAAAAGGCAAACAACTAATGGCATGTTTAAGAATGAAGAACTGGTAATCAATCTCGATATTTCCTATCTTGGGAGCCACCAAGGGAAATAATTCATAATTACATGCATGCGGATTGCATTTGGAAAAATATTGTAGCATCCTTTACATTGGCTAAAACAACTACCTTCCTTTGGCTAGTTGGGAAGAAAAAGAATCTAGCATAGGAAAAATTACATGAGCATAACTTCCTTGGTCCTAACTCCTAACCAATGCCCCTAAGGTGAAGATGACATCAAATTCTCATCCTTTTTATAGATGCCCAATGGTAAATGAGATATAGAAATCGTACTTTTCAAGTAGATATGAGGTTAATGTGAAGGTCACTCAAAGCCCTTGGGAATAGTGGAAGCATCTCCTCTTCAATCCTTGGTTCCGAATGAATTAAAGAGTTTTCAATGTGGTATCATCCTTTGTAACCAATGTTACATGGGGACGCGCACTCCCCATTGCCAAGTCATCCCAGACGTTTCGAGGACTTGGGATCGGGGACAAGACATCCCCCTACGTCCCAAAAAATGCAAAGAATGAAAGGGACATCCCCTGAGTTCAAGGGATACACCCAAGATGTTTCGGGTGCTTTATGAATTAAGGGACACCGTCAGGGACGTTGTGACATCCCCAGGACGTTTGAGGGGGGTCCCGGCATCCCCTAAGGCCAGCACTTTTTTTTATGTTTTTCTTTTTTCAAAAATTAATTTAAAAAATAAAATTGTCTCTTTTTTTCTTTTACAATCATGTTGTTTAATGAAAACTTATTTTTCATTATCATATTGATATTGTCGATGTATCATTGTATATCTCTCTAGTATGAAGTATCAATGTATCTCAGATTCTCGGTTCCAATTTCTATGTTAATGTCAATGACTCGATATGAAAAATTGAATATTAAATATAGCATTTTGGGCCTTGGCTTATGTGATGAATAATTGGATTAATGGTTTTAATCCTCAAACTTTCAATTTTAAGTCTTAGTTTTTTTAAGTATTCATGTTATATTTGTAATATATACAATTCTATATGTTTTTTATTAGCCATCCCCTCATCGTCCCCCAGTCATCCCCAAGATTTGAAAAAAACTTGTCGTTCCAAAAACCTTGTCCCTACATCCCGCAATCTTGAAGTTTTAGGTAACTATGTTTGAAACATATGGCTAGCAAGAAATGGGGGCACCTTCAACCAAAGGAAACTCCCTCCTTCCATTATTTCGTCTTGAAATTAGTGCAAAATTAAGGAAACCATCAGTACTCATTTCGAAGTTTTCAACTGGAAGAGGGTGGTGGATGAAGAGAACCCTATTATAGAGCCATGTTGGAAATAGCACTTCACTCTCCCTAATAATGGGGAAAGCATTATTCAAAAGGACCATAACTTTAAACTTTCTTGGTCACCTCAAAGATCATCTAGTGGTGTAAGCAAAGATGTAAAGGACTAGATGACTTATCCTTATGGTCCATCATTCCCTCGAATGCCTTTTGATTAATCGCATCTTTGAAGAGAACAACAGTAAATGAGGATTAAAGATAATACAATTTCAATCTCGTTTTCTTTTCTATAAGTGTCCAAGATTAATGAGAAAGTGTCGACACAATAGCTTGTTGATATTTAAGTGCCAAGAAGCAATTGCAATATCATAACATAGGCAACTACTATCAAGGATGTTCTAAAGTGTAATGTCCCCATTTTTCAAGACCCTTAGCCTATCATTGCCCATGGGCTTTAAGGATGTTGCAAGGGGAAAAATATATTAAATAATTAGATAATATTTGCCTGGAGAGTGATTTTAATCATTTGACATTATAAAGCAATATTTATTTAATTATTTAATATTTATGGAGTAAGTAATGTATTTTAATAAATTCCCAAAATGCAAATTAAAAAAGGGAATTAATTAGATAATAATTAGGTGGCTTTTAAATATTAAAATCACCCTTTTTAAAAGGGGACACCACACCTAGGGCAAATAAACTTCTTTTATTTAATAATTTCCCTCTCCTAAGGATTTCGAATTTTGTGCCTCCTTGCTTATAAAAGAAGTGTTAAGATCATTGTTAGACTCATGTTATGATGATATTTATTTTATGCTCCATGCTTGGAGTTGGGATGCATGCCCATTGATGTTTTCTCTCTCTCTTGTGTGGGAAGTTAGTGAGCTGGTTTTGATCAATTGAAGTATATTCTCTTGCTCCATTTTTGAATTCTCTTGTGTTGAAGACTGTTATTTGGAGGGTTTTTGAAGTGTAAAAAGAGCTGAAAATAATTTATGTCATTCCATCTAACCCTAGCGACTTGATTGAGACTTTTGGGGGTTGTTTTGGAGGGTTTTTGGGTGTCATAAAATTCAGATCTTTAGTTCTTTGGAAAGATCTTAATTTATAGAATTATCTGCATTTTATTTGAAGAGAAAATATGGAATATTGAAGGAATTATGAATTTTAGAAGATTTCAACTGTCTGCGGACTTTTCTGGCTATGGAAAATTGATATTTATATCAGATCTGCAGTTTGGGGTTGATTTAATATTGCATATGATTGTAGAAACTAGGAGAAATAAGAAGAAGATGTTTTCATAATTTTTGGAGCGGATTTGATGCCCTAAATGTGTTAGGCGACCTACTTTTTAGGTCAAAATTAGGGTTTTGGGTTGGTTGTGCGAAATCTGATTTTTGCATATTGTTCTTCATATTTTTGTGGTCCATTATCCAAAATTTCAGCTCATTTGGACTTCTCTAGTCAAGGATATGAATTTTTAAAAATTGCAGCAATTTAAGGTTTGAATATTAATTATTTACAGTTGTGTGTGATCAGATTTGTGTTAATTCCTAACTTGTCCTAGAAGGGGGCATTACATAGGGGACGCCATGTGATCAAATTTGTGTTAATTCCTATCTTTGCTACTAATTGTCCTAGGAGGGTTGTTGAAACAACAAATTGTTTGGTCATGGTCGAGCAATCAGATAAGTACATTATTCATTCATTGATGTTTCAATTAATTAAGCCTAAGATCTTTTGGCATAAAGATGTAAGAGTGAAAATTATGGTTGTTACTAGCATTGCTGAAGTCACAAGGGTCACAGCCCCTAATTTGCCTTACAGTGATGACATCATGAGAGACATTTTCGAACACATGGTCGGAAGTTTTCAAGGCCTTTGGAACGTCACAAGCCCTTATTACAGCAAGAGGGTAAAAATTCTGGAAACTATGGCAAAGGTAAGATTTTGTGTATTGATGTTAGATCTTAGTTGTAATGATCTTGTCCTTCATATGTTCGAGGTATTATTTGGGGTCATACAGGGTAATCATTCAAAAAATGTAATGGTTGCAATACAGAGTATCATGTCTACGGTGATAGATGAATATGATAATGTTCCTCAACATTTGTTGAATGTGCTTAAAGAAAAATTGAGAGAGGAGGCATCATGCATTTCTCACACCTTGGCCAAAGGTGTCATGAATCAAATCAAGATAAAGACATATATGGCAGCCAAGTCTTTAGAAAAGGATATGGGAATGGATCCTCAAGGTATGAGTTCTTCGGTGCATACTAATGAATAACCAAATGCTCTCTAAATATGTTGCATATTGTGTGTGATTAGGTCCCTTATAGGCCAAGAATCAGAAACTAAGGTAACACCATACCAACTTGTGACAAGTGGAAGCTTTGAGTCACATTCTTAGTACAATTGAGGAAATTTACCTTTGAATTCATGATAAATATGCATGAATGGCAAGCTATGCTAGGTCCGTATTCTATGACTTAAACACACCTTACTTATCCTTTATGATGATATTATAAAAAATTACAAATAATATCGTCATAAAGGACAAGCCAAGGTCACTGTTTAAGTCGATCGAACTCAAACCTAAATGAAAGGGCATTCATGTAATAAGGTAAATAAATTATTCAAATAATTTAGTACACATTCATGATGATGATTAAGCCAATTGTAGTTCGAACATGAGCATACCCAAGATAGGTGTGATTAGAGGGCACTTTAGGCATCACTTTCCGGAAATGATACCCATTCACCTATACAAAACAAGAGGTATCTTTTATGGATCAATAAGCTTGTTATTGCTGTATGTGCAATGTATGTCCATGTAGGGTATGACTGTAATGTCCCCATTTATGAAGACCCTTAACCTATCACTTCCCCATGGGCTTTAGGGATGTTGCAAGGGGAAAATTATATTAAATAATTTTATAGATATTGTCTGGAGAGTGATTTTAATCATTTGACATTATAAAGAAATATTTATTTAATTATTTAATATTTATGGAGCAAGTAATTATTTAATTAAATTCCCAAAATATGCAAATTAAATGAGGGGAATTAATTAAATAAATATTTAGGTGGCTTTTAAATGATTAAAATCGCCCTTTTTAAAAAGGGACGCCACACCTAGGGGAAATAAACTTCTTTCATTTAATAATTTTCCTCTCCTAGGGATTTCGTATTTTGTGCCTCCTTGCTTATAAAAGGAGCACTAGGATCATTATTATTATTATGTTATGATGAAATCTTTTTGATACTCCATGCTTGGAGTTGGTATGCATGCCCATTGATATTTTCTTCCTCTCTCTCTCTTGCGTGGGAGTTATTGGAGCTAGTATAATATTGAAGAATTTCTAGAATTTATTGCAAATCGACTTTGGTATATTTGTTGGCTATCTTGCATGTCATATCTAATAGCTGAGTTCTAGTTCATTCCTTGAAGTGAATCGACTAAGATCTTTGCATATTTGTGTTCCAGCGATTGGCCTTATCATGTTTTGACTGGTTTGCATGCTACTTTTTATTAGCTGTTTCTGTGTTCTTCCATTTGATTACAGCGACTGTATTGGGTGATCATTTGAATGTTTTAATGCATGCTTGAAAACTCTAATGAGCAGTGAATCCTTGACTGAAACTGTGGATGTTTTAAATGCATATTTTATGTGTTAAAAACCCAGCGACTGGTCTGATCTATGTCCTCTAGCTGCAGCGATTTACTTTGATGAATTTGTGGGTTACCTTGTATGGCAAATGATTAGATTTCTGTATGCCAACATGTCATAAGTGCACAACCTCTTAATGGATTGTTTCGGAGTATTTTCTTAGCATTTACATTTGTGTCTTGTGATTGCCTATGGCCCAGCGAATTCCTCATGAATGTTTCATGCATAGTTAATGTAATACGACTTGGGTGGGTGCATGGTTATAACCTCTCCATGGCTGCGACTGTTTCTACTTTGAACATAGACTGATTTGGATGAGTATTTGGGGGTAGATCGACTAGCATTTTGCATGTTTATATTGCAACGACTTCTTCAATAATGATCATGGGTTGTTTGGGTTATTTCATTTAGTGTGGATGGATTAAGTTTATTGGCTGGTGTTACTTCCTTGACAGTGATCTATTCTGGACAATAATTGGCAAGGGTTTTTGAGTCCCATAATTGCAGCTATCGGACTGGGATGAAGTGAAGCCTTCCAGCAGTGATCCACTTGTGGCTTGTCTAACACATTTCGGTTGAAGTTTTTGCATGATAAAGAGGTAATTTGAAGGTACAGTCACAGCAGACTTTATGAAGATAATAATCTGATCTGTATGCATTCTTTATCCCCTATCTTATATCAGTCCATGCATAAAATATATGATCAGACTGTATAAATGTTTCAGTGGCATCCATAGATGCAGGGGTTTGTCATTTGTTTGCATTTAGAAGAATATAGTCATCAGAATTATATTTCAGTAGTATCCATTCATGATATTGTAGAGTTTAATGGACGAGTTAAGGCCATTAAACCCTCATCCTCGGGTTTATTGAGTTATCTACTCAACTGGTACAAGTAGTTTGACTGATTTTAGCTATTTACAGTGGAGTGGTGTATTGGAGGGTTGTTGATTTGCATATTTTCTATTGATCCCGGAGTTGGGACATTACAGCGGTATCACACACAGAGGATATTTAAGTGCCAAGGAGCAATTGCAATATCATAACATAGGCAACTACTATCAAGGAGGTCCTAAGGTGTGCCTCAAAGGTATCCATTAAAAAAAAAGCTTAGGCTTGTTGAGCATATAAAGGACCACAAGGGCCTTTGAGGATCAATCAAATTCTTAAGGATGCACTTTCCCTTGCATCTAATTCTCATTTAATTGCATATTGCATTATTATGTTCATCAATAAATATCACAGCCAAGTAACCAGTCTAAAAATTTCTCATGAGAGCAATTATCTTGTTGCAAGTAGCAATGATGACCTTAAAAGGTGGATGAGCATCGACAATCCTATCTACTCCTATCTACTCACTTATCAAGAAGGATGCTAAAAGTATCAAGGAAACATACTAATTTCAGGCTTTTTAGACAATATCTTAAATAAAATTCCTCATCCCTAATGTTGGTTATCATACAAAATTGGTAGATCTCAATGAAATTCCCTTCAAAAGACATTGCTAACAGTAGTCATATATAAGGGTGGGAAGAACTTGAGTGCTCCATCTAATCATTATACAAACTCTCCTAGGCATAAATAATTATGGGATATAGCCCCAAGATGATCTATTTTCAGTATAGAAGGCTTTAATATTTCGCAGGAGGCAAGGAAGGATGCCTTACCTTGGTAGGTTGTGCATTCAAGTAGCCACCTTACTATTTCAAAATTTTGGATTTTATGAATGTCACTGACCGCCCTCATAGGTTACATGTGTAAGTTATTGTATGGTATCAATGAAGAGCAATCAGATTCTAACTCACACAGTTTTGTCAGGCCTATAAGCATAGTTTACATTTCCTCCCAGCTCACCATTCTTATTCTCCCCAGCTTCTCTACTTCCAAAATAGGGTTTCCACTTCCTCTTGAACTGAATTTATTATCAATTACTAGTTTGCAAGTATGGCCAGCTGCAGGCCTACTGATATGTCTAAGGAATCAGTGAGATTGTAGAAACGGCAAACAATGTGGTTCAAAGCTAATGCAATAGACAAGTACCTTCAAGAGAAAGAATACGCTCATTGCAGCACACATACTGGAGCTATCTAATAGGAGAGAAAATTAAAGATTCGTTATCTGAGAACTGGTTTCATGGAAATGGAGTTTGAGATAAAAGGGAACCAATTGTTTCCGTCCAACCTTAGTGACTCAACTGCAAGAAAAAATTTATTTGCCGTCACATAGAAGAGACACTTTGGCAAAAGCAATAGCAATATTGAGTAAAAATTAGAATTGCCACAGAGGAGATACATTTGGCAAGGACACTAATATGTAAATTGCCCTGCTATGGACATTGGAAAATATTGATACGGCATAAATTGAAAAGTGCCAAGCTGTTAAGATGTATAATCTTTTAGATATAGCAAGGGCAATGAAAGATATTGCACATTTTCTGAAGGTAACTCATAGGCTGGGGACGTAAACTCCCAATTCAACAATTTCAGAGTTTCACACTCCTACCAATACTAGAAAGGATATGCAAGTGGTTATACTGGAGGAGAGAATAGTGAAACTGCTTCAGGAACTCGTCAGAGGAACAAATGGGAACCTCACAGATGATCTATTGTAGACAGAGGCAATGGAGCAACACAAAGGCTATGACAAGAAGGATAATATTAACTTTAGCAATCCAAGGTTGTCCCTTCTACACGGCGTAAAGATCGTGGTTGTTCCTTGCTGGAGTGTGTTATGGAAATAGATGGGCGATAATGATAAGAACTGAAAACTTGATTATATTTCAATAATGAATGTTGCAAATTTATACTTGCAAACTTGCAATAGGTGATACAAACAAAAATGATTTTAATGACATCACAGATCACCTACGAAAAACCCTAAGCTGACTATGTACATCTCAATAGACAGTTCCTATGCTAATGCATTGACAACTCGTGTTGACACTTACTACTGCAATTGTCCTCGTATTTTATTGGTTAAGAACATTTTCTCAACATGTTGACTCATTATGAAATCTGTGACAATGGTTAAGGATACTTGAGTGATGTAGAGCATTGACAGGCCACAATTAAATGAAAATAATTGAAAATAAATTGTAACTAAAACCTTGGTATTCTATGTGTTTGTTTGGTATATAGGCGGTCTTGGTTAAGTGTGATGAATAGGAGAATTAGGTCTAGGGTTTTTTGATAGGTATGTGATAGTTCTCTCAATATTGTTTCCGAATATTATGCAGAAGCATAGTCCCAGTTTTTGCGATGACGTTTTTCAGAGACATAGTTTGGCAGAAAGGGACCAGTATTGAAAAAGAAAAACCGACGATGAGGCTAACACTCCATTAGTCATTATTGAAATTTTTTCCATATGAAGTTCTATTTCAGCTAACCTTCGCACAGATCCATCCTGAGTCTTTCTTTTTCAGGGCATGAGGATTGGAAGTAGAGACGTGTAGATTTGCAGGAGAGACATGTAGTTTGGCTATTTTCTTTTAATTGTTTCTATCACAATTTTAAAATAAATAAATGCTCAAACCCCCAACAGCGTGAGATATTTTTCACACAGACCTCGTATTCCTCCTCTGCTGCGCCAATGTCATCTAGAACTGAAGTGTCACGCGCCTGAGCATTGAGGAGCTCCTCGGCCATATCCCTGCGCCGACTGGCACGCTGTTTTGCGGCCAAACGAGGGTCTGTACCCTTAACAGGACCTCCAGTGCTTCCAGTCTCCAAATGGTTGGATTCATCTCCTAATTTCTGTTTTTTCCCCTTGGGAAACCTCGGTTTTTTCTTCCTGTAATAAATTTATCAGAACCCTAACTTCGCCGCTTTCTAAACTTTTAAATGAAAAGGAGAACTAAGATTTTTCCGTGAAGTGCAGTTCGGGTGAAATATGATAGAGTGCGTACCTTGGGGCTTCGCCTTCGTCTGAATCGGATGCAGGGACCTCTTCAAAATGCTGCCGACTCCGCTTTGAAGTTTCCATTCGTTATAAGTGCTTTGAGTCTTACTACGTGCAGAGAGATGGAGATTTCTAGTTATGTCTCGTACGAAAAAAGGCTTCCCCTTCGTCACAATATTGACGGCCCTTCCTCGTCTGTAACAGGATTCGAATTTCGAACATACACACTGTTATATACTCGCTTCGATTGTCGTCTCTGCTTCCCTTACGAAGTTTAGAACATAATTTTAATGTCGGTTGAATATGAAAATATTGGATAAATACGGTCACTAAAAGTTGAACAAGTAAGCGTTTATTCTTTTAAATGAGATAAGGGTGGAAAAAACCACAAGAAATGCAAAGCTCTTCTTTCCTCAATTAAGAGCCATTTTTGTCTATCATTGGAAGGTGATCTGTAAACTTCTACTTTGGAACTCTATGAAATCACATAATTATGTTGTTCTACTTTCAACTTTGGAAAATGACAGATTGATTGAAGATTAGAGCTTTAGTGACTAATTATCTAGTACTATAGAAAGGAAATTGTAGAGAATAGGAAAGAATTCAAACTCCAAACACCAACAATTTTATCCTGGAAACCTCTGATGAAGGAAAACCAGTCAGGAAGGGCAAAATGCTCTTTCTTCCCACTTGTATTGGTCAATTATAGACAATTACAGATTACAAGAAGTAGAAAATGGAGACAACAATGTAAACCTCTCCCTTCCTATGCTTGCTTGCTCTGTTTCTACACCTTGCTCCTACAATTCCACTCCAACACTGAAGATCTTGCTCACTTGCTCTCATTAAACTTAAACATTTGTTCTTTAATCTCTTTAGATCTTTGAATGATGAATTCTCTTGCCCCTTTCATGCATTTATAGGCCTTCCCATGTCCTCTTGTGCACTGGAGGATGTGAAAGAACATGGAAGGGAAGAGACACAAACGGGTGCTTCAAATTTGTGTTTATTCATGCTCCATTCTTCTTTTCTGTTTAGAGGTGTCAAGACCACCACCCTGAGCAGATCGGAGATTTCAAGACCGTCGCTCTGCACAGAGCGGCTGTTCTGTCCAGAACCTCCATTTACCTCTTTTCCTTCATTTTCTTTAATTCTCCTTCCTGGTGTTGATGGAATTGATGAAGTGGTGTATTTTTTTGGATCCCTGTGGATCATACCTACCCTACTTATGAAGCTTTTGGTCCCACAAAAGCTTAGTGGGGAAGTGGTAGAGGAACCAACTCCCTCTCTTGCTCCTTCGAGTACCACTGGGTTTGCCTTAGTGTCTTTCTCTCGTCCAGCCTGTCAAGACTCCTATGGATCTCTGGTTTACTGCTCCAGTGCTACATCCTCCTCTGAGTTGCCACGAGTACCATTCTCCTTGGAAGGCAGCTTTTGTATCTTTCCTTCTTTGTCATGCATAGATGGCGTTAGTAGGTGCGAGCTCGTGCAACTTATTATCGTGTGCATCTACATGAAGTATGGCCTGAAAATTTCCTTTCCAACCTTCTCAAGTATGGCGAAGGTCCCGTACTGTAGTGGTTTAGTCCTTCTTGCTTGTCTTTGTCTCTTGAGATGGATTGGTTAAATCCTCTCCATGTACATTGTTGTTATAGTCACCATTGTTCCTTGTATCTCCTCTTCTCCTTGCTGCCCCACAGTCAGGTCCAGTGAATCCTTAGGTAGATACGGTGACTGCATAGCGAAAGTTTGTTTTGCTCCTTGAATGAGCAGTTCCTATGGTGGCTTCTTCTGCAAAAAACTGACAATTGTTATCCAAAATATATGTGCACTCAAGTCCATTTTGATTATTTTCCAATGAAAGTAAACAAATCTGATGATTTTCCTGAATAAGTTTTTGTGCTTTGTTGGCACTTACCATAGCCTTCTTTGATTTGCTCTGGTGTGCCTAGATGACCTGAAAATGTGAGTTGTATTTTTTTCACTTTTAAAAGTTTCCAAAGATCGTGATTTTCTTAACCAATTTTAAGTATTCTAAACTCCACAAATTGATTAAATTTTGATTATTATGCATCCATAGAAGTGTGAAAAACTTGTGTAGCAAATAAATAATCCGAAAATTGAAAACATTCATATAACAAACAAGATTGTTTACGGGATTCAGAAATTCCTACGTCCCCCGGGTTCAGATTGAACCGATCCATTAATAATATTGAAATGCAACTACAATAACTCTTACAAACAACCAATAATGAATCACAGCCTACAAATGAGTTGATCAATGTCCCAAGAACTCTAAAAAATAGCAGAAACTGTCCCGAGAACGATCTGTGGCTCCTACAGTGTTTTCACAATGTGATCTCCCTGCAACTGTGTTATAAAAACATCTACAAATGGAGATTTAAAAATATTCTATGAAAAAAAATTATATATCTGAGATCATCTCTGAATTCTGAACACTTTTCATGTTTATACCAAGTCATAGTTTGGACTAGAAGTGCATTGAAATTCGTGTTTTCCAACTAGCTGTCTTGTAGATCCCTGTTAAAAACTGCATTCAAAGCTTCCAAAAATAGGTTAAAACTCAACAAAAAAATCAAATCTTACATCGTTGGAATCGTCTTATAATTTTCTTCATTTCATCTTTTTACTCTGAGTGCCCAATCTGAGTACAAGGCCTTCAAAAATGTGTTTTCTGAAACTACCTCCTTATGGCTTTTACACAGACCTCCACCACTTGTATAAGTTGAAGCGACCCATTTTATAACCCGCCTAAGCCTCTAGGTGAGTTGGTTGGCGGATATGTCTTGGAAGCTGAGAGGTCGGGTGTTCAAATCCCGCCTCCTACAATTTTGCCACGGATTTGCATTTTAAATGGGATTAAATCCCAAAAGAGGTGGATTTGCATATTTTAATGGGATAAAATCCCAATTGGAGCGGCTTAGCATTTGATAAGGGATAAATTCCCATATTTGGCGGCATTGTTTTAGTGGGTATAAATCCCACAAGTTGTGGATTGATAATGGTTAAGGCTTTAAATAGCCTTTCCACGCATTGTGTGAAGTGGTCATGGGACCACATGGGCTTAACCGTCCCCACCTCTTTCTCCTCACGTGGAAGCTTCCACTACAACCGCTTCACTCCTTCCTTCCACGTGGAACATCCATGCATGGCTTAATGTTGGCGGTTTAGGATAATTATGTGGGCTTTGATACTAATGTATAAACATTAATATATAGCGGTTTGGATATATGTGTGGCATTTGGTAATGGCATTTGGAAAATGGACTTACCAAGTAAATATAATTTTGACCCATGTAATGTGGTATGGAAATAATTAACTCGGTAAATAGTATATATTCCACTTGTCGTCTCCCAATAGGCAAATTGATTGAATTCAACGAGTGGTGGCAAGCCACGTGGTGGCTTGTGGACCCACCACGTTGGCGATAATACCATAGTCCACACGGCGGTTGGGCTCCCCTCCGTAATAAAAGTTGAGCCTCTTGTTCCCGTGCACCATTTTTACGCTCGTCGAAGACCAGTGATCGAAAACCAACAAACAACTCCCTTTTGCCTTTTCACCACATGTCGCAGTGCCATTGGTCCTATAGTTGACTTTCCCGTTGACCGAGCTTTGACCAGACATAACTAGAGCTCCCGATGTCCGTTTGCCGCGTTCTCACAGTTGTTGGAAAGCTCTCGAGATGATCTTCTGCATTGACACCATTTAGAGATGTTTTGGGAACTTTCAAAAATGATCCCCTAATCACTGGATGTTGAAACTATTGGTATAGCAGCAGATTTACACAGTAAAACAATAGATTTCTTCTTAATAATAATCATGCTAATACAATGGCTATTATATAGCCATGAATGTTGTTGAAAAACTTCCTATAAAATAGGAAGTATACAAAACAATAACCTTCCCGTACTAATATATTGTTATACATTTGTTATAACAATATAAACATACTAACCAATTATAATAAACTAACAACCATGTGAATACTAATTCCTAACATTCCCCCCCTGAGTGTTTACATGGTAGAAAAACATCCACACTCTCAACTGCAGTATGCTCACCCCTGTGGCATGTCCAACTCTGTGACTCATGACCTTGATCCAAAAGAAAGGCTCTCTCCTTCCATGGTTTTAAACAGGCTTACCACAAACCTTAAAGTGACAGGAACCTCATCAACTGTCGACTCCGTGTGGTTTTCTGGATCCTCCCACAAACCCTTTCAAGATCCATGAACTGACTTACTCTGGTGCTATTGTTCATCACTATGCTTATACATCAGGTAATTATGTAGGAAACACAACTTACATATCACAAAACCACATAATAGAATAAATACTGAAAATATTTCACATTACTTCCTATAAGAATCGTAATGTTCTTAATTGTAGTCTCTGTCATTGATCGCTGCCACTCGATCTCGTACAGCATAGAAAACTGCCACTGCCACTGGAAGCTTTCCTTGACTAAGTCATTTTGGGTGCAGAATGGGAATGGAACATTGGAATGTATTCCCCCCCACAATGTGAAATTCCACTCATATAGATACTGAGAAGCAAAATGCATAGAAGAACATACTCCTGAATTGATCTTGCTAGTTAGGTCTTGCTGCACATGGTCACTAATGCTAGTGAACATATTCTTCTAGCTGACCATCTTCCAAAGAAGTACGACAGTCAGAGGACCAAGTCAGTCAGAGGATCACTGACAATCATCTGCGCTCCAACACAACTCTCTTTCCAACATCCATCAAATACCACACAAAACAGGAACACCGCAAATTGAAGCACACTGAGAAAATGGAAACCACACTGAAAATCATATACTCACACCATACATATGCCACCACAGCTTCTGTGCGGCCCCGTTTTTAGTGACTGACGAGAGGTCGCTGAATGACCTCCAACCTCTGATGCCTCCTGCCTCCGGTGTATTGCTGCTAGCTCAGCAAATATGATTTTGAGGCTCAATAATTACATACCTTACCCGAACGTCGGATTCCACCGAAAATATGTTCGTAAGGTAAAAAATTTATTTTTATTTTTTGACTTTTGACAAGTACTATTTTTACAGTGACATTGACCGTATGACCATTACAAAATGACCATTAAAAATAAAACCTAAAATTACCTATACAACTCAAAACTTGACAATTTTATAATGACTCTACAATTGACTGACAAATGTATTATAACAATGACAACTTAAGAAAATATATATATTGACAGTGAGATGCCAATGGTTTTTAATATTGACAACATCTAATAGAATTTTGACACTTTGAATACAAGACAATATTACATAGAGAACATATTACATGACTCCTTTGAATTTGATGACACTATTACAAATTTAGTTTAACTCTAATGCCTAAGACTATATTGAATTGTTTTGAATAAAAAATCAAATATCAATTAGACACCAACTACTAAAATGACACAAACGTGTAAGACTTCACAACCTAGACACTTGTCAAATTCTCTAATCAAATGAAACTACAAAAAACGACTGCCTCCACGTAGTCACCTATTCCCGAAAATGTTCGGTGATACAAGGGAGATTTGGTAAGATATGAGTTCTCTGAATGCCAGATCTGGAAGAATGCACTCTTGTAAGGTGTCTATTGACCAATCAACGTAATCAGAAGACAGATACGCATAAACTAACTCCTTCGTTGACTGTACATGGCCGCACATGAAAAAGAACCAGTTTTTGCATAGTTGTCCAGTATAACAACGAGCACAAGCAAATTCCTGTATATACAATGAGAGGGATTTTGAATCTTCAAGGAATGAACAAGCAAATTCTAGTGCGAAGTGGAGAAGATCACGATGGAGTCTGGACAGGTGAATCCTTTGAAGCGGCCAACCCAAATCTGTATTTATCTTCTAGTGCGATCAGGAGAACGATCCAATGCCTATAACCATAAGCCGTAATATAATGCAGTCTGCCAAGATTAAATGCAGAAAATAAAATGTAGCAAACTGACTATAGGAGATATCAAAGTTGGATACGATAATGAACAAATCTGTAAGAAAAAATTAAACGTGAAATTAATTCAATCACATGGAATTGTCATTAACAGGGGCAAGAATATCTACAAAACTGCCCCTTAGATATCTATTTCTGCATAACCAACACAGAGAAAAGCATCACTCTGATACCAAATATTGGTATAGCAGCAGATTTACACAGTAAAACAATAGATTTCTTCTTAATAATAATCATGCTAATACAATGGCTATTATATAGCCAGGAATGTTGTTGAACAACTTCCTATAAAATAGGAAGTATACAAAACAATAACCTTCCCGTACTAATATATTGTTATACATTTGTTATAACAATATAAACATACAAACCAATTATAATAAACTAACAACCATGTGAATACTAATTCCTAACAGAAACTGACTTTGTCCTTGACCCATCTATGCCAGTTCTCCCTCCTTGTCAACACAGAATCCTTGGCATACAAGTAAGGACTTCTGAAGACAACATCAAATGCATCGAGTGGAATTATATCAACCTCTAGTACATCAATATATTGGGTATTTATCCCAAACTGAAACTTACACTTTCTTGTAACTTGTATTTCTACACCCATCCAATGGGTATGGATGTGGATGTGTGTAAATCTCTAGGCCAAGTTGTTCTACAACCGCATCAGAAATCAAACTTGACTGAGAACCAAAATCTACTAAAGTGTTTACCTTAGTCTTCTTAATTTGGAATTTGATTTGAAATAGCTTACTCATCTCTACTTCTTCTGTTGCCCCGTACATATTAGTGGACGTGTGTCCCAGCCTTTCGTCTACATCTGAATCATCCTCAATCTCTACCTCTCCTTCTGTTTTCATAGCAGCCATGGATTTTGTGGAATCCTTGGTTCGGTGCTTTGGGTGTAATTTTGGATGCAACTTCCAACATGTGACGTTAGTATGTCCATTTATATCACAATTCTTATAGAAATTATTAGGATCTTTACAAGTATGCAAAGCTATAGAGGCACGTTTACCTTTCCATTTACCTTTGTTACTTGTCTTCCCTTGTTCTTTTTCCTTCTGATCTGTTGATTGGTCTCCCTTTGGCCTTGTTTCTCCTTGCTTCTTCTCGTCATCAATGTAGTATGCTTGTATACAAGCTTCATTGAGATCCTTAGGCTTCATGGAGATTACCTTCCTCTGAAGGTGAGTGTGAAGTCCTTTCAAATACTTGGTTAGAATGTTGTCATCCTCCAAGTCTATATTAAGCAACATGGCTTGTCTCCAAAACTCCGTAGTGTAGTCTTGCACGCTTTGACTACTACCCTTCCTAAAGTACTGCCACTTAATCATCATGTCAGTCTTATGGCCAATAGGATTGAAGTTAGCTCTAATCAATTCCTTAAAACCTTTCCAAGTATTGACAATAGGACTCTTCTTCTTCTCACAAGTGGCTAGATGGGTTTCCCACCAAACCAAAGCACGACCTTCCATTTTGAGACGTGTAAAGGTAATCATTTGTGCCTCAATGACATTATTCACACTAAAATAGAGTTCCAACAATTTTATCCATTTATCCAGTAATTCTGCATCTACTTTTCCTTCAAAATTCTTTATTTCCACTTTCGTTTAAACTTTAAAAGGTGTGTGAGCAAATTTTACCTTCTCGTTTGCAATTGACATCTCCTCTTCACGATCTTCTCATTCTTCCTCTTCGTGGCTCTTTCCGATACAGAATTTTTCAGCTAGTGCTTGAACTATTAAGTCCATGGAATCTTTCTTAATTGAAATCATCTTTGGCATATATGAAAGTTCTTCTTGTTTTCTATACAACCTATCCATCATGGTCTCTAGCATCTCAACTCTACGGACCAAGTTCTTTT